>CAUYUJ010015506.1:0-97500 GCA_963575745.1 Prorocentrum cordatum
GGGCCCTCGTTGTGTGAGTCCTTCGGCCCCGTCGTCTTTGTGTGAGTCTTTCGGGACCCTATTCCTGGTGCGAGTCGTTCGGTATCCTCGTTGTGTGAGTCGTTCGGGCCCTTCCTCCTGGTGTGAGTCGTTCGGGTTGGTCGTGTTGTGAGTCGTTCGGGCTCCTCGTGGTGTGAGTCGTTCGGGCGTCTCGTCCTGGTGTGAGTCGTTCGGGCCCCTCGTCCTGGTGTGAGTCGTTCGGGCTCTTCTTGGTGTGAGTCGTTCGGGCCTCTCGTCCTGGGGTGAGTCGGTCGGGCTTCTCGTGGTGCGAGGCGTTCGGGCACCTCGTCCGCGTGCGAGTCGTTCGGGCCCCTCGTAGTAGGAGTCGTAGTAGTAGTAGTAGTAGTAGTAGTAGTAGTAGTAGTAGTAGTAGTAGTAGTAGTAGTAGCAGTAGTAGTCGTAGTAGTAGTAGTAGTAGTAGTAGTAGTACTAGTATTAGTAGCAGATGGAGCAGTATTAGTACTACTAGTAGTAGTAGCAGTAGCAGTAGTATTTGTAGTATTTGTAGTAGTAGTAGTAGTAGTAGTAGTAGTAGTAGTAGTAGTAGTAGTAGTAGTAGTAGTAGTAGTAGTAGTTGTAGTAGTAGTAGTAGTAGCAGTAGCAGTGACACTAGGAGTAGCAGTGGCAGTAGAAGTAGCCGCCGTAGTAGAATGAGTAGTGCTCGTAGTAGTACTAGCACGAGTAGCAGACGTAGCAGTAGTAGTAGTACTAGTAGTAGCAGCAGTAGTAGTAGTACTAGTAGTAGTCGTAGTAGTAGTAGTAGTAGTAGTAGTAGCAGTAGCAGTAGTAGTAGGAGTAGTAGTAGTAGTAGTAGTAGTAGTAGTGGCAGTAGTAGTAGTAGTACTAGTACTAGTACTAGTACTAGTACTAGTACTAGTAGTAGTAGTAGTAGTAGTAGTAGTAGTAGTAGTAGTCGTAGTAGTAGTAGTATCTCCGAACAGCAATCCCAGCGAAGCATGCCGACAGTCGTTTGGTGCAGGCGTGTGTCTGCCTGCCTTCGCATATATCCTCTGCTCCTATTTCCTTCTCCCTCCTTGTACAGCCTCCTTGTGGGGGAGCCGAAGGATGACGAGCCGGAGGAAGAGGAGGGAGTGACGGAGTTGGGAGGCAAGACAGAGGGCGTTCGTCGTCGAGTCCAGCGATCTCTCCCGACCAGCGTCGTCGTTGTTGCCATTCTGGCTCACAGTATTTCAGTGTGGCTGTGAGCTTCGCTCCGCCTACCAGCAATCGTTTCCGCCTGCCAGCAACATTCCTGCGGCTGGCATGGAGAAGCGCCCGTACGCTTTTGTACCCTTGCTCGCCACGGGGGCTCCTTGGAGCGAGCGTGGAGAATGTCGGTCGTCGGCATTCTCGCACCACCTTTAGCTTCGACGGTGCGGTCGGCGCGCTGCACTTCGCTCCGCATGGCCTGGAACGTGATGGCGAGGCTTACACCGCGAGGGCAGTGAGCGTAGCTCAGCCCACCACGACGACGACGACGACAGGACGACGACGACGTCGAGACAACGACGACGACGACGACCACGACGTCAATGGTGACTTTGACGGCGAGCGGAACGCACGCGCCCATCGTGCTTTTGGCACGATGTGGCTGCTTTTGCGCACATCGCCCATCACGGCTACGGGCTCGCCACTTTTTGTTGTCATGCATGTCACACCCTCCTCCATTGGCCCCGCTTTCGTGGCAGCAGGTCCTCGTTGCGGCTAACGCTCGGGGACGTGCAGGCACGGCGGCCACCGCGGGATGCCCCAGAGACGCGCCACTCTCGAGGTTTTATTGGCGCGATCCAACCACATTGCGACATGAGGGCACTCACTCCCCCTCGCACACATACGCATTCAAAACAGAAACACTCACAAATCATACGCGCACAACAACAAAGCACATACATAAATGCGCAGAGTTTGAACCTTGTCCCCCCCTTCCAAGGGGGTGAGGGGGCCCGCCATTTTTCCTTTGGAGGTCGATCGGGCCCTGGCGAGGCCTGGAAGTCGAACTTCCGATGCTTCGTCTGCCGCGCTCGGGTGCAGTAGACGCGTCGAGCGTTACGCAACGTGTTGGCTGAATTGCACCCGCCTTGTCTTATGAAAAAAAAACGGAGAAAAAATACAGCAGGACTAAGGCCTTCCAAACCCTTGCAGGGGTAAAGTGTCATGAGAGGGCTTGCAGGTATTCGAGAGCTCCAGGCTATCCACATGACTTTCGGCCTGTCCCGCCACAGTCTATGTACTGGCTTTCGGCTTATCCTGCCTCAGGATATCCAGGGGCCTGCGGCCTATCCCGCCACCGTGGCGCAGGGATCCCCGATCTTCAGGCTATACTATTATACAAGGCTGTCAGGCTTAAGCTTTAGATTTCTTCAAGGCTTACCATAGGGTTTCTAAGTGTGTAAGGGCTGACAATGGACACTACAGTCCGGGCCGCTTGTTTTCTGGGGGGTTTTCTAGGAGTCGTTCGGGGCTTTCGTTCGTTTGTGCATGCTTCTGGAGTTTTCTGTGCGTCGTTCGGGCCGCTCGTCCTGGTGTGAGTCGTTCGGGCCCCTCCTTGTGTGTGAGTCGTTCGGGCTCCTCGTGGTGTGACAAGTTCGGGCGCCTCGTCCTGGTGTGAGTCGTTCGGGCCCCCCCTTGTGTGTGAGTCGTTCGGGCGTTTCGTGGTGTGAGTCATTCGGGTTCCTTCTGGTGTGAGTCGTTCGGGCTCCTCGTCCTGGTGTGAGTCGTTCGGGCCCTTCCTTGTGTGTGAGTCGTTCGGGCTCCTCGTGGCGTGAGTCGTTCGGGCCCGTCGTCCTGGTGTGAGTCGTTCGGGCTCCTCCTTGTGTGTGAGTCGTTCGGGCTCCTCGTGGCGTGAGTAGTTCGGGCCTTTCGGCCTCGGGCTCCGGAGGCCCGGGGGAAGCCGCTGGGAGAAATTCCGAGACTGTGCAGCAGTCGCGTGAGGCCCCAGGAGGCTCCGCAGAATTGCCACGAGGTCACCACGGGGCTCAGGATTGTCCCAAATCCATATGTGCTCCAGCGTTGTCGTCGCTGTTGCCATTCTGGCTCACAGCGTTGCATTGTGGCTGTGAGCTTAGCTCCGCCTACCAGCAACCGCTTCCGCCCTCCAGCAATTGCCTTGCGGTCGGCATGGAGAGGTGCCCGTGCGCCCTGGTGACCTTGCTAGCAACGGGGGCCCCTTGGAGCGAGCAGGGCGAGGGCAAGTCCTTCGAGGAGTTCATGGTGGACACGTTTGGATCATCGCTCGATGGTGGCGTTCCGTCGGGAAACCAAGATGCAGAATTTAGCTGCGCGCGTCCGTCTCGGAACGGGTCGAATAGCTTGCTGAAGGGTCGTGCCGCCTGCCGATTTCCAGATGCGTCAGAGACTCCGCGTGTCATTCTTGCAGTTCGTGGCGCATGGTTACCGCCTGGCGAGGCTGCCGTCATCCACAGTGCGTTGCCCGGCAAAGCAGTTTTGAAGTTTTGGGTGGCTGTGCGTGCCGATGAGGAGGTGGTCATTCCTCCTTCTTTTGGCAACGACCGATCGTCGCCGTACCGCCGTCGCCCAGCAGACATCGCGGATCGCCTGCCGCCAGAGCTACTTCGGCGAATAAAACTGAACGCCCTGAGAGCAATAGAGTTCGCGGAGCAGGCCCTCGCGAACAAGAGAGCTCACACTACCAGGAGGCCGAGGCAGGATGGCAGCGGTGAGCTGAGCTGCGTGAGGAAATTCTTTACGCTTCGCGTATCCCCACCAGCCCATCTCACAGCAGCAACTCTCGCGAAACATGCCGACAGTCGTGTTTTTCAGGCGTGTGTCCGCTTGGCCCCGCATATCTCCCCTGTTCCTCCTTCCTCCCGCCTCCTTGCGCGTCCTCCTTGTGGGGGGAGCGGGAGAAGGGCGAGGCGGAGGAGGGGGGAGAGAAAGCGCTCCTCGTGGTTTGAGCCGTTTGGGGTTTCTCGTCCTGGTGCGAGTCGTTCGGGCCCTTCTTCCTGGTGTGAGTCGTTCGGGCTCTTCGTGGTGTGAGTCGTTCGGGCTCTTCGTCCTGGTGTGAGTCGTTCGGGCTTCTCGTGGTGTGAGTTGTTCGGGCCCCTCATCCTGGTGTGAGTCGTTCGGGCCCCTCCTCCTGGTGTGAATCGTTCGGGCTCCTCGTGGTGTGAGTCGTTCCTTTTGTGGTTTCTTTTTGGGGCAACTCGTCGTGGTTTGTGAGGTCGGTTCGGGCTCTCGTGGTGTGAGTAGTGCGGGGCGCTCGCGTACTGGTGGGAATCGGGTCGGGCCCCACACTTCTGGTCGTTCTGGTGTGAGTCGTTCGGGCTCTTCGTGGTGTGAGTCGTTCGGGCCCCTCGTCCTGGTGTGAGTCGTTCGGGCTCCTCGTGGCGTGCGGCGTTCGGGCACCTCGTCCCCTTTTGGGGCGTCTTGGGGGCCTCTTGGCGGCCCCAGGGGCTTCTAGGAGCGTCTTGGGTGCCTTGGGGGTGCCTCTTCGGGCCTCTTGGGAGCCTCTTGGAGGCCGTTTGGGGCGTCTTGGGGGCCTCTTGGCGGCCCCAGGGGCTTCCAGGAGCATCTTGGGTGCCTCGGGGGAGCCTCTTGGGGCCTCTTGGGGGCCTTTTTGGGGGCATCTTGGGGGCCTCTTGAAAACCTCTTGGGGGCCTCCTGGGGGCCTCTTGGGGCCATCATGGGGCCTCTTGGTGCCTCCTGGGCGCTTCGTGGGGCCATCTTGGAGGAGATCGATCAAAGAAGAGGGGAGCTTTAATGAGCGCTGCCCCCTCAGAAGGGCATAATGAGCCCAAAACCTTCGTAAAATTAATGATTTTGCCTTGAAGGAAAAGGAGAGCTTTCATGAGCGCTGCCCCCTCAGAAGGCCAAAATGGGGCCAAAACCGTAGTACAAATTATTGATTTTGGCTTCACAGAAGAGGAGAGGGTTTTTTCTCCCTCCCCCCGTCGGGGCCAGAATCCTCGTGAGGGGTGTCGTTTTTTTAGCCCTCCCAGGAGTCGAAAATGACTCCCCTGACGACCCGCGGAGGGACCTCTGCAGGTCCAGGGGAGGGGTAAACCCCTCCCCGAAGGGGAAGAAGGGGGGTTGAGAACAGAGAGAGCTCTCTAAACCACTCACGCCCGAAGGGCTGGTGGGAATTGTAGCTCTCCCAGGGATAGACAAAGGACCCTCTGACGATCCGCGAAAGGCCCCCTCCAGGTCCAGGGGGAGGGGGTAGGGGGAGGGGTAAACCCCTCGCCGAAGGGGAAGAAGGGGGGTTGAGAACAGAGCGGACTCCCCAAACCACTCACGCTCAAAGGGCTGGTGGGATTTTGTTTTTCGGGGTTTCAGTGCGCACTTGTCCTGTGGAGCTCCAGTGTCACAGAAGATGCCTCTGTAGCTTCCTCGTCGTCGAGACGCTTCGATGCCTCTGTAGTTTCCTCGTAGCCTCCTTTCCATGCCTCTGTAGCTTCCAGGCACTCCTGCGTCGCCGAGTTTCTTCTGGCAGCGTCCTTGTCTTGTCGCGGGGTGCGTTTGCGTCACTTCGGTGTTGCTGCGCCATGAGACGTGTCTGTGCAGCTTCGTCGTCTCATCGGGGACTCCAGCGTCACCGAATTTGTTCCCGTATTGTGCTCGTCGTTCCAGGTCGTGCGTACGCGCGCAGAATGTTTCTCCGCGGCGTCTTCGTCGCATCAGGATCTCCAGCGTCGCAGAATGTATCCTTGTAGCGCCTCTTCTTCCAGGGCGGCGTGGTCCTGAGTCGCCGCGGACGACTCGCCGCGGACGGTTCCATTCGATTCCACGGACGATCGTGCGCATGTAGTTTGCCACGCGCCTGCGCGCGCGCGGAGAGGGCCTGGGCGCCCTGTCGCCTGCGGGCGACCGCGCGGGTTAGCCCCCGCAAAAGCCAAAAAGGGCATTTCCACACGCCGGGTAAAGCCTAAAAGGGCTTTCGTCTGCCTGATCCTTGCCCCCCGCTTTCCTCCTTCTTCTTTCATCGAAGTCAGAACCCCCGCCCCCTATGACGTCCTCCGCTGGCCTGGGTGGTCTAATCAGGTCGCGGGGGGGGATAGGGGGGGGGTCGTTGCCACGGCTGGTGCCTCGTTTTCATGACGGGGAGGGGGGGGTGCACCGTTCCCTCGGATGGGCACATCCCCCCCTCCAAGGGCCTCCGAGCCCTCCCTCTCCGTCCTTTTCTTCTCCCTTATCCTTCCCTCCTTCGCGGTTTTCGAAGCCTTTGGCGTCTCCGCCCACCACCCTTGGGAGTATCCTAATGGCCTCCGGCCCACCCCGCCACCGTCCCGTGCCAGTGGACAAGAGGCGTATGGAGTACACGAGATGGTTAAAAGGGGGAACCAGTGGCTTCAATCGGGCGTTGTGGAGCGCACGCGCGTAGTTGGGTTCTGCAGGGTTTCCCTGGGGGTTGTCTTTTTGTCAGTGTATACAAAGGGGGAAATGTTGTCGAATTTGGGACGTGTGGTTCTCTCTTTTTGTATGCGTCTGGGTCCCGAACGACTCACGCGAGGACGAGGGGCCCGAACGACTCACACCGCCAGGAGCCCGACCGACTCACACACACAAGGAGGGGCCCGAACGGCTCACACCAGGACGAGGGGCCCGAACGACTCACACCACGAGGAGCCCGAGCGACTCACACACAAGGAGGAACCCGAACGACTCACCCCAGGACGAGGGCCCCGAACGACTCGCACCACGAGGAGCCCGAACGACTCACACACAAGGAGGGGCCCGACGGACTCACGCCAGGACGAGGGGCCCGAACGACTCACACCACGAGGAGCCCGAACGCCTCACACACAAAGGGAAGTTCCCGAACGACTCACGCAGGACGAGGGGCCCGAACGACTCACACCACGAGGAGCCCGAACGCCTCACACACAAGGAGGGGCCCGAACGACTCACGCCAGGACGAGGGGCCCGAACGACTCACACCACGAGGAGCCCGAACGACTCACACACAAGGAGGGGCCCGAACGGCTCACACCAGGACGAGGGGCCCGAACGACTCACAACACGCGAGGAGCCCGAACGACTCACCACACAAGGAGGGGCCCGAACGACTCACACCAGAGACGAGGGCCCGAACGACTCACACCACGAAGAGCCCGAACGACTCACACCAGGAGGAGGGGCCCGAACGACTCACACCAGGACGAAGGGCCCGAACGACTCACACCACGAGGAGCCCGAACGACTCACACCAGGACGAGGGCCCCGAACGACTCACACCACGAGGAGCCCGAACGACTCACACCAAGAGGAGGGGCCCGAACGACTCACACCAGGACGAGGGGCCCGAACAACTCACACCACGAGAGGCCCGAACGACTCACACCAGGACGAAGAGCCCGAACGACTCACACCACGAAGAGCCCGGACGACTCACACCAGGAAGAAGGCCCGAACGACTCACACCAAGACGAGGAGCCCGAACGACTCACACCACGAGGAGCCCGAACGATTACACACAAGGAGGGGCCCGAACGAATCACACCAGGACGAAGGGCACGAACGACTCACACTTCGAGGAACCCGAAAGATTCACACACAAGGAGGGGCCCGAACGACGCACACCAGGACGAGGGACCCGAACGACTCACACCGCGAGGAGCCCGAACGACTCACACACAAGGAGGAGCCCGAACGACTCACACGAGGACGAGGGGCCCGAACGACTCACACCACGAGGAACCCGAACGACTCACACTCAAGGAAGAACCCGAACGACTCACACCAGGACGAGGGGCCCGAACGACTCACCCCACGGGGAGCCCGAACGACTCACACTGAAGGAAGGGCCCGAACGACTCACACCAGGACAAGGGACCCTAACGATTCACACCACGAGGAGCCCGAACGACTCACGCACAAGGAGGGGCCCGAACGAATCACAACAGGACGAGAGGCCCGAACGACTCACACCACGAGGAGCTAGAACGACTCACCCACAAGAAGGGGCCCGAACGACCCACACCAGGACGAGGGGCCGCAACGACTGCACACCACGAGGAAACCCGAACGACTCACACACAAGGAGGGGGCCCACGAACCGAATCACACCAGGGACGAAGATATACCTCCGTCGCCGTACCCCCCCGCCGGCCCAAACGACTCACACCAAGAGGAGCACCGACGACTACACACAAGGAGGGGCCCGAAGGACTCACACCACAGACGGAGGGCCCGAACGCAGCATCCACACCACGGTGATGAAACACGACTTCAAACACCAGGAGCTCGAGGAACGACTCACACCAGGACGAGAGGCCCGAACGACTCACGCCACGAGGAGCCCGAACGACTCACACACAAGGAGGGGACTTCTGGGGGTCTTCTGTTGTTCTCGTGAGTTTTCTGTTCGTCGTTCGGGTTTTTTTTTCTGTGGGTCGTTTGGGCCGCTCGTTTTCTGTTTTCTTTTGTGAGTCGTTCGAGCCGTTCGTTCGTTTGCGCATGCTTCTGGGGGTTTTCTGTGAGTCGTTCGGCCGCTCGTCCTGGTGTGAGTCGTTCGGGCCCCTCCTTGTGTGTGAGTCGTTCGGGCTCCCCGTGGTGTGAGTCGTTCGGGCTCCTGGTGGTGTGAGTCGTTCGGGCCCCTCGTCCTGATGTGAGTCGTTCGGGCCCTCGACCCCATCCTTGTGGTCAGTCCCGGGTAGTCTGGTGGTGTGAGTCGTTCGGGGCCACCCTCGTCCTGGTGTGAGACGTTCGGGCCTCCTCCTTGTCACCTGTGTGAGTCGTTCGGAGACCCTTTGTGGACTTTGTGAGTTTCGTTGGGCCCTCTCGTCCTGGTGTGAGTCGTTCGGGCCCCTCCTGTGTGTGAGTCGTTCGGGCTCCTCGTTGGCTTGTGAGTACATGGCGGGCCCTCAGTCCCCTCGCGCGCCAGTCGTTCGGGCACCCTCCTTGTGTGTGAGTCGTTCGGGCCCCTCGTGGTGTGAGTCGTTCGGGCCCCTCGTCCTGGTGTGAGTCGTTCGGGCCCCTCCTCGTGTGTGAGTCGTTCGGGCTCCTCGTGGTGTGAGTCGTTCGGGCCCCTCGTCCTGGTGTGAGTCGTTCGGGCCCCTTCTTGTGTGTGAGTTGTTCGGGCTCCTCATGGTGTGTGTCGTTTGGGCCCCTCGTCCTGGTATCTCGCCTTTGCTGGTTCCTCCGATCTCGCCTTTGCTGGTGCCTGGTTCTCCTGTTTTTTTCCCGCTTCCTATCGGGTTTACTGATCGTGCTGGCTCTGGGGATTTCACTATTGCTGGTTCCTGGGAGTCGTGACAAGGGACTCGGGTTCACAAGGGAGTGTGACAAAGGCTAGGGTCCACAAGGGTTTTACCATCAGAGGGTCGAAGGGGTTACGATTCCCTAACGATTTTCCGTAGCCATTGTGGCCCAAGGCAAGTTGACCCAAACCATTCTTGGCTTACTGTTAGCTCCGCGTACCATTTGTGCAGTGAGCTTAGCTCTGACGGACGCTCTTCTTTCCAACATCTGAGGGCGTGCGGCAGAGTTCACGGAGATGCCAGTCGTGGACTTACGTGGGGTTCACGCGCCCTTGCTTCGAGCGGTGCGAGACTTGCAGGGGGTGGTGATGGAAACGATGCCTACGGCTGGAGACGGCGCGTGCGCCATTCATTCTGTGTGGGGCGAGTGGGAGTGGGGTGAGCTGGTCAAGCGCGACGCTCGCTCGTTTCTCCGCGAAGCGTTCGGTCCCACCGCTGACATCTTCAAATCGAGGCTGTCGTCCGAGGAGCTGCTGGGCGACATGGAATGGGCACTCTGGGATTTGATCCAACCCTTTGCGAAGCAGTCGGACCCCTTCGGTGTTCCGCTGCACGCGGGAGACAACGAAGGTCAGCGCGTGTGGCACTGCCTTCCGGAATCCTATTTCGACATTGCTCAGCGCTGCGTTGAGGCATGCCGGGAATAACTGCAAAAGTTTGAATTGCACAGGGAGCGTACAACAAGGATAATGCAAAAGTTTGGTTCTTTCGGCGTCGAAGATTTTCATGGTGCTTTCATGATGCTTTTGATGCGATCCCTGGGTATGTGGGAAAATTACACGGCAGAAGCATCTGATGAGTTCTCTGGAGGACGCCGCCTGAGCAAGTACGAGGCGCCGTTCGCGGGGACCGCTGGCGCTCGAGAGTGGCACAGAAGTGTCGTTGAAGACGCATGTCTCTGGAACTCATTCGATTTGTTTTTCAGTAAGATCCACGACGTGGTGGACGGCCTCGATTTCGACGGCGGCGTCGATCTGGAACCTATAACAGCTTTCGCAGAGTCTGTGGACGAGGCCAGGGAATGCAACTACCAATCTGCCGGGCTGCCCGCAAATTTCGTCAATGCTGTCTATCCTGCCTATCTGGGAGCCATGACTACGTGCGCAGATTATTATTTCAGCGACATCGAACTGCTTGCGCTGGCGCGTTGCAAGAGGCAAAATGTAGTCATGTTCGTGCACTGCTCTGTGACGCACGAGTTGACGTACGCGCGTTCGCACGTCGGATACCCGAGCCTTCCGGTGGTCGCCGCGTCCCTTCGAGATGACGGCGGACAGGGTCCTGTCCGAACACATGTCGAGCGGCTGCGGATTTGCCCGCAGGAGCAGTTGCCAGGGCGGGGGAGAAGCCCGGAAGGCGATCGCTCCACTGAAGATGATGGGCGCAGAGAGGCGAAGCGCCCGAAAACCCAGAGTGAAAGAGCCCCGGCACGTCCCCCTGCCGAAGAGAGAAGCCGCGGAGACGGGAACGATGGAGCGGTGGGGCAGGCGCCGCGGCAGGAGGATGGGAGTGCCTTGGCAAAACGAGCAAGGACAGACGAGGAAGTCGAACGAGAGAAGCACGGCCACAGTAACGAGTGCGCCCCGCTGCCGCCGCCGCCGCCTGGGGCGCGCACTGGGCGGCGCGCGACCGGCGGAAAGTCTGGATTGCATCTGAAGGAGGATTTCGAAATTCGTAGTGGATGCGACGCCGGTTGCGACGACCACGTCAATGCGGCGGAGAGCCAGGGCGCAGCCTCGGGAATGCCGGCTGTCGCCGCGGCTGAAGGAGGCCAGTGCGTCACGGACGTGCTCGATTTCTTGGGGTTTCAGTTCCCGGGCCATGCGGGAACGCCAGCTGTCGAGGCAACTGACAGAGACAAATGCATCGCTTCGGAGTCAGGCGAAGGCGCCGGCGAGGAATCTGAAAGCGAAGGGGGCGACGGCGTGGAGGAGCAATATTTTGCAGTTGGCGCCGACGCGGAGCAGGTCCGTGGAGCGCCCGTGGAAATGGGCGTGATTGATGGCCGCTGCCGAGAACTCCGCAAACTCATGCGAGAACGGCCCGCGCTGCCGCTGACAGCTGACGGCGCAGTCTTGACAGCTCCCGATTTGGAAACTGGAGTGAAGTTGCCTTTGTACTCGTGTCCTTTCCAGAACAACCGGAGTGGGCCTTGCCGTTTCCACGCGAGTGACCGGGCAGCCTTCTTGCACCATATTGCCGGGGGCGCTAGGGATCGCACGCATGCCAGTGTGATAAGTAAGATCTGCAACGATGATATTCGCTGGATGACGAACTTGGACTACGTATACGGGGCCATGGCCGTTGCCGAGCGGGAGCGGTGGCCAATGTTGGGGCTGTCGACAACTCGGCGATCCCTGAACCTGCTCGCGCTTCGGTACAACGACGAGACGACGAGATGTCTGGCCTGTTTCATATGCGGTCAGCTTCGCACGACGTGCGCGGGGTACCCGCCAGTTGACCTGGGGTCGAGTTCCATCTCCCTCGCGTCTGGCAACGTCGAGATAAAATATTGGAAAGAGGCGGCTTTCCAGGACGTTGAAAAGAACTTCCCTGGAACCCTGCTCAACAACTGCGGGTTCGATCTATGGCAGAAGCGGTGCGTGGATCGGGACCTCGAGTCAAGCAAGGCGTGCCCGTGGAGAGGACAAAAGGTGTTAAGTGAACCGTTGAGCGCCTGTGTTGGAAACCAGGGGCGCCACGTGTCGCGGTGGGCCGTCCAGTTCAGCTTCGAAGGCAGATCAGGGAAGTTATTCGGGGGCACTGAGGACGTCCGATGTCTCGCGTGCCCCGACAGACATTCGGAGGATTGGGAGACGCCGCCGTTCTGCAGGAAACTCTGCCCGCAGTGCGAGGTGCCAGTTTGCCGCGACTGCACAGGGAAATTAAGGGATCACGAGGCGGCACCCTCGTTCCTCGACGGCGGGGCCATCCCTATGAGCATAGCGAACGACCGGTACTACGGCCACGTGAGTCGATACATTGTGGAGAACGACGTCACGTGGCTGGAGTGCGCAGCGTGCTGCGCCGTGTGGAGTACGATGTTGGTCTATTACCTGGAGGCCCCGTACGGCAACCTGATCGACGTCCCGCTCGGCAAGCCGGAAGCCATAGCGCAGGTGAAGGTCGGGCCCCCGGAGACCAGGACAAAGATAAACCAGGACACGGAAAACCAAGAAACGACATGTTTTCCTGCAGTGTCACGTTTTTCAGCACCCGTGCAAGTTGTGCTTGCTGCGCTGCAGGACTCGGGTTTGTGTCTGGGTTTAGAGGGGTCTTGCAGGCTTTTGAGGCCTGTGGTCGGGTTTATTCTCGAAATGCAGCAGTGCAGTATTTCGTTCGTGCCGCCGTTGGGAAAATTTGGTTTCGAGGGGCGTTGGGTGTCCGGGTCTAGCGTGTCTGGGTCTACGGGGCCCTGAGAAGGGCAATTATTTCAGCTTCTCCATGCCGTGGGACGACATCGAGAGATGTTGTCGCGAAGCGTCTCAGCGCGCCGAAGAGATCCACGGGGGCCGGCTGAGGTGGCTGCAGGATGCTGTCGGCGTGCCGCGTTCGGAGGAGACGTTGGCGATGCTGGTGAACGCGCGCATCAAGGGGGGCAGCAAAGACCTGGCGCAGCACCTGAAAGGGCTCACGTTGCGCATTCCTGTAATGCAAAAGTTGATCGAGATCATGCGCGACAGCGGCTATCCAGGCTATGGCAACAACGGCCTGAACTCATTCGACAGAGTGGCAGCCCGCCTCCACGAGAGGTACTCTCATAAATACGCAGATAGATACGGGGGGGCGAAGTTCATCCCGCAGGCAGCGCAGGATGCGGCGCAACAGCTAGACGGGGCCAAAGACTCCATCGTTCAAGACAAAGTGGCGACGCCTCCAGAGCCGGCAAAACCGGTAGAGGATTTCGTCTCTGCGTTGAGCCCGTCCTATATCGTCGCTGAGCGGAGCACCAGAGCCCAGTCGAACATCTCTGAGAATTACAAGTCCGTGTTTGCAAGGTTCGGCGATGTCGACATCCAGAGCGGGGCGGGCCTGGCCAACCAGCGTGCCGCCTGGTGCCAGGGCATGGCGTTTCCTTTCACGCTGCCGCGTGCTGTTGGCGGATGCGACGTCCCGAACCAACCTCGTTGGCGTCGACCAGAGACGAGAGATCTCCCAACTCCTCGTGGGCTTCTGCGCAGTTGGCTCGAACCGTCAGTGGGCGTAGCCCAGCGGAAACTACCGAACGCTCATTTTGCGATGGGGCCAGCGACCACGGTGAGGTTGTCTGACCTCACGCGCGGCTTGCCGCAGCGGATAGAGGGCCAGTTCCGACGCACTTGGGGCTTCGCGCCGGCCTTGTGGAATCTATATTTTCGAGAGCGTGTCAATCTCGGAGCAAGCCTGGGCATCAAGCGAGGGGAACGGTTGCAAGGCCAAAGCGCCGAGAGCATGGAGACCGACGCTGCCATAGCCGCTGCGGGTTTACTGCAGAAGCTCGAGAAGGGTTACTACACGTTACCCGATGGCAGACGCCGCAAGATCAACAATGATGCCAGTAAGCTGATTCTATAGGCTTACGCCACATCCGCCGACCCCTCATCTTGGCGGTTTGCCGGCTCGCTTGAATCGGGCTGGGGAGTCGTGTGGGGGTCCATAATGACCTCTCTTGGGGCTGCGTGGAATCCGCTTGGGGTCATCTCGAGGCCCCGGGGGGGCCATCGGAAAAGAAAAGACGCTAATGCAATCTTGGCATCGTTCTGGAGATGCCCAAAGGGTGGAAGCGTTGGGTTGGGGCCCGTATATTTCTTACTGGGGGCCGTTTCGAGGTCGTTTTGGGGCCTCTTGGGGGCCTCTTTGGGCCTCTTGTCGGCGTCCTGGGGGCCTCTTGGGGCCTCTTGGGGCCTTCTGGGGCCGTCTTGGGCCGGAAGGCTCGGATTGTCGGTTCGGGCTCGCCCTCTTGGGCACCTTTTGGGGGCGTCTTGGGGCCCTCTTGGGCTGGCTTGGGGGCCTCTTGGGCCGTCTTGGCGCCCTCTTTGGCCGACTTGGGCGCCTCTTGGGAGCCTCTTGGGGCGGTCTTGGGGTGCTCTGGGACCGTCTTCAACGCCGTGAAGGCGGGCGAGTAGTATATGATATAAGTGTACGTTGTCCCATGGGAATTTGACGATTTTCGGCGCTTCGGTTCTTCTGAGGACTGCTCTTGGAGGCCTCTTGGGCCGTCTTGGAGGCCTCTAGGCTCGTCCTGGGGCCATCTTGGGCGTCTGGGAGCGCTCGTTTGGCGCCTCGGAGCTCTCGTGAGCCGTCTTGGAGGAGTCTTGGGGCCTTCTTGGCCCGTCTTGATCCCCTTTTGGGCCCAACAGAGCTCCGTGACGCGCTCGTCGTGGGCCCAGGGGGGGGGTCGAATCTCCGGTTTGGGGCCCCAGGGAGGGGTTCGGAAGGGGGAACTATCTCACACGCCTAGAGACCCACAAGGGGTCGGCGGATTTTTGCAGTCGGCCTCGGCAACCTGCAGCGGCGACTCTTGGCTGACTTCCGCTTTCGATGCCGCGCCATTCCGGGCACGCAGGAGATTCGGACGAAGATTGGGCACCTGGGGATCTGGGCTTGCGTCAACTACGGGAATGACATATTCTGTACTATTTCCCCGGGATAACGGCATAATTATCTAGCGCTCAGGCTCAGCAGATACCGCCAGGACGATCCTTTCGTTGCAGGCGAGAGCAGGAGGCAGAAGTGGGCAAAGAGCGATTCGCCGAGCCTGGAGCCGTCGCCAGAGGACGCGTTTGAGGTGAACATTCCTGGATATGACACGCGTCGCTTGTTCCTCGCAGAGGACCCCTTGGCCGCCTCCAACGCATTCTTCGTGCAGATCCGCACGGTCTTGGCGACGATGCTCGGAGTGCGCATGCGCCCTCGCTGTCCGCAGTGCTCTGAATCTGGATCGCCGTGCCAGGACGCCCTCGGCAGCAACGCTGAAGCCATGGGAGGCATTGCAGGGCGCGTGGGCGCTTTGTTCGGCGCCGTGGAGGCTCAGAAAACGACAGGGGGGCTGCACTATCATTTTGTCATGTTCGTTCAGCGCCTGCACCAGTTCGCCACGCTGAAGGAGATCGCCCAGCAAATCGAGGAAGGTCTCGTGAACGCGACGGAGCTGAAGCATTTCCTCGGGCAAATCTGCTGTGAGAGATACCCCGACGTGGGCCAATCTGCTAGAGAGAGAACTTCGCTGGATCAGAACTTCCCGACATACTCGGAGTCGTCCGAGTGCTCTGGATCGCCAGCGTGGGGGGAGTTCAAATTGGGCCGATTGCCTCGGTTCTTGTATGATGACGCGAGAGCCGCGTCCGCGCAGGGGGCTCCAGGGGAAGCTCAGAAACTCGGCCTGAACTGCGACGACGCCACCTTCAAGGAGAAGTTCAACGGCGCTCTGCAGTATTTCATGTGTCGGTGCCAGCACCACGTACATCGACTGGTGATGGAGTCGAAGACCAAGCAGGAGAAGCGTTTGGCGCCCAACGCCTGCGCTTCCAAGAAGAACAAGAGAGAGTGCAAGCACGAGGCGCCGTGGACCAACAGAGTGTCCCCCGAGTGGATGACGGCGCCGCTGCTGGTTTGCAAGGGCATTGCCAAGAAGTTCACGCTGCGCACAAGCGGAGTCCGAAATTGGCTGGGGCAAACTCTCGGACTGCGCAATGAGGAGTGGCTGAACGGGTGCATGCCGGGCCTGTGCGTCGCTTTTGCAGGGGGCAACAGTGACGTGAAACCGAATGACCGACTGCCGATCGTCGAGCAAACGCATGAGACTTGCTGCAGGAAGAAACGCTGCATCATGAAGAAGCAGAGTCTGGGGGGAGCCACTCGAGCAACTCAGCGCACTCAGGTAGTGACGAATGGATATTTCGGGGGATACATTGGCAAGCGACAGCCCGCGGGCACGTTGGAGACCAAGAAATGCGTGGACAAGCTGTTTACCTTGAGGGTGAATGTACAGTGCAGGGGCAAAGCGGCGCAGCTCAGAGCAAGCAGCGGGAGGCTGATAACGGAACTCGAGATGAACAGCACGTGCCGCGGCGCCGTGGAAGTCTGCAACCAGTGCTGCAATCTGGACCTGAGGGACGTTCTGAAGGCAGAGTGCATCCGAACGTTTGGCTCGCAGGCGATCGATGGGCGGTCGTGGATGAACTGGTTGGAGACGTCCCAGAATTCGTCGCAGATGAAGGGCGCCAGCGTGACGACGCACGTCCCGCCGGCTCGCAAACCGAACACGCGGGCGGACCGGTCGAGAGTGAACGACTTCGACGCCTGCGCATATCGTCCCTTGGAGCACCCTTGGAAGTTGTTGTCCGCGTGCGAGTTCTTGCGGCAGTGGAGGTGCGAACCAGTACTGGTTCCGACGCACTACTTGAACCGCAACCAGCCAGCGCGAACTGCGTGGACAGAAGGATCGGGGGAGCGTAAGACCCGGGTTTGCCAGGGCTCGGGTTCGGCATCGTTTTTTGACGACCGCGACTCGGATTTTGACGAGGGGGAGTTTTGTGGGATGTCTGCAGCGGGAGGCCTCGTCAAAATGCAGGCTCGGCCTCGTGATTTTTTTGACGACCTCGTGGGGGATTTCCGAGTCCCCCGTGCCCGGGTCTTGCGTCTCCCCGAAAGGAGGTCAACAGTTAATCAGGAGCAAGCAGTACAAGGGTGGAGAGGTCGCCGCGAAGCCTGGAGAGCATTACATCGTAGTGACACCCGAGACCGACGAGTATTTCGTTTTTCCGCGTGACGCAGGTGTCTTCTGCCACTCATGGGTTCTGGTCAGGAAAGCGAGGCCAGGCGTGGTGGTCATCGAAGGCTTGCCCATGCCCAGCGTACACAAAAGTTCTACGTACAACGCTCAGTATTGCAGTTTATTTTTCCGTCCCTGGACGCTCTATGGAGGAGACGTGACTGTGCTTCACCTGAGTATGTTGGGGATGGAGTCAACAGTACTGCGGCATTGGCAGGGGGCCCAACACCAGTCGCCCCAAGTTCGAGCTTCGTGCAGACTGACTAAGAAGACAACCACAACAGGGACGCCATCGACGCTGGACAGCGTATCCTGGAAGACCGCTTGGGGCGAGTACGTGCGCGGGAACGTGGTCAGCCAAGCGGTGGCGAAACTCATCCAGAGTTTCCCGTTGAATGCGACGGCGTCGTCCGGCAAGGCGGCAGATGATCAGAGCGAGGCAGATGCGTCGGAGGAAGAGCAATATATGCCTCCGCTGAGCCTCCCTGGTGGAAAGTTTCAACAACTGCTCCGATCGGCCAAAGAAGAGGACAGCCTCGGCGAGAAGTGGGCCGCCTCGGCGAAAGCGAAGGTGAAAGCTTCGGAGAACAGCCGAGCGAAGAAAAGTGTCCGACTTCACGAGTATGAACAAAGCCATCGCATCGGAGAGCGAGTGTGGAAGACGGGGCCATCTGGCGTCGAACCTGGAGACCGTGGGTGTCCGGGAAATATCTTCGAGGATACGTGCCAGGACCACCTCGCAGCTCTATCCGCAGGTGGCACGAGCCAGAAGGCGCGCGATGCTCCCTTCGACGAGAGGCGAGATGCTGCTGCTTCGTTCAACCCTGCAGGCAATGGCTTCACCAGCGTAGACAAAGCGTTTGCTTCCATGTTGGCGAGCTCGAAGATCCCGAACGAGAAACAGCGCCAGTTTCTCGAGCAATTCGTTCGACGTTTGAAGATTGAGTGGCTGGAGAAGCAACAGGGCAACGTGCACCAGAATTCCGAGGGGCCTCTGCTGGATGTAGTGCGCGGATTTCCGGGCACCGGAAAAAGTGCCGTCATTGGCTGGATGCGGTATTTAATGGAAGAAGGTCTCGGTCGGGAGCACGGCGTTCAGTTCGTTTGCTTGGCGTTTCAAAATGCCATGGCGGCGCAGATCAACGGCCATACGGTGCGCCACTGGAGCGGCATCCCGGCGCGGAACGACGACGGGAATGCCACGGGCGACAGGCGCAAGCAGTCCATGAAGTGCGGGGCCCTGCGCGTGATCATCATCGACGAGGTCCCGAGGGCACCGAACGAGTCACTCCATGGAGTGCATCGTTCGTTGCCCTCCTCGTGGCGTGGGTCGTTCGGGCTCCTCGTGTGTGGGTCGTTGGGGCTCCACCTCTTGGTGTGAGTCGTTCGGGCCCCTCGTCCTGGTGTGAGGCGTTCGAGCTCCTCGTGGTGCGAGTCGCTGGAGCCCTTCGTCCTTTGGTGAGTTGTTCGGGCCGCTCCTCCTGGTGCGAGTCGTTGGAGTTCGTGGACGTGTGAGTCGTTCGGGCCCCTCGTCGTGGTGTGAGTCGCTCGGGCTTCACGTGGTGTGAGTCGTTCGGGCTCTTCGTCACCTCCAACGGCGGCGTCTAGGCAAATTCTGATAATTCTCTAGTGCGCCCCAGGCGTCTCCGTGTTTGCAAGACCTGTGGAGGCAATGAGCATAGCTCAGCGCACACAAAACATATATGTTCTGTATGCAACATTTCCAGGTGAGCATGATGTCCGCGGAGCTGCTGGGCACCCTGGAACGAGTGGTCAGTGCCGCTGCCCGTGTGAGGGGCACGCGCAAGAAGAGGACGGGGGAATTGCATCGCGCCTTCGGGGGAGTGAACGTGGTCATGTGCGCTGATTTTTGGCAGTTGCACCCCGTGACGGGCACCTTCCTGGCATCCAACCCTCTGGGCGTGCCCGCAGGGTGCGCGCACCGCGCGTTGGGGCTGTTCTGGCAAGACGGCGTCGATCGCGTGCGATCTTTCTGGCAGTTGACCGAATTGATGAGGTGTGGCGATGCATGGTGCAACTCGTTTCTGGGCCAGTGCAGAGTTGGAAATCTCAGCATGGAGGACTACAGCTACTTCCACGGGCTCCCGACGTTGACGTCCCCGAGCGCGGGTAAGTGCGTTTGCAACGACGACGTGGTGGACGACCCAGTACTGGGCCCGTATCGCAAGACTTGGGGGGAGCGCTTCACAGGAGGGTGCGCCGACATGGCGGCGCTTCTGAACTCGCCAGAGGGCGAGTGCGAAGAGTGCCGTGCGGAGCGAGGCAAGAGACACAGGGTTCTGACCGACACTGACTCGCTGGCGCCAGAGCTTCGCATGGGCCCATTCAGCGGCGCACCTGCTCTGTACGCCTTCAACGTGCCCAGGTACTTCGCGACGAACCTGCGCGCGAGGGAGTTTGCCGAGCAGAAGAACGTTCATCTCTCGTGGTGCTACGCTCGAGATGCGCCGCTGCATCCAGGAGGTCGCGACTTGCCGAAGGAGAAATTTGACGAGAAGTTGTTCTCCTGGCTGAAGAGGCGCGACCAGGAGACGGGCAACATTCCGAGCATCTACCCATTGGCCAAAGGCATGCCCATTCGGTTGACGGGCAACGTCGATCGAAGCAGACAACTCTACAGACACCGAAATGGAGTGATTTACGGATGGGCTCTGGCGCCTGATTGCAGTCCCCAGGAGATCGAGGGCGAGTTCATATTGGATAGGTTGCCCTTGGTTATCTATATCCATTTTCCAGAAGCACAGTGGAGCATAGGCAAGTTGCCGACAGGCGTATACCCGTTGAAGCGAAGATCCAGGACTTGGAAAGTGAACAAACACACAGGCATCGAAGCTCGACGCACGGGCTTCTGGATTCTCCCCGACTTCGCGTCCACCGCTCACATGATCCAGGGGGCAACGTTGGAAGCGGCGTTCGCGGACCTGCAGCATTGGTCCAGCAAGGCGTCCATGACAGCTCAGGTTGCTGCCTACGTATGCTTGTCCAGAGTGAAGCGATTGCCAAACATCTGCGTCATGCAGCCGTTCTCCACTTTTCTGTTCGGCCTCGGCAACCCAGTGGGGCCCGAGCGACTGATGCGGAAGCTGTCTGGCCAGATCACAGCAGACGAGGCGATCCATGAATGGAGTGCGCTTGATGAGGAGGCCGCTGAGTGTGAGAAGATGGACCCCATTGCGAGGCAGCACCTGTGCGTCTGCTGCTACCTCAAAGGGATGCAGGAGTACATGCTCGACGCTCGCGACTTCGGCATGAAAGCAGCCGCTGACTTCTACGAGAAGTACGTGTCGCAAGGGATGTGGACGAGATGCATGGACTGCGCGCGCGAGATCGGCCCAATGCCTTGTCGGTCTGCGCGAGTGGCCGAGGCTTCCCAAGGGATGGCCGATGGCAACGCTCCAAGGAGAAGCCCGCCAGATCATTCAATATGCAAGCGGTGTGTGGAACGTGATGACTGGAAGAGGAGCCTGATCCCGCAGAGCCACGGGTGTGCTGCTTGCAAAGATGTTTTTGACGAAGGCGTGTGGGGCCCGAATATTATGAAACATCATCGGTGTGCCGATAGAGACCTCGCGTGCCCGGGCTGCGCAGAGCGAGGGTTCGCGCCCGGCAACATCGACGAGCACCAGTGCGAAGATTGCTTGGAGCACTTGGGCAGCCTCGCGTTCGACAAGCAACTGTTGAAGGATGCGAAGAGGCGGGAGAAGGCCCGTTTGGTGTGCTTGGACTGTCAGACGAAGCTGCGGCGCGGAAAGTGTACAACGGCATATGAGCTGAGGTACTGGTCGAAGAGTGAACGCAGGCATCACGCGTCTTCTCGGGGCACAACGTTAGTGTGTAAGGCGTGCCGTGCGCAAGGATTCGACCCGTCGGACCTTGCGACGTACATGTGCCAAAGGTGTTCCTGCAGTTTCGGGGCTCGTAAATTCAACCCCAAGCAATTGGAACACCACGAGCATGATAATCGCCAGAAGCTGCAGCGCAAGGAGTGCGTCGCTGATATCGACGAACGAGTGCGCCACCTGCGCAAAGCGCTGCAGAAGAGCAAGCGCAAGTGCAAGTGCCATTGCCGCGTTCACCAAGCTCAATGCCCGCTGACCCCCGTGCATTTCGGAGAGGAACGCTGGCCGGGCAGCGACGGAGCGATATCCGCCGACGACCGGAAATTCTTGGACGAGTTGCAACCGCCTCCCGAATGGTGGAACAAAGCCTGGGGACGATGAGGTACGGCGCGGAGGCCGTCAGCCCAGACGTGTTACTGGCGACGCTATCCCTTGGTATAGTGAGACTGACAACGGGATGTTGCCTCAATGGGCTCGAGGGTTCCTGTATACATGGCTACGGCTTCGGTATCTATCCAATGGTGGCTGTGCCACTACACATTTTCCGTGGCGCCTCAGGTGCCTTGTACTGCAGAAAACAGCTTGCTGGTGGAACGTGCATTACACTCAGCTGGTCCACGTTCGCTTCACGTAGGCTCTACTATAGGAAACAGCTTGCTGGTGGCACTTGTATTGTAGACGGGTGAAGCTCGTACTGTAGTTCTCGGGTGCTGCATACTGCACTCTGTGATGGTGTTTGTTATCTTGTTCTGGTGAAAGTGCTGGTTATTGTACTCAGTGTTGGTTCATTGGTGCGAAGAGTACGTTTAGTTTATAGTCTGTCCTCCAGTGCTGGTGAGGCCCATGTTTACCACTATGGATGTCACGCTGGTATAAGATAATATATCTGGGTACAGTGAGAGTGAACAGTGGATGTTGTCTCAATGGAGTCCGTCCTTTCTGTATATATGGCTGGAGCTTCGGTATGTATCCAATGGTGGATGTGCCGCTACTTTGCTTCCGTGGCGCGTCAGGTGAGTTCTAATGTAGTAAACATCTCGCTGGAGGATTTTCAATGACATCATGGCGGAGACCGTACTTGAGCTTTCACGTACTGGTGACCATGATCTGTGGTTATTGTTCTGTGTGCGGGTGTTTGGCATCCTGGCAGGTGATGGTGCTGGTGACTCGTTCAATGTTGGTGGATTTGTGGCAGTACCTTGTGATAGAGCGTTCGATGGCAAAACATGTGTGTCCTCTTCACAGTCCTCCTCCTCGGCCTCTGCTTCGTGTCCCTGGAATTTCGCTTTTCTGGGGTTGTGGTTCCTTAGCCGGTTCCTGTTACCTTGGCTTCGGTGGCTCCTCCGATGCCGGCTATGATCGTGATTGCCGTTGTTCTGGTGTGAGCGGTTCAGGGTCTTCGTCCTGGTGTGAGTCGTTCGGGCTCTTCGTGGTGTGGGTCGTTCAGGCACCTCGTCCTGGTATGAATCGCTCGGGCCCCTTCTTGTGTGTGAGTCGTTCGGGCTCCTCGTGGTGTGAGTCGTTGGGGCCCCTCGTCCTGGGGTGAGTCGTTCGGTCTCCTCGTGGGGCCTCTTGGGGGCCTCTTGGAGGCTTTCGGGGCCTCTTGGGGGCCTCTTGGGGGTCTCATGGGGGCCTCTTGGGGGCCTCTTGAGGCGTTTTGGGGCTTCTTGGGGGCCTCTGGGGGGCCTCTTGGGAGCCTCTTGGGGCCCCTTGGGGGCCTGTTGGGGGGCTCGTCCTTCCTTGTATGAGTGCCTCGGGCCCCTCATTGTGTGTGAGTCGTTCGGGCTCCTCGTGGTGTGAGTCCGTTTGGCCCCTCGTCCTGGTGTGCGTCGTTCGGGCCCCTCCTTGTGTGTGAGTCGTTCGGGCTCCTGGTGGTGTGAGTCGTTCGGGCCCCTCGTCCTGGTGTGAGTCGTTCGGTTGCCTCTTTGCGTGTGCGTCGCTCGGGCCCCTCCTTGTGTGTGAGTCGTTCGGGCCGCTCGTCCTCGTGTTCGTCGCTCGGGCCCCCCCTGGTGTGTGAGTCGTTCGGGCTCCTCGTGGTGTGAATCGTTGGGGCCCCTCGTCCTGGGGTGAGTCGTTCGGCCTCCTCGTGGGCCTCTTGGGGGCCTCTTGGAGGCTCTCGGGGCCTCTTGGGGGCCTCCTTGTGGTTTCTTGGGAGCCTCTTGGGGGCCTCTTGAGGCGTTTTGCGGCTTCTTGGAAGCCTCTTGGGGGCCTCTTTTTGGGCCTCTGGGGGCCTCTTGGGGGCCTCTTGGGGGCCTCGTCCTTCCTTGTGTGAGTGGCTCGGGCCCCTCATTGTGTGTGAGTCGTTCGGGCTCTTCGTGGTGTGGGTCGTTCGGGCCCCTCGTCCTGGTGTGCGTCGTTCGGGCCCCTCCTGGTGTGTGAGTCGTTTGGGCTCCTCGTGGTGGGAGTCGTTCGGGCCCCTCGTCCTGGTGTGAGTCGTTGGGGCGCCTCCTTGCGTGTGAGTCGTTCGGGCTCCTCGTGGTGTGAGTCGTTCGGGCCGCTCGTCCTGGTGTGCGTCGCTCGGACCCATCCTTGTGTGTGAGTCGTTGGGGCTCCTCGTGGTGTGAGTCGTTGGGGCTCCTCGTCCTGGAGGGAGTCGCTCGGCCTCCTCGTGGGGCCTCTTGGCCCGTCGTCCTGGTGTGAGTCGTTGGGGCGCCTCCTTGTGTGTGAGTCGTTCGGGCTCCTCGTGGTGTGAGTCGTTGGGGCCCCTCGTCCTGGGTTGAGTCGTTCGGTTTCGTCGTGGGGCCTCTTGGGGGCGTCCTGGAGGCTCTGGAGGCCTCTTGGAGGCCTCTTGGACGTCTCTTGGGGGCCTCTTGGGGGCCTCTTGCGGCGTCTTGGGGCTTCTTGGGGGCCTCTTGGGGGCCTTTTGGGAGCCTCTGGGGGCGTCTTGGGGGCCTCTTGGGGGCCTCGTCCTTCCTTGTGTGAGTGCCTCGGGCCCCTCACTGTGTGTGAGTCGTTACTTTAAACGGAGAGGGTTAAAGGCGAGATGTAAATCGAGCATGCACCGCTGCCGTGCCTGGCTCAAGCCGGGCCCGGCCGAACATGTGATTGTGCCTCACCGAGGCGCACTACTCGCATCTGAGATCGGAAAAGACCTTTCTATTGAAGATGCCCCTTCTATCCTTTACTCCAGATCCCATGCTTCATCTTGCTCTCTTGCTCATGCGGTATGAGCCAAAGCCTGGGATATGGGAGCGCCTAAGGCGGAACATATATCTTGGCTTACCAGTGCGTTTTCGACTTGGTAGCGGAGCTGGCTACACTCTCGTGTGGCTGGCTCTCGCTCTAATACCCATCATCCACGGCACAACTTGGTGGACTACTACTACGGTGGAATACCATGTTGCGCCGGCTCTGCGAGGAGCGGAGCCAGTCCGCGATCGGGCTAGCGGGGCGACCCGCGAGCTCGAGACGCTCTCTCCTACCTCACTGCGCTACTTCACTCCCGACTTCCACCAGATGCCAATCGGCAACTCGATCGAGAACGTGGTCACTCTGCGGGGCTACCCGCAGCGGGGCCACCTGCATCCCGTGCCGGTCAGGCGCCTTACGGCTACTACGCCCGAGCCTGACAAACCACAGCCTAAACCAATCACCGAAGCCGAGATGCACATGCACTGGATCAAGATAACTATCTTCGGCATTCTATGGGTGATAATGGGATGTGCTGTGGGCTACATGCGGCAGGGGATGGACGACACGCGTACTACCGGCCCTTCTTGGGACCCAGCCGGTACTACGCCCTTTCGCGAGTACGTTCGCGAAGTACATGCATGGATAAACGTGACGAGCGGCAATATGACGCCACCTCAGCAAGCTGCAGCACTACAACGTGGTCTTCAAGGCCTTGCTCGTCGTATCGCCATGCAGGTCCCCTCCCAGATCATCAATTATGGTGTAAATGCCAACGGACAGCCAACGGATGCAGTTACTTATATACTTTATCTATTGAGTACCAAATTTGAAAATCTGGAAGATGAGCGCCAGCTCAACTCTGGCACTGCCCTTATCGACTTTCGCGTCGAAAGGGGCGAACGAATCGACTCAGTGTTAGCTCGATTCGAGATGGCCCGTGACGAGGCTAGCTCTGTTGGATTTGTCATCCCCAACTTTCAGATCCTAGCGCTGATCCTTTTCAGAGCGTTAGGCGTTGGCGCGTCACGAGCCCAACACCTGCTGGAACCCTTCAATCATCATCAGATGCCCAGAACGCAAGCAGACTATGATAGGCTGCTGACCAGGATGAGGAACCCTCCTGGCAACATTGCGGGCATCTTCACAGGGCACCACGCACATGCAGGTGTCTACGCCACGACTGCGGGGTCACCCGCTGGTCCTGGCGAGCCAAGTCCCTGGGCTGATTCAGCCGATATGCCCAACGAGGCCAGTGCCCTCTTAGGGCAGACAGGCCAGGCATCGGCAGAGGCAGCGGAGGCGAACGCCTGGTCGAACTACACGCCGGGCGCCGCCTACACTGCAAGCCCGCCCTCGGGCACAACCCTCTGGGGCCAAGCGGAGTCATCCGCTCAAGGGTCTCAGCCACCCTTTCCGTTTGAATCTGGCACTGACACAGATACCTCATCTGACGGTGATCACAATGGTATGGTCTCTGCTGGCAATGACTATCCAGCTGATGACACTCACCTTTCTGAACAACAAAGAGCGGAAACCGCTTTTATGGCTTATCGCAAATCAAAACGCCGTTGGAGGCGCATTATGAAGAAACCGGTCAGAAAAGTGAGACGTGCAGTACGCCGATATTTTAAACGCTATGGAAAGGGTCGTGGCAAAGGGGGTCGCAGACGATGGTAGGGGTATCACTGCTTTCCTCACGTCCTTAACTGATGTAGTTTTTGAAGAAGTTCTTATCGGAGACAAAGGTCGGGGTCACAGGCGGACCTCTGGTAAGGGAAAAGGGCGGAGGGGTAACCCTAGGGACGCTTCTGGCAACACTATGAAGTGTCATACATGCGGTAGTACAGAGCATTTGCGCGATCATTGCCCGAAGGGGAAAGGAAAGGGATCCGTACATTTGGCTCAAAACTCTTTTATGGATGACATAGACTACATTGACTACGAGTTTTACGTCAATCCAGAAGCGGCTCCCGCCGCGGGCTCCTCCACGTACTACGTGATGGCCCGCTACGCTGATGCGACCGTAGCCCTGGAAGAGTACGCGGTGACCCTCTTCGACGAGTTCCACGGCTGGGACGAAGTCGACGAGGGCGCGTTCAACGCCTGGTTCGGTCTTCCAGCGGGGCCACCCGCCGACGACGAGATCTCCGAAGCTGAGACCGTCCCGGCGACCGAGGAGGAGCTCGCCGCCGCGCTGGCACCGCAGGTGATCGGCATGCCGTTGCTGCCTGATCTTTCGCGAGCCGGCTCGGAAGCGGGAGACGCTGACGACGAAATGCGGGGCCATCCCGCAGCTTATTCTGACTCTGAAGAGGCCGAAGAGGACTATGAGGACAGGCTCCAAGAGCAGGTCGCAGAAGCGATCCAGCTCCTGAGTGCGCCAGCACATCAGCAGATGACCATGAACGACCTGCTGTCGCGCCCAGGGGCCGCAAGGCTGCGTCCATACCTGGATCCTGATATGTCGGCACCGCAGATGCTGACCGCACTCCAGGCCCTAGCGGGGCAACCCGCTGAAGCGGCGCCAGCTGCAGCAGCGGGGCTACCCGCTTGGTCTATGGACGAGTTCATGCAGGGCTGCGACCAGATGGACCTCAACGACCTCACTATGGAGCAGCTGACCGACATCGGGTACTTCCAAAGCCCGCATCAGCACGTATTCATGGTCCAGGACAGCTCAGAGGACTCGGAGGACAGGCGCAATGCAAAGAAGAACAGACGACCATCGCCACCTCGAGATCCAGAGCACCGTCATGAAGATGAAAGGCCCATGGAACGTGGCAGTGCGTCAGCGGGGCCAACCCGCAGGAGGAGCCGTTCAGCTCCACGACGCCCTACACATGATGCATCTGGCTACCCGTGCAGCACGGAGCACTCCAGAGGTGTATCCGTTCAGTACGTGCCGGAGTGGTACATCAATTGGTACCCCGGCTACCCGATGGACGTGATCCGCCACTGGTGGTCCAAGGAGCACTGCAAACGGGACGAATCTGGCATCATAATACGCACCAAAAGTGGCAAGACTAGAACGCCAGAGGCTTGGGACCGAAAGACTAAGAAACAGGAGATCATCAACGATCGCAAGACATACAGGAAACAAGTATGTCAATGCGAGCCTTTCAAAGGTCACATGCGCGGCTGTCCAATGGGCCGCCCCTCCAGGAGCCCTCATCACGGTGAGACCCCCTGGAACTGGTCTCATGGAGATGACGCTGGCACCGTCCACGATCCTAACAAGAATGTCCCTGGAGGAGGAAAGCGCATTACCGAAGCCGATCGCGTCCCTATGACCGAGGAGGTTGCTGACGCTGTCAGGGAAAATTGGGAACAGCTTCCTAAAGACCATCGCCTCAAAGAGTGGAACCGCCGATTCCATGAAGAGGCGGGGTCACCCGCAGACTCCAGCGGAGGTGCGGGGCCACCCGCGGGCGCGGCGCCAGCCGCTGGGTCCGCGGACGAAGAGTGGATGGCTGTTGCATCTGCTGCCGGATCCGCCGCCGGTACTGAACAGACCGAACTGAACGAAGAATGGGCGGCGGAAGACGGTTCAGAGAATCCATTCCCTGATGGGTGCGCCTGCTGGTACTACAGCTCCTCGGCGCAGAAGTGGTTTTGCACGAGGGTACTTTACCGCCACGAAAATGGCAAGTACAAGCTGGCCATAAAAGGTAGTGCCAACATCGACCAGATGAGGCAGGTCATCCATGATCATGGCCAGCCAGAAGGCCCTCCTAAAGACCCTCTTGGTCCACCGCCAGAGGACGACGAAGACATCGAACCACCTCCAGGACCTGTGGTCGACTCCTCGCCTCCACCTTCTCCTGAGAAAAGGTCTCCTTCCAAGAGCCCCGAAGGTTCACAGGGGCGTGCGAAGGCCAGAGGGATCGCCGAGAAGGACGACCCTGAGCCGGGAGAGCCTACCGGCCCGTCCGTGACGGAGAGGAGGAAGGCTTTTGCTGGACCATCAGCCCCGATGCCACCGGCTGCCCAAGGCGACGTCAAGGACGAATATCGCGACCAGCCTAAGGCAGCCTTCCGAGGTGGCTGGACTCCAACTCTGCATCAGCCGCGCCTTGCACCACGACCAGGCTCGGCACGAATGAAAGCACAACCGAAGCCCGAGGCTGGGTTGAGGTCGGTGCGGGCAGAGGCAGCCGCCAAAGGTAAGGAGGACAAGGGCTCGGCGGGGCCACCCGCTGAAGCGGCGCCAGCTGCAGCAGCGGGGACACCCGCAGAAGGCACTCCCTCAGAAGAAGAACGCCGCAAAGCCCTCAAAGAAATTGACAACCGACAGAAACTAGCCGACGATGCGCTGGCTGACCAAGGTCACCCGCGCCCTGGGGCGGGGTCATCCGCTGGAGCTGCCTCGGCAGCCGCAGCGGCGCCAGCTGCAGCAGCGGGGCCACCTGCACGTCGGCAACCAGCGTCGTCTGTTCTCAAGCATCCCTCTGGGAGCCATTGAATATTGGCAAGGCATTGAAGGCAAAGGCCCGAAACGCACCATAAACCCACGAGTCACTCGAGATGATACAGATCGATGCGCGGTCATCGATTGCCCCGATCGTCGTAACTTCGAGTGCCGTAACGAATGGGAACGTGAACAACAAATCGTGGGCAGTATGTTGCGGGACAGGCCGCCATTGCGCGTCGCGCAGCACAAGGCAGAACTCATGAATGTCATGAAGAGGTTCAACACAGATCCGACTCTGCCGCGCGATTGGCAAATGGCCAAGGTGTCAATATGGTTCTCTACAGCCCTACGCCATGGTCCGTATTGGAAAGATGGATTCAGCCGATACTTCGAAAAGATTGACACTTTCGATCCATACGATGGCTGGGTTGTTGTTGACGACTTGCTGGCAAATTGGACTGGTGACAATCAGCGGAAAGGCTACCAGGACATGCACGATGTGCTTATCAAGGGCAACCCTCACAGCTCATACGTGTATTGGGTGTTGCTGAACTGCTGCGATATGATCGACAACCATGGCATGCAGAAGGGCAGGCTCCAGATGAAATGCGTCGAGGATAGCATGGCGCTACCTCCCAGATTCCGACCAAAGGCACACAGGCCACAATATTTCATCAGAGCCACGAACGGCCATAGCAGCCCAGGCATCCACTGCCCAGAGTCGCTCTATAAGCCCATCACGACATGGATGAAGGAACCAGATGACCCAGTATACTTTATCCACGGGACACAGTGGGAGCATGTTAAGGGCATCCTTGAGAATGGCCTTTCATGCCTCACACAGGACAGCCCTAAGGGGCAGGGGGGGCGCCAGTTCGTTCACGGCTGCCCCTACCTCCCGGGTGACCCGAGGATTCGCTCGGGCATCCGTCCTGACTCTGAGGTGCTCATCTTCTGCAGCGTCAGCAAGATGTTGTCCAGCGGCTTCTCTTTATGGAGGTCAGCGAATGACAGCGTCATGACACGGGGCCACAATGGCCGCATACCGCCCGGTCATATCTTTCAGATTGTGAGCATTGCAAAATATCGGGTCGGTGAAGCCTGGTGCAATCCGCTGGCTTACGACAAATCGCGGAAGCGGGGCCAACCCGCGGACAGGATTTGCTCCGAGGACTACTTGCCACTTAAAATGTGCAACAGAGTTCTGGGTGTGATGGACGAGCACGCCATGTACCTAAAGGGCTGGACTAAGACGGGCGGTCGCCCATTCAACCTGACCATGACCGAGCAAGACGTTGCTCCACGACCGTACCTCACACAGACAGTCCTCATGATAAACGCCCAGGAAGACGAGGTCATGCCTGAGGCGGGGCCACCCGCAGGAGCGGGGACACCCGCGGCAGACACCTCGGATGGTTCATGGCAGCAAGTGGTCACGCCAGTAGCCGCAGTAGCATCTCCTTGGAGGCCGGACCAGCAGACATGGGTCCAGGCCCTCAACAGCTACCTGTCACCAGCCGACGTTTCTGGACTGACCGATCAGCTATACCGTGCTGACCCGTGGGCAGTGCAGGCAGGTATCCAAGACGCACAGCAGAGGAACCTGCGCACTCCTGCGGGGCCACCAGGCGCCCTAGGACCACAGCCACAACGCCCTCCGCAGCAGGCTGGAGGTGCGAGGTTTGTCCCTATGGGCGGCTCCGATGGTGGCTCGCCGTTCCGGACTCCGCCGTCTGAAACGAGCGAGAACAGCTTGTGGCAAAGACTCCAGGCGATTCGCGGAAATCCAGCACTCGCGGCAGCACTCCAAGCAACCACTCCCTTTGGCACTCCGAGGGGTAGTGAAGGAGGAGCGGCTGCGGGGTCACCCGCTGGGCGAACGCCTGCGGAGCCACCCGCTCAAGCGGGGTCACCCGCTGACGGACAGCAAGGTTCAGACTACGAACGTCGGGCAGCTAACTTAAGAGCACCGTTTACTTTCCTGCAGCAACAAGCTGAAAGAGTGCCCAGCCTGTTGCGGAACCGCAACATAGACGTCACAAGCCATGGCGACTTCCGACCTCTCTGGAGTTGGACTTCTGAAGATGCTCCAAACGCTGATCCCACGAATCCATATCGACAGGTGTTTATTCCAGGAATAGCATCACACCCGATATACGGATGGGACAATCACGGTCCAGCAGAGGCGCCGGCCATGGACGCGCCGATGTACCCTGAGTACTACGCGCAGATAAATGACACTCCTATGATTGCGGGGCCACCTGCGAACGAATACACTCGGAACTTAGCTAATGAGATGTTTCGTTTGCAGTTTACACGAGCGGTCGATGCGCAGTCTATGCCACACTACGCCTACATGCCCACGCCGACGGACCCCGAGACCATAGTCCAGCCAGCTGGTCTCGCGGTGCCAGCCGCTATGGGCAGCATGCCAGACTACATCCGCGACGTGCACAACACGCAGCAAGCGATACTGGCATCCAGGCAGCAGGCTCGTGACAACACTAGGCTGCGCCAACAGCGCGCGATCCAGAGAAGGATTGAGCGCGAGGCCCAAGCGGGGCCACCCGCGGAAGCGGGGCCACCTGCTGAACGGCCAGAAAGGCGGCCGCCACCGACGCCATATCGGGAGGGCGAAACCACGTTCGAGCGCCAAGCTCGGACTCGCCCTGACTTGCCTGCTCCAGTCATCTCAGACTACAACTTCACTCAGTGCCCAATCTGCATGGACAACTACGAGATGGGCACTACAGTGTGGAGACTGGCGTGCGGGCACTTCTTCCACGACATATGCTGGGACCGTGTTGCACAGCAGCATGTCCGCAATCAGCGGCCAGGTGCGCCGAATGAGGCCCCCTGTGCCGTATGCCGTGGGCCGGGCATAGTGATAGCGCACTTCCCGTATGCTGGACAGCGCGATGCGGAGTCGGACCAAGCGCGCCAGCAGGAGAGGTACGTTGCAGATGCCCGCGAGATGCGTCGGTTACGCGAAGCAGTGGAGGCACTGGAGGCTCGAGCCGCACGAGCGGCGGAGCCATCCGCACGTGCCCCAGCTGCACAGGCATACCCTTGGCCAGCGCCAGAACAAGGCAGTCAGATGCCGGTCTTGCCCACGCTCCGAGCGCAAGAGCCCCCAGCTGCGGGGCCACCCGCTGAAGCGGCTCCCGCCGCTCAAGCGGGGCCACCCGCTAACGGACCTCCAAACCCAGGTATCTTGAGGAACATGGAGGCTAACATCAGGCGGAGTGGCAGGTCCAGGAGCGGAGGCGGGATTCGGAGGCCAACTGGATCGACCAGGACCTCTCGAGTGGCAAGCCCGGTCAGCGCCAGAAGCCGGGCAAGCGCTGAAAGCGCAGAGGCAGCCCAGTTCCATTCCACATTCATGATCGACACAGAGGGGCTGACCTACGTGCGTGACGATACTGACACGCTGCCACCAAGAGGCGAATGGATGTCCACGCTATCTGCAAACTATTGGGTCCTCCAGCAGGAACCGATTACTGTGGAGGAGCGCCGCCAGTATGAGCAGATGTGGTGCACCGAGCTGACCATGACTCAATGGGTTCTTGAACAGCGCCTGTTGAGGGGTACACTCGGATCGCAGATCACGTACCACACCAACGACCACACTGGCGTACAGGTCGCTCTTGCAGCGCGCAATGGGACATTCTTTCCTGATGAAGATGGTATGCCCTGTATCTCGTTCATGCTGGACATTGGTTCTAATGTGAACATCATTGGATCCAACACGGCGCGGACCTTCCAGGAGATAATGGCCAGGTTCAACTACCGACCTGCCATCTGCACCCTGAGCAAGACCCTCTACATCAATGGTGTTGGGGAGGGCGCTGCGATATGTCGGAAGATGGGCAACTTCAAGATCGGGGTACAGTACGCCAACGAGGCGAGCCCCCGCATTGAGGAGTATGCCTCCAACATCGCAGAAGGCTCGGGCGCCAATCTCCCGGCTATCTGGGGCCTAGGGGCCATGGAGGCACGTGATACGATCATCGTGTTGAAGCCGGGCTACCAGAAGGTCATCTTCCCCAGCGGCGACTACACCCTGAAGCTGGGAAGAGGCGCCAAGGTCCTTCTGCGATGTTGGAGGCATACTCCTCAATGCGGGGGCTCGCCTCGTTGGCGTACTGTACCCCGATCTTGAAGTTGCCCATCTTCCGACATATCGCATCGCCCTCCCCAACACCATTGATGTAGAGGGTCTTGCTCAGGGTGCAGATGGCAGGTCGGTAGTTGAACCTGGCCATTCTCTCCTGGAAGGTCCGCGCCGTGTTGGGTCCAATGATGCTCGCATTAGAACCAATGTCCAGCATGAACGAGATACAGGGCATACCATCTTCATCAGGAAAGAATGTCCCATTGCGCGCTGCAAGAGCGACCTGTGCGCCAGTGTGGTCGTTGGTGTGGTACGTGATCTGCGATCCGAGTGTACCCCTCAACAGGCGCTGTTCAAGAACCCATTGAGTCATGGTCAGCTCGGTGCACCACATCTGCTCATACTGGCGGCGTTCCTCCACAGTAATCGGTTCCTGCTGGAGGACCCGATCGTTTGCAGATAGCGTGGACATCCATTCGCCTCTTGGTGGCAGCGTGTCAGTATCGTCACGCACGTAGGTCAGCCCCTCTGTGTCGATCATGAATGTGGAATGGAACTGGGCTGCCTCTGCGCTTTCAGCGCTTGCCCGGCTTTTGGCGCTGACCGGGCTTGCCACTCGAGAGGTCCTGGTCGATCCAGTTGGCCTCCGAATCCCGCCTCAAGCGGCGACTGCACCCTGAAGCTGGGAAGAGGCGCCAAGGTCCTGAAGGCGAAGAAGACTCCCTCGGGACATCTCGCGATTCCCTGCGGGCTGTACGACGGGGCCAAGAGCCACGCGGTCACGAACGCCTTCACGATCCGCAGCAGTCGAGATGGCTACACCGAGACGGAGAACGAAGAGGACCCCGCCAGTGCGGGTCCACCCGCTGCGGCGGGGCCACCCGCTGACGCGTCAGCGGGGCCACCCGCGACGGGGCAGTTCGCCAATCCGAATAGGCACGAGGACTTCGTTCGTACATCTACCAACAGCTGGACATCGACCTTCACGACCGATACGTACATCGTCGAGCCGTATATCGACAAACAGCTCCTGGAGGACACGACCCGTTTGATCGTGAACAGGACGCTGAACAGCTGGTGGGAGGGCCGACAGTGTCCCGAAGGGACTTGGCACCCACCTCCTGAGAACGCGGCGATGATACGGCCACACATGAAGGCCGCCCTGAAGTCCAAGATCTTCAGGGCAGTCCAGGAGGCGGTGAGCAAATGGACGCCTGAGGAGTTTACCCCTCTGCATCCAGCGGGGCCACCCGCGTCACCGCCACCACCACCAAGCTACACGGGCGGAGGTTCGTCGGACTCTGCGGGGCCAACCCGCCTGCTGTCGTCTGAGGACGTCCGCGGGATGACGAACCGCGAGCTGATGGACACTCTCGAAGCCATCACCCAGCGAGGTGAGAGAGCGGATATCGTGGGTCACGCTACGGATCGGACGGAATACTTTGACATCTCTGAGAACAACCCGCCGAGTCTGTCTGCGAGCGTGGCCACACCAGCGACTCCTGCGGAACCATCCGCGAACAGCACGCCTCCGAGTCAAACGGCAACTTGGTCCCACGACAGCCGCTGACGGGGGCAGGCGGGCGCGCCGGCGGCGCTCGCTTGCGAAGAGAAGCCGAATACCGGCCTCCTCGCTACATACGTTGGCCGCGCTGAGGCCCGAGAGGAAAAATATCATTCAAAATGTCTCGTCATCGAAGATATTCGCACAGCTTGCGCTGAACTCCGAACCCGTGGCTATATATGTGACCGGATTACCCATAATGAGGTAATGACTTCAACTGGAACACAGTATTTGGGAAACTTGTTGGCAGGAGACTATAATATGTTGTGGGTGGCCACACCCTCTGATTGGTACGTTCGTACTCCAGGAAAGAGGGCGGGACCCCACTATCAACGTATACAAAATCTCCTGATCAAAGCGCGTGCTCTGAGAATGCAGATTGTCATCCTGGGGCCACCCGGGTATTTCTGGAAACAGGGTCCGATCAAAGATGTTATCGAAGATTTGAAGCTGAGCATCATACGAATGAGACTTTGTCATTTCGGTATCAAGTTTGATCGCTCCAGTAAATATCCCAGTGGTTCTTATATACAAGTTGCTACATATTGTCCTCATATACCGCTAAACTTATGGAGATGTACTTGTGGCTCACACAAAGAACATGATTTGGATTGGTATGGCCAAGATCAGCAACGTGCCGAGTTCCGGCATAAAACCTTGGCTATCATCACTGCACGCTTCCTTGATCAACTCAATAAAGCCAACATGATTAGGAATGAGCGGAGTGCGGTACACCTCAGTGTGTGTACGCGCGTTGACAAAAAAGGTAAGACACTACGTTCAATGTCCACAAAAGGGCCCTCAATGGGACCATGTTGTTCGTAGAGTCACGACCGACCTGGACACGAATAAAATCGTTCAAGATATCAAAATCCAGGATCAGCCGACTGGGTACAATTATGTAGCTCCATTGCCTGATGGGGTTACAAACATCAGTACTCGGTTGTGCTGGGGGCCTCCGGCTCCAGTCCTTCACGGCGACGGTGAGTCGCGAAGGCCACGCCCAAAGCGTGTGACGATCGTCGATGACGATCGGTCTCCTCCCCCTTCGATTGAGCGTTGCCAAACGCGACCCACCAACTTCTCTGAAATTCCGCCATTTCCTGATCTAACAGCGGATCCTTCCGCAGCGGATCTCTCCGCGGAAACCGCGCTGCCCACTGATGCCAGGATAAAACAGAAAGAAAAGCAGAAAGCTGACAAAGAGGCTGGCATCAAACCGAAGAAAATCCCGAAGAAAGTGGAAGACGGTAGCGACCATTGTAGAGAGGGCCTCAAAGGGCTTGACTGCTCCACATATTTCAACGACGTTCCTCTTGATGACTCGGACTCGGACAGCGAATCAGAGGGCATCTTCATGATGCTACCGGCGGGGCAACCCGCTGACTCACATGCTGATGTCTTCTCGGTGGTCCAGTCACTATGCTACGGCAGAAACAATCAAGTGGACATGCTTGAATTATGTGGGGGCAAGGGTGGTATATCCATATTAGTCTTCAAGAGGGGACTCTCGTCGGGCGGGAACCTCGATAAGATATCTATGGTTGACCTTGGAAACTCGGAAGTACAAAGAGCAGTCCTTCACTACCTCAAGACTTGCTTTGTCAAGATCACGATTTTGCAGCCAAGCTGCAGAACTACTGGACTTCCTTCATAATTCAATGCGCAGGTCAATCATGATACGTGGCTTAAACACCACAAAGAGGACCTGCCTCACATCACGTTCTGCGGAACAGTCGCTCTATTACAAGACGACCTAAGACGTTTCTTTCTCAGGGAACAACCAATGGGCACGTGGGTAGATGAGATCCAACCATGGAAGGAACTGGCACAACGCAAGGTCACTTGCCAAACGATTATTGATCAATGCACGACTGGTCTCAAAGATTCGTTTGGACAATACATTCGCAAGCCAACGCAAATGATGGCAAACAAAGAAGAGTTGTTGGCACCTTTCAGAGGCAAGCGTTGTCCAGGTAATCATGTGCACGCCAATGCTTGCAACAAAGAACTAGCAAGGGCGGCACAGTATACCTACAGAATGCAGTCACTGATCGTTGATGCGGTGCAAATCGCCAAAGATCTGTTTGCTTACGGTCGCGATCCATTCGCGAATCGCGAACGCAGTTACGCGTTCGTAACAAACAGTGCTGGCTACGACTTGGACGACCCAACAATCCAGAGACATTCAAACGGAGAAATCCTGCGACCACCATCTGGCGGTCTCGGGTGCCCTGGCTGCGCAGACAACAACTACAAACAATCACCAAGGCACAGCAGGAATCCGAAGATGTGTCGATGGTATGATGTTGAACCATACTATTGGGACTGTCCAAGCTGTAAGAAGGAATATCAGAAGAGCAATCTTCACCATGCCAAGATATCTGGCCAATGCAGATTCGCCGAAAAATGGAAGCTGCCAGATAACTTTGGTCAGCCGCGCCCAGCGGGGCAAGCCGCTCCTGCGGCGCCAGCCGCGGAAGCGGCTCCAGCCGCAAACGCGGCGCCGGCCGCGAAAGCGCGCATGCGCGCGCCTAGGCCGCCACGGCCTGGTGAGGGCGATCCAACCGCAGGCGCCAGCAGCCATGACATCACCAAGGCCAAGGGGGCTTATGGTGACACCACTGGCGCTGGCAGCTCTGACGATCACCGCAGACTGCCGCAAGTGGCAGCGAGGCGCGGACGCATGGAGGGAGGTGATCCTCCACCGCCGCCGCAGCCTCATGCAGAGCCGAGGCCAAGGCCAAGGCTTCCTGATTGGACTCGCTTCGACGTTCAGCTCAGCCTTCAAAACCTGCGCAGCTTTGACCCAGCTGTAGTGCAGCGAGAACTCCGCAAGCTTCACTTGAGATGGTTTCATGCCAAGGAACCAAAGATGCGGATGATTCTAGCTAAGGTTGGTCTGGGTGAAACCCGTTTGAGTCTGATCAAAGGCATTTGCGACTCGTGTAGAGAATGTCGCGCCTGGGAGAAACCAGGCAACACGGTGATGCCTTCTGTGTCACTGCCAGGACGTTTCAACGAGGAAGTCGAATGTGATCTTTTCTTTTACAAACAGGAACACATTGTCTTTCACATCATCGACCGTTGTATTCGCTGGGCAGCGGGCACAGAGATTCCTGATAAGACTATGCACGCTGTTCTCGATGCCTATCACACAACTTGGATGCAACATGGCCCTGCTAAGATCCTATACTCCGATGGGGAAGGAGCGCTGAATAACGATACAGCAAAGGCCATCCTTAAATCCAAGGGAACAGAGCTTCGTATCCGAGCGCGTGGCCAGCACGCCACGACTATCGAAGCTAGGAACGGCATCCTGCGACACCTCATACACGTGATGGGAGAAGAACTGAATAGATTGAACATCCCTCTGAATTTCACTCGTCTCTTACATGAAGCCTTGTTTGCCAGCAGCGCATTTACCTTCTACAACGAAGTGTCTCCGTATAATGCGCTGTATGGCAGACAACCAGCTATGCTTCCCGATTTCCCTGTCCTGGATCATGATCAGTCCGCTGAATCATCAGATCACTCAAAGGAAGAGACAATCAGGAGGGTTAGTCTGGAGGCAATCACGCAGGCCACTGCGGTTGCCAAGACGAACAGGGCTCTTCGTACGAAGACTACTGCTACGGGTGAATTTCACTACAAAGAGGGAAGATCTCGTGGACTATCATCGCCCGACCACCACGAAAGACGACTGGGGTGGATGGAGTGGTCCATACCCGGTCATCCGCAACGAACCTGACCGAGGCCAGGTCATCGTGAAGGTCGGCAATCGCGAAGTGCGAGTACAGTATCCTGACTCACGACATACGCTGTACATCGAAGCACTGATGGTCCGCGAGATAGGATCGGACAATACGGCCCTTCGGACAGTATTGGCCTTTATTGCCGGTCTGCCAGCGGGGAAACCCGCTATGACTTTCGGATACCTACCAGCGAAACAGGGCCGACTGCAGATGACTGCTGCGAGCCGGCTTTCGCCTAAGGTGCACTTGGCTCTTCAATATCTCATTCGCAACTATTTTCGCATTGAAAACGTGGTTGCTGTACGACTTGCTAAGAGCCTGACTAAGTTGCTTGCTGCACCATATGCAGACAGCTGTACACTAGTGCACTATGATAACGATGTGACCCCTGGCTTTAATTATTATGAAGCTGATGGCACTGCCTTGAACATCTACGACATCACAGGGTCTACACATTCACGCATCATCCAGTGTCTTAAATCCAAGAAGCCGCTTGCTGGATTCGACCGAGACCTCACTAAGTTTGAGGAATTCGCTGATGGTTCACCACCAAGCGAGCCACCTCCAGCAGCTGCTCCTGAGCAGCCTCCTGCGGCGAATGATGGTCGGCTCCCGACTATCATAGAGGAAACAGAAGAGGATCTGGATGTCTTTGTCTTGGAGTCATGGTATGCTGAACTGATGGATGACAGGACACTCCTTGAAGCTGACACAGAAGAAGTCATGCACACAGTTCCGACATACATGACAGACTCACAGTGCGTGTTGGTCTCTACGACCTGTGAAGATGTACAAGGCCACTTGCCGGTGCGGGGTCGCCCGCCAGGATACGACATGGACACCTCTTACTACGTCCCTCTGTGCTCCACTGATCCGGACAGCCACTATGATCTGGACTCCGACGAGCACGGGAAGTACATCGAGCTTTGCTTCACAGCAGACATGTCCAAAGTCGTCCTGTCCGAGCAGCAGCACCGATTGTTGGATGACAGCAGCGTCGCAACTATGCGAGTATATGTTAGTGCTGCCTCCAAACGTGCCGTGGTCGTCAAAGAAGACGACCTATTCACGAAGGCCGACATTCAAACGAATCCGGTCAAAGTTTCCAAAGCCCTTTACACAGAATTGAAGACTTGGCTTGACAACAAATGCTTCCAGATGATTGACTTGAGCAAAGCGTCGAACATCATGACTTCACGCTATGTATACAAATTGAAGTTTGTCAAGAACGAGAAGGGCGAAATGGAACGGACGATCGGGTTACGCTTGGTACTTCGTGGCTTCATGGACATTGAAGCCTTCGATGTCGAAACCTTCTCTGGCACGGCAGGGAGGTCAAACCAGAGATTGCTCGCAAGTTCTGCTGCATGCAACAAAGCTTGGATCATCGCTTCCCTGGACATCAACGTGGCTTTCTTGAAGGGGCTGACCTATGGCGAGCTCGCCGCGGCAACTGGCGAGAAAGAGCGTGTGGTGTGCTTCGCACTACCTCCTGGGTCAGCAGCTGTCCTTCGCACGTTGCCAGGCTTTGAGTCATATGACGAATCAAGGCATTGTTTTCGGTGCCTCAAGCCGGGGACTGGCACGAAGGATGCTCCCAGGGCATTCTCGCGGAAACTCAGGTCCATCACCGCGAGCTTTGGACTACAGCCTACTTCGTACGATGAAGAGTTCGAGATGAGTTCAAACCTCTTGACAGCCAAACACGTTGATGACATCAATATGACAGGGAAGGAATATTCCATTGACAAGTACGTCAAATGTGTTGAAGATACGTTTGGAAAGTGCAAACTGAACAAGCACACGTACACAAATTGTGCCGTTCGGTACAACAAGACCGATGATGGGAGCGTCACTCTTGATCAGGACGAATACATCAAACAACTTCGTCCTATCACACATCCAGAACTCACAGGCGCTGATCCTGAGAGCAAAGCGACAAAGACGATTTCTGATATGTTCGTCAGTCTTCGTGGCGCTCTAGCCTATGCGTTGATCACGCAGGTATGGCTGATGGTCTATGTTGTTTCACTGCAACGTATCCAGGAACCGGCAAACATCCAGGTACGACGACTGAACGCGGTTACCAGGAAATTGCAGGCAGGTCCGAAGAAGATCGTGTATCAAGCTATGACTCCAATAGGAGAGGTCGACCTGCATAGCGATTCTGGCTATCGTCGTCTCAACGGAGATGAAGACGACGAAGTCAAAGGCTACGGTATCCGCGGGGCTAACCTGCTGAGGCGTGGCCACACGCAAGCGGGGAAACCCGTCGTGCACCTGGTGGACGCATACTGCAAGTCTCATCGACTGCAGGTGCGTTCGAGCTACTCTGCGGAAACACTGGCAGCAGCCCACAACTTGGAAGACTGCTACCCGACCATTGTAACGCTCCACGAGCTACACTCGGGACCATTGACCCCCACACAGTTGAAGAACATATTGGAACTGGGTGGTCTATGTATCAAAGTCACTCTGACTATTGATGCCGAGTCTGTCTTCAAGTCTTTGTCTAGCAAAGATCTGAAGAAGCCCACAGAATGCACTCTGCTTGGGCACATCAGCTGGATCCGCCAGATGATGGAGCGCGGAATCGTTGAAAGCGTCCAATGGTGTGACACGCGGGATATGACTGCCGATGGTCATACCAAAGGTAGTATTGTCCGCGCGTTGCTCCTACAGGTAATGGCCTGTCAGCAATCCTTCAAGCACGAGCTGAAGAAACATACTCCGTATAGGGCGGGCGGGTTGTCTCAGGACGGCCCTGCCTCCCGAGTTAACGGGGAAACCCGCACGCAGGTGCGCTTTAGTAGCGAGGAAACTCGCCGGTAGCGAGGCTACTCGCGCGCCCTTGCCTTGTAGGCAGCCGCTGTTGCCTAGCACTGCTTTTTCCGCGTAGTGTAGAAATTCGGTGCTTGCTCGTCTCCTCCCCCTCCAACTTTAAACGGAGAGGTCTAAAGGCGATATGTAAATCGAGCATGCACCGCTGCCGTGCCTGGCTCAAGCCGGGCCCGGCCGAACATGTGATTGTGCCTCACCGAGGCGCACTACTCGCATCTGAGATCGGAAAAGACCTTTCTATTGAAGATGCCCCTTCTATCCTTTACTCCAGATCCCATGCTTCATCTTGCTCTCTTGCTCATGCGGTATGAGCCAAAGCCTGGGATATGGGAGCGCCTAAGGCGGAACATATATCTTGGCTTACCAGTGCGTTTTCGACTTCGTTCGGTTTCCTCGTAGTGTGAGTCGTTCGGGCCCCTGGTCCTGGTGTGAGTTGTTCGGGCCCGTCCTTGTGTGTGAGTCCTTCGGGTTCCTCATTATGTGAGTCGTTCGGGCCCCTCGTCCTGGTGTGAGTCGTTCGGGCGCCTCCTTGCGTGTGAGTCGTTCGGGCTCCTCGTGGTGTGAGTCGTTCGGACCGCTCGTCCTGGTGTGCGTCGCTCGGGCCCCTCCTTGTGTGTGAGTTGGTCGGGCTCCTCGTGGTGTGAGTCGCTGGGGCCCCTCGTCCTGGGGTGAGTCGTTCGGCCTCCTCGTGGGCGTCTTGGGGGCCTCTTGGAAGCTCTCGGGGCCCCTTGGGGGCCTCTTTGTGGTCTCTTGGGCGCCTCTTGGGGGCCTCGAGAGGCGTCTTGGGGCTTCTTGGAAGCCTCTTGGGGGCCTCTTGGGGGCCTCTGGGGGCCTCTTGGGGGCCTCTTGGGGGCCTCGTCCTTCCTTGTGTGGGTGCCTCGGGCCCCTCATTGTGTGTGAGTCGTTCGGGTTCCTCGTAGTGTGAGTCGTTCGGGCCCCTGGTCGTGGTGTGCGTCGTTCGGGCCCCTCCTTGTGTGTGAGTCCTTCGGGCTCCTCATGGTGTGAGTCGTTCGGGCCCCTCGTGGTGGGAGTGGTTCGGGCCCCTCGTCCTGGTGTGAGTCGTTCGGGCGCCTCCTTGCGTGTGAGTCGTTCGGGCTCCTCGTGGTGTGAGTCGTTCGGACCGCTCGTCCTGGTGTGCGTCGCTCGGGCCCCTCCTTGTGTGTAAGTTGTTCGGGCTCCTCGTGGTGTGAGTCGTTGGGGCCCCTCGTCCTGGGGTGAGTGGTTCGGGCCCCGCATTGTATGTGAGTCGTTCGGGCTCCTCGTGGTGTGAGTCGTTCGGGCCCCTCGTCCTGGTGAGCGTCGTTCGGGCCCCTCCTTGCGTGTGAGTCGTTCGAGCTCCTCGTGGTGGGGGTCGTTCGGGCCCCTCGTCCTGGTGTGAGTCGTTGGGGCGCCTCCTTCTCTTGGGGGCCTCTTGGGGGCCTCGTCCTTCCTTGTGTGAGTGCCTCGGGCCCCTCATTGTGTGTGAGTCGTTCGGGCTCCTCGTGGTGTGAGTCGTTCGGGCCCCTCGTCCTGGTGTGCGTCGTTCGGGCCCCTGTTTGTGTGTGAGTCGTTCGGGCTCCTCGTGGTGGGAGTGGTTCGGGCCCCTCGTCTTGGTGTGCGTCGTTGGGGCGCCTCCTTGCGTGTGAGTCGTTCGGGCTCCTCGTGGTGTGAGTCGTTCGGGCCGCTCGTCCTGGGGTGCGTCGCTGGGGCCCCTCGTCCTGGGTTGAGTCGTTCGGCTTCCTCGTGGGGCCCTCTTGGGGGCCTCCTCGAGGCTTGTGAGGCCTCCTGAGGGCCTCGTGGGGACCTCTGGAGGCCCTCTTGGGAGCCTCCTGGGGCGTCCTGGAGCCTCTTGGGGGCCTCTTGGGAGCCTCTGGGGTCCTCTTGGGAGCTTCTTGGGGGCATCTTGGAAGCCTCTGTGGGGCCTCCTGGGGGCCTTTGGGGGCCAGCTTGGAGCCTCGAGCGATCCTTAGAAGCGCGAAGGAGCGATGCCCCCTGAGAAGGACAGAGTAACCCAAGACTTTCGTACAATCAATGTTTGTGCTATGAAGGAAGAGAAGCGCTGTTCCCTCCGAGCGCCGAAATGGGGCCGAAACATAGAGTATATTATATCGGCCACTTGTTGTTGTGATGCATGTTTAACTCCTTGCCCAATTGGCCCCATAGAGTAGATTATATCGGCCACATGTTGTTGTTGTGGTGCATGTTTCACTCCTTGCCCCATTGGCCCCGCCCTCGTAGTAGCAGCGTTGTGGCGGCGAACGCTCGAGGACATGCAGGCACGCCAGAGATAATGCGAGAGTTCGCGTCTGTGTGCGTTGCAGATATGTGAGTCGTTCCAGCTCTTCGTGGTATGAGTCGTTGGGGCCCCTCGTCCTTCCTTGTGTGACTCCTTCGGGCCCGTCATTGTGTGTAAGTCGTTCGGGCTCCTCGTGGTGTGAGTCCCCTCCTTGTGTGTGAGTCGTTCGGTCCCCTCCTCCTGGTGTAACTCGTTCGGGCTCCTCGTGGTGTGAGTCGTTCGGGGCCCGCGTCGTGGTGTGAGTCGTTCGGGCTCCTCGTGGTGTGAGACGTTCGGGCGCCTCGTCCTGGTGTGAGTCGTTCGGGCCCTCCCTTGTGGTGTGAGTCGTTCGGGGTCCTCGTGGTGTGAGTCGTTGGGGTCTCTCGTCCTGGTGTGAGTCGTTCGGGCTCCTCGTGGGGCCTGTTGGGGGCCTCTTGGAGCCTCTTGGGGCGTTTTGGGGGCCTCTTGGGGGCCTCTTGGGGGCGTCTTGGGGGCCTCTTGGAGCCTCTTGGGGTATTGGGGGCCTCTTGGGAGCCTCTTGAGGACCTCTTGGGGCCTCTTGGGGGCCTCTTGGGGGCCTCCTGGAGGCTTCTTGGGAGCCTCCTGGGGGCCTCTTGGGGCTATCTTGGGGCCTCTTGCGACCTCCTCAGAAGTGCAAGTGAGCGCTGCCCCCTGAGAAGGACAGAGTGAGTGCGAACTGCGGGCGGGGTCTGTTCGCAACGAAGATGTGGTGCGTCTGAAGGTTCACGAGGACAACCTCGGTTGTGCTTCCATCGTGTGCAACATGAACACGTTCACTGACAGGGGTGCCCGTTGGCGCGTTGACTCCGACGGCGACTTCGCAACTGACAAGCACCGCGTGTTGTGGATGATAAGTACGCGCGTACTGTCGAACATGGGCATCCAGGGCAGTGCGCTTAGCGCGGGCTGTCGAGACATTCGCATTGCTAGCCCGCACGTTCGCCCAGATATCCTGGAAGCAGCCTACCGGAGCGGAACGCTCCATGTCGTAACGGCTGCGCCGAGGAAAGATTACGCTACTCGCATCACTCTGGAGCCAGAGGTGCGCGAAGAGGGATAGTATCTCGGCGTTATCCTTGAATGGGTTGGCGACCGAGTATACCAGCGCGCTGCTCTTGTTCGCAGCGCTACTGCGGAGAATACTCCTGGGCTCGGCGCTCTGCGGGCTGCCTTTTCCATAGTGCAGCCTTGGTCTGGATCGCCAGTCGCAGTGGGAAATGTGCTGAATAATGGAGTCTCTCCATCGTCTGCCTTCATCCAGTCGGTATTGCGCATGCGCCGCATTCAGCTGTCGGACGATCAGAAGCGATGCGTGGAGACCATCAACGCCTCGGACAATCATCACTTGGTTATCCAGGCTTACGCAGGTGCTGGAAGGTCGCTACTTTTGGCTTTGCTGGTCGAGGCAGCGTTGGCCCACGTCGACAGACAGAATGGCGCAGTGGTGATCGTGACTCCTTCGCGTAATCTGCGTGACTCCGTATTACAAGGTCCGGATTTCCTAGACAAGGTGTTTGGGGCGGACGATTTCGGGCCCCGAGTTGTTTGGCTCGGGCGACCTTCAGATGCCCCTGGGGCGTTGAGCACGTGGGAAAATAAGGTTGCGGAGTTGGTGCATGAGCAGCTGCACTTTCTGCGCGCATATGTGCAAGAACTGGAAGCTTTGCGTCTACGCCCTGCTTTTCAGAGTATCATGGAGTTCCGCATCTCCTGGAAGGACTTGCCAGCGGCCTCTGTTGTCGCGGTTGGGGACGCTGAGTTCGCGGCGTTGGAGGAGTTCCGCGGCCGTGCTCGCCAGCGCATGCTACAGATCTTCGCCATCAAACGGAGAAGGGCGGAGCTCTGGGAGGGCGTCACCAAAGAAGGCACCAACGGTTATCTCATCGTGCCAACAACGGATTATTTCGTCAAGTGGCGGGCGGGAACCATTAAAGGATACCTGAACCGTTTGTTGGATCGCCTGGATATCAGCCTGTTCTGCATGGAAGAGTTTGAGTCCTACGACGTTTCCCAGGTGGTAGCTGCCTTGGCGAACGTGTCTGTGCAGACATTGCTCATGGTGGGGGACCAGCATCAGAGAGTGGAAAATGTCGGTGGCCGGCGTTCCCGCTCCACCTTCAGCTCCGACAGCGCGGTCGGCGCGCTGCCCTTCGCCCCGCGTGGCCTGGAAGGTGATGGCGAGGATTGCGCCGCGATGGCAGTGAGCGTAGCTCAGCCCACGCCGTCTGCTCTGACAGCAAGCGCGGCCGCCCCAGAGGCCCGTCCGTGGTGCGAATGGTGCCAAAAGGCCGAGAATGCAGTCCTCGACGTTTGCAAAAGGTGCGGCAAGGACGTCTGCAACTACGTGGCGCACTGCTTAGAGTTCGCGAGCACTTTTGCTTCTGACTCCGCTGTCGTTCGTGACACCACATTGCAGCGCGCATTCTACGACGGCGGCCAATGGTGGAGGAGTCCGGTGCGGGGCGGTGATGAAGTCGGTTGGCGCCCTCTCTTGTTCGAATGTTTATGCCGCGCCGTTGCCGCAGATTTGAGCGAGTACAGGAGTCTCCAGCGGGAGGGGGAAGTTTTCCCACGACCAACGGTGCTGATCATCATGCCTTTGAGCCGGTCAGCAATCCCGCTGTGTTGCTTGATGCAAGGTGTTTTCGATGACTCAAGTCTGGGCCCAGGGGTCGTGCAAGTGTCGCTCCCTTTGAATGTGAGGGGGGAGAGCGTCCCTATAGTTCACTGCGTGCGGCGTCGTCGCACAGTGGGTGCTCAGGACCAATGCGCTGGGACGCAAAGGAACTTGAACCAAGAGTACATCAACGTGACGCGCGGGGTGATGAAGACTTGCATGCGGGTAGAAGTTCAACCGTTCGGGCATCCAGGAATGCCGCGCGACGCGTGCCATGAGTATGTCGGCGGTGGGTCCAAGGGCGAGTTTTGCTCCGAATGCGCGAAGCGCAGGAACAAACGCATCTGGGACAACAAGCTTCCGTGGGGCATTCTCGAGGGCCGCCAGAATATACAAGCGTCGTATCACGACTGCTTTGCGGTTTGGCTTCGACATGATGCTGCTCGTCGTGTGCATGACATCGCTGATGAGGTTTGGTGGAAGCTGGAGCGTAACCGGATTCCAAACTTGCCGACCCTCGGCCAGGGGCGCAGCGAGTACAAATCCTTCGATGATGTCCTAGCGCAAGCAGCCGGCGCAGGCACCTCTCTTGCGCAATTCGTGCGCGAGTCCACCAGGTCGCTTCGGAAGTTGGGTCATGGAGCGGCAACCGAGCGATGGGACGTGCAGGAGATGCACGACAAGGTGAGCCGCGATGTGGACTTGATGGATTGGATGCCAGGCATGACGTTCGGCCATTTGTTGCTGCCGTGCGCCACCGCAGAGGTGAGCTCCGAAGCAGGCAAAGGCGTGACGCGCCTCTGCTTCCCATTTCTTCATGCTCAGAGACGGACAACGTCGATCGAAGCAGACAGCTGTACAGACACCGGAAGGGAGTGGTCTACGGATGGACAGTGGCGCCTGATTGCATGCCACAGGAAATCGAAGGCGAGTTCATATTGGATAGGTTGCCCTTGGTTATCAATATCCATTTCCCAGAAGCACAGTGGAGCATCGGGAAGCTGCCGACGGGCGTATGCCCGTCGAAGCGGAGATCCAGGACCTGGACAGTCAACAAGCACACGGGCATCGAAGCTCGGCGCACGGGCTTCTGGATGCTCCCCGACTTCGCTTCCACCGCTCGCATGATCCAGGGGGCGACGTTGGAGGCGGCATTCGCGGACCTGCAGCGTTGGTCCAGCAGGGCGTCCATGACGGCTCAGATTGCTGCCTACGTATGCTTGTCGAGGGTGAAGCGATTGCTGAGCATCTGCGCCATGCAGCCGTTCTCGACCTTTCTGTTCGGCCTCGGCAGCCCAGTGGGGCCCGAGCGACTGGTGCGGAAGCTTTCCGGCCAGATCACAGGAGACGAGGCGATCCATGAGTGGAGTGCGCTTGGTGACGAGGCCGCTGAAGCTGAGAAGATGGACCCCATGGCGAGGAAGCACCTGTGCGCCTGCTGCAACCTCAAAGGGAAGCGGGATTACATGCTCGACGCCCGCGACTTCGGCATGAAAGCAGCCGCCGACTTCTACGAAAAGTACGTGTCGCAGGGGAGGTGGACGAGATGCGTGGACTGCGCGCGCGAGGTCGGCGCAATGCCTTCTCGGTCTGCGCGGGCGGGCGAGGCTTCCCAAGGGATGCCCGATGGAAACGCTCCAAGGACAGTCCCGCCAGACGATTCAGTATGCAAGCGGTGTGTGGAACGTGATGACTGGAAGAAGAGCCTGACCCCGCAGAGCCACGGGTGCTCTACTTGCAAAGAAGTTTTTGAGGCAGGCGCTTGGGGCGCGCAGATTATTTACAACCGTCGGCATTCCGATCGAGACCTCGTGTGCCCGGGCTGCGCAAAGCGAGGGTTCGCGCCCGGCAAGTACGACGAGCACCAGTGCGAAGATCGCTTCGAGCACTTGGGCCGCCTTGCGTTCGACGAACACGTGCTGTGCAACGCGAAGCGGCAGGGGAAGTCCCGCTTGGTGTGCCTGGACTGTCAGACGAAGCTGCGGTGCGGGAAATGTACAACGGCGTATGAGATGAAGTGCTGGTCGAAGCCTGAACGCGATCATCACGCGTCTTCTCAGGGCACAACTCTGGTTTGCAAAGCATGCCGTGCGCTAGGGTTCCACCCGTGTGACCTGGAGACGTACACGTGCCAGAGGTGCACTTTCAGGTTTGGCGCCCGCATGTTCAACCAAAAACTACTCAATCACCACAAGAATAGCAATCGCATGAAGCTACAGTGCAAGGAGTGCGTCGCTGACATCGAAGAACGAGTGCGCCACCTGCGCAAAGCACTTCAGAAGAGCAAGCGAAAGTGCAAGTGCCATTGCCGCGTTCACCAAGCCAAATGCCCGCTGACCCCCGTCTTTTTCGGAGAGAAACGCTGGCCGGGCAGCGACGGAGCGATATCCGCCGACGACCGGAAGTTGTTGGACGAGTTGCAACCGATTCCGGAATGGTGGGGCAAAGCCTGGGGACGATGAGGTACCGCGCGGTGCCCGTGGACCCAGACCTTCAACTGGCGACATTATCGCTGGGTACAGTGAGGCTGGACACGGGATGTTGCCTCAATGGGTTCGGTGGTTCCTGTATGCATGGCTACGGCTTCGGTATCTATCCAATGGTGGATGTGCCTCTACTCATTTTCAGTGGCGCTTCAGGTGGGCTCTACTATAGGAAACAGGTTGCTGGTGGGACTTGTATGCCACTTTGGCTGGAACCCGTACTTTGGTTCTCTGGTGCTGGTTACTGTACTCTGTGATGGTGCTGGTTACCCTGCTCAGGTGATGGTGCTGGTTACTGTATTCAGTGATGGTTCATTGGTGAGATTACCTTTGGATGCGCCGCTCAATCTGTAATGAGTGGTATCGCTACTTGGGAGCTCAGGCAGTTGTATCCTTGGGTGTGGGCGCTACTTGGGTTCAGTGGATTTGGTCGGTGCCCTCCTCCTGTTGAGAGTCGTTCGAGTCCTCCCTCCTGGTATGAAGCGTTCGGGTCTCTCCTCGTTCTCGGAGTCGTTCGGCGAGAGGCCCGAACGACTCGCACAAGGAGGGGCCCGAACGACTCAAACCAGGGCGAGGGGGCCGGCCCGAGGTGGTCGCCGTTATTGTCTCTTATTCTTGGTGCTTGCTGGGTTCCTTGGGGAGTCAGGCAGTGGGCTCAGATGGTGTATGGTCTCTCCTCCAGTACTGGTGAGGTCAATACTTACCACTATGGATTTACGCTGCTATACGAGGATACCTCTGGGTACAGTGAGGCTGGACACTGGATGTTGCCTCAATGGGGTCGGTGGTTCCTTTATACATGGCTGGGGCTTCGGTGTGTATCCAATGGTGGATGTGCCTCTACTCATCTTCCGTGGCGATTCAGGTGGAGTCGAGTATAGGAAACATCCCGCTGGTGGGACTAGTATTCCACTCTGGCTGGAACCCGTACTTTGGTTCTCTGGTGCTGGTTACTGTACTCTGTGATGGTGCTGGTTACCCTGCTCAGGTGATGGTGCTGGTTACTGTACTCAGTGATGGTTCATTGGTGAGATTACCTTTGGATGCGCCGCTCAATCTGTAATGAGTGGTATCGCTACTTGGGAGCTCAGGCAGTTGTATCCTTGGGTGTGGGCGCTACTTGGGTTCAGTGGATTTGTTCGGTGCCCTCTTCCTGTTGAGAGTCGTTCGAGTCCCCCCTCCAGGTATGAAGCGTTCGGGCCCCTCCTCGTTCTCGGAGTCGTTCGGCGAGAGGCTCGAACGACTCACACAAGGAGGGGCCCGAACGACTCAAACCAGGGCGAGGGGGCCGGCCCGAGGTGGTCGCCGTTATTGTCTTTTATTCTTGATGCTTGCTGGGTTCCTTGGGGAGTCAGGCAGTGGGCTCAGATGGTGTATGGTGTCTCCTCCAGTACTGGTGAGGTCAATACTTACCACTATGGATTTTACGCTGCCATACGAGAGTACCTCTGGGTACAGTGAGGCTCGACACTGGATGTTGCCTCAATGGGGTCGGTGGATCCTGTATGCATGGCTTGGGCTGCGGTATGTATCCAATGGTGGGCGTGCCTCTACTCAGCTTCCGTGGCGCTTCAGGTGGGTTCTAGTATAAAACACATCCCCCTGGTGGGACTTGTATTCCATTCTGGCTGGAACCCGTACTTTGGTTCTCTGGTGCTGGTTAGTGTACTCTGTGATGGTGCTGGTTACCCTGCTCAGGTGATGGTGCTGGTTACTGTACTCAGTGATGGTTCATTGGTGATATTACCTTTGGATACACCGCTCTATCTGTAATGAGTGGTATCGCTACTTGGGGGCTCAGGCAGTTGCATCCTTGGGTGTGGGCGCTACTTGGGTTCAGTGGATGTGTTCGGTGCCCTCCTCCTGTTGAGAGTAGTTCGAGTCCCCTTCCTGGTATGAAGCGTTCGGGCCCCTCCTTGTTATCGGAGTCGTTCGGCGAGAGGCTCGAACGACTCGCACAAGGAGGGGCCCGAACGACTCAAACCAGGGCGAGGGGGCCGGCCCGAGGTGGTCGCCGCTATTGTTTCTTATTCTTGGTGCTTGCTGGGTTCTTTTGGGGGTCAGGCAGTGGGCTCAGATGGTGTATGGTGTCTCCTCCAGTACTGGTGAGGTCAATACTTACCACTATGGATTTTACGCTGTTATACGAGAATACCTCTGGGTACAGTGAGGCTGGACACTGGATGTTGCCTCAAAGGTAGACGTGCCTCTACTCAGCTTCCGTGGCGCTTCAGGTGGGTTCTAGTATAGGAAACATCCCGTTGGTGGGACTTGTATTGCAACCTGGCTGGAGCCCGTGCTTGAGTTCTCTGGTGCTGGTTACTGTACTCTGTGATGGTGCTGGTTACCCTGGCAGGTGATGGTGCTGGAGACTCTACTCAGCGATGGTTCATTGGTGGGATTACCTTGTGATACAGCGCTCAATCAGTAATGGGTGGTATCGCTGCCCGTCGACCCAGACTCTTTCCACACGTTTGAGGGACCACCGATCGCCGAGATCTCTCGCTGCGCCGCTGCCTGAGCGCCTGAGCACCGTTGCCTGCTGTTCGACCTAGTCGACCAGGCTCGAAGGCCTGTGCGAAAACATGTGTGTCCTCTTCACAGTCCTCCTCCTCCGCCTCTGCCTCGCTTGATTCGTTTCATTCGTGTCCCTGGGATCTCGCTTTTCTGGGGCCCTGGTTCCTTTGCCGGTTCCTGTTAGCTTGCCTTCGGTGGTTCCTCCGATCTCGCCTTTGCTGGTGCCTGCCTTTTTTTTTTTTTTCTGGTTCTTATCGGGTTTAGTAGTCGTGCGGGCCCCTGGGATTTCACTACTGCTGGTTCCTGGGAGTCGTGGCCAGGGACGGAGGCTCACAAGGGAGTGTGAGAGAGGCTAGGGTCCAGAAGAACTTTCTCATAAAGGGGTCGAAGGCATTGCGATTCCCTGACGATTTTCCGTAGCCATTGTGGCCCAACACAAATAGGCGCAAAATATTCGCGGCCAGTCCCCAGGAATTTCCCTGTGGCTGTGAGTTAGCTCCGCCTACCATTTATGCAGTGAGCTTAGCTCGGCACGGACGCTATTCTTTCCAACGCCGTAGTGCGTTCGGCATGGAGAAGCGTCCCCACGCTCTGGTGTCCTTGCTAGGGACGGGGGCTCCTGCTCACGATACTCACGCGACCTCGAGCGGGATGGCTACTCGTAGTGGCGAGGAACTTCGGAGTGACTTGGATCGTGCACTCCGTCGTGCACGCCGTGACCCCCGTCTTCGCAGCCGCTCCGAGGATCGTCCGCGCCCGCAGGAGGTGAAGCCCGACATCGATGACGTGCTCGCTCATGAACTAGACTTATGGAAGGCGGATCCTAACCCTTGGAACTTCTGGGACTGGCGCTCTAAGAGTGGGCGTTCGAAAGCAGCTTGCGCATCCCGTACCTCTGCGCCTGCTGGTGCCAGGAACTCCCCTCCTCGGAGGCGCCGAACCACCAGCGTACCGCGGAGACGCATCCAGAGCAGGGCGCGCAGTCGTAGCCGCAGCAAGAGCATCCCAAGGGTACGTGGATATCCGTTGGCGAGTCGCCCCCGTTCCAGTACGCACACGATGTGCCCAGACAAGCCCGATGGGCGCCTCAGCGACACCAAGAGCGCGACGAGACGTGAACAGGAAGCTGGGGCAGTCCACCGTCGCCAGGCTCTTGACGAAATCTCCGAGGCCACCACCGACCGGGCTGATGACGTGGTTGGCTCGCAGGCCCACAGGGGTAGCCGTTCGCCACCCGCGCCTGGTCCTGCACCTACTATGCAGGAGAGGCGCGCCAAGAGAACGGCGAGCCACGCGTTTCTGGACGCCCGTATGAACTTGTTGGAGGAACGCTTGAGAGAAGCCCGTGCGTTGAGTTCCGAACTCCGCGATGCCCACGCGGCAGCAGCGGTGGAGGAAGCTCGCGTGGGCAGTTCTTCGCACCCCCCTGTCCCCGTCCGCCGTCAGAAGCCGCAGCTGAAGACAGCGGCCACCAAGGACAACACCAAGAAGAAAGGGAAGTCTAAGGGCAAGCGGTAAATCCTCCGTCTGCTGATGACGCGGACTTCCGTGTGCCGCCTATTGTGGGTTCTACGGAATCAACCGTTACTTTTCTGGAGTGCCGCCCTCGGTGGTCGCCGGTATTGTTTATTATTCTTAGTGCTTGCTGAGTGCCGTGGGGTGTCAGGGATTGGGCTCAGATGGTGTATGCTGTGTACTGCAGTACTGGCGAGTGCAATACTTACCACTATGGCTCTGGGTACAGCGAGGCTGGACACGAGATGTTGCCTCAATGGGCTCGGTGGTTCCTGTATGCATGGCTTGGGCTTCGGTATATATCCAATGGAGGATGTGCCTCTACTCAGCTTCAGTGGCGCTTCAGGTGTGGTCTACTATAGGAAACATCTCGCTGGTGGGACTAGTATTCCACTCTGGCTGGAGCCCGTACTTGGGTTCTCTGGTGCTAGTTACTGTGCTCTGTAATGGTGCTGGTTTCCCTGCTCAGGTGATGGTGCTGGTTACTGTACTCAGTGATGGTTCATTGGTGAGATTACCTTTGGATGCACCGCTCCATCTGTCATGAGTGGTATTGCTACTTGGGAGCTCAGGCGGTTCTATCCTTGGGTGTGGGCGCTACTTGGGTTCAGTGGATTCGTGCGGTGCCCTCCTCCTGGTGAGAGTCGTTCGAGTCCCCCCTCCTGGTATGAAGCGTTGGGGCCCCTCCTCGTTCTCGGAGTCGTTCGGCAAGAGGCCCGAAAGACTGACACAAGGAGGGGCCCGAACGACTCAAACCAGGGCGAGGGGGCCGGCCCGAGGTGGTCGCCGCTATTGTCTCTCATTATTGGTGCTTGCTGGGTTCCTTCGGGTGTCCGGCAGTGGGCTCAGATGGTGTATGGTCTCTCCTCCAGTACTGTTGAGGTCAATACTTACCACTATGGTTGTAACGCTGCTATACGAGAATACCTCTGGGTACACTGAGGCTAGACACTGGATGTTGCCTCAAGGGGGTCGGTGGTTCCTGTATACATGGCTTCGGCTTCGGTTGTATCCAATGGTGGATATGCCTGTATTCAGCTTCCGTGGCGCTCCAGGTGGGCTCTAGTATAGGAAACATCCCGCTGGTGGGACTTGTATTGCAAAGTGGCTGGAACCCGTAGTTGGGTTCTCTGGTGCTGGGTGCTGTACTCTGTGATGGTGCTCGTTACCCTGGCAGGTGATGGTGCTGGTTATTCTATTCAGTGATGGTTCATTGGTGGGATTACCTTGTGATGCACCGCTCAATCAGTAATGGGTAGTATCGCTACTTGGCTACACTGGGATATCAGGCAGTTTTATCCGTGGGTGTGGCCGCTACCAGGGTTCAGTGGATTCGTTCGGTGCCCTCCTCCTGGTGTGAGTTGTTCGGGTCCCCCCTCCTGGTATGAGTCGTTGGGGCCCCTCCTCGATGTGTGAGTCGTTCGGCGAGGGGCCCGAACGACTCACACAAGGAGGCGGCCGAACGACTCACACCAGGGCGAGGGGCCCGAACGACGCACACCACCAGCATTCTTGACCAGGACGTGCACACTCTGAGTACCGTGATTCTACCCTTGCCTAGCGGAAATCCTCAGATCTGTTCGAGGGGACAGATCTTGGAGGCGAGTTTCCCCTTGTGCTCCTCTTCCACCTTTCCCTCCTAACCTGCCGCCTGCTGCCCAGAGCTGCGAGCCTGAGCAGGGTGCTGACTGGTGCCCCGTGCGCTCCGAACCAAGGAAAAAAAAAAAAACTGTGACGGTGTACCGCCCGTGCCCAGTTGCAGCCAGTTCCGTGGGACGCTCACTGCACAACTGGTCGGGGAAAATCGCTGGATCGTCGACGCCGTCGTCCATTGAATCGTCGTCGTCGAAGTCGTCGTCGTCATTGTAATCGTCGTCGTCGTCGCTGTCATCGTCTGAGACGTCGCCGTCGTGTGAGTCGTCAGACTCGTTTACGTGTATGATTCGACGACGACCGCCTTCTGTCTTGCCTCCCATCGCCTTCTTTCCCTCCTCCTCCGAGTCGCCCTCCCTCGCCCCCCCCCAGAAGGAGGATGTGGGGATATATCAACAGAGGCAGGGGGAGGAAAAAACAGGGGACGTATGCGAGGGCACGCGGAGACACGCCTGAAACACACGACGGTCGGCATGCTTCGCAGGAATCGTAGTCGTAGTAGTAGTAGTAGTAGTAGTAGTAGTAGTAGTAGTAGTAGTAGTAGTAGTGGTGGTGGTAGTAGTAGTACTAGTAGTAGTAGTAGTAGTAGTAGTAGTAGTAGTAGTAGTAGTAGTAGTAGTAGTAGTAGTAGTCGTAGTAGTAGTAGTAGTAGTAGTAGTAGTAGTAGTAGTAGTAGTTAGTAGTAGTAGTAGTAGTAGTAGTAGTCGTAGTAGTAGTAGTAGTAGTAGTAGTAGTAGTAGTAGTAGTAGTAGTAGTAGTAGTAGTAGTAGTAGTAGTAGTAGTAGTAGTAGTAAGAGTAGTCGTAGTAGTAGTAGTAGTAGTCGTAGTAGTAGTAGTAGTAAGTAGTAGTAGTAGTAGTTAGTAGTAGTAGTAGTAGGTAGTAGTCGGTAGTAGTAGGTAGTAGTAGTAGTAGTAGTAGTAGTAGTAGTAGTAGTAGTAGTAGTAGTAGTAGTAGGTAGTTAGTCGTAGTAGTAGTAGTAGTAGTAGTAGTAGTAGTAAGTAGTAATAGTAGTAAGTAGTAGTGTAGTAGTTAGTAGTAAAGTAGTAGTAGTAGTAGTAGTAGTTGTAGTAGTAGTAGAGTAGTAGTTGTAGTAGTAGTAGTAGTAGTTAGTGTTGTAGTAGCAGTAGTAGTAGTAGTAGTAGTTAGTAGTAGTAGTAGTAGTAGTAGTAGTAGTAGTAGTAGTGGTAGTGGTAGTAGTAGTAGTAGTAGTAGTAGTAGTTAGTAGTCGTAGTAGTAGGTAGTAGTGTAGTAGTAGTACAAGTAGTAGTAGTAGTAGTAGTAGTAGTAGTAGTAGTAGTCGTAGTAGTAGTAGTGGTAGTAGCAGTGGTAGTGGTAGTAGGAGTAGGAGTAGTAGTAGTAGTAGTAGTAGTAGTAGTAGTAGTAGTAGTAGTAGTAGTAGTAGTAGTAGTTGTAGTTATAGTTGTAGTAGGTCTAGTGGTAGCATGAGTAGTTCTAGGTGTAGTAGTAGTAGTTCTAGTCACAGCAGAAATAGTTATCGTAGAGCAGTAGTAGCAGTAGTAGCAGAAGGAGTAGTAGTAGTAGTAGTAGTAGTAGTAGTAGTAGTAGTAGTAGTAGCAGTAGTAGTAGTAGTAGTAGTAGTAGTAGTCGTCGTAGTAGTAGTAGTAGTAGTAGAAGTACCAGTAGGAGCAGTAGTAGTACTGGTGGTGGTAGTGGTAGTAGTCGTAGTAGTAGAAGTAGTAGTAGTAGTAGTAGTAGTAGTAGTAGTAGTAGTAGTAGTAGTAGTAGTAGTAGTAGTAGTAGTAGTAGTGTAGTAGTAGTAGTGTAGGTAGTAGTAGTAGTAGTAGTAGTAGTAGTAGTAGTAGTAGTAGTAGTAGTAGTAGTAGTAGTAGTGGTATTACCAGTATCAGCGGCAGTAGCAAACGTAGCCGTCAACGTCGTCGTCGCACTAGTTGTCCCAGTAGCAGAAGCAGTCACTAGAGCAGTGGTCTATATAGTAGTAGTAGTAGTAGTAGTAGTAGTAGTAGTAGTAGTAGTAGTAGTAGTAGTAGTAGTAGTAGTAGTAGTAGTAGTAGTAGTAGTAGTAGTAGTAGTAGTAGTAGTAGTAGTAGTAGTAGTAGTAGTAGTAGTAGTAGTAGTAGTAGTAGTAGTAGTAGTAGTAGTAGTAGTAGTCGTAGTCGTAGTAGTAGTAGTAGTAGTCGTAGTAGTAGTAGTCGTAGTAGTAGTAGTAGTACTGGTAGTGGTAGTGGCCGTAGCACCATGAGTAGAAGGAGTAATAGTAGAGGTATAAGTAGTAGTAGTAATAGTAGTAGTAGTAGTAGTAGTAGTAGTAGTAGTAGTAGTAGTAGTAGTCGTAGTAGTAGCAGTACTAGAAACAGTAGTAGTGATGGTAGTCTTAGTAGTTGTAGTGGAAGTTGTCGTGGTAGTAGCAGTACTAAGACTATTAACCATACGTTTTATAAATAATTCAGTTTGACCCCATGGTGAGGATGTTAGAAAGCACGCATAAAAAAAAAAAAAACACACCATCCCACACAGGCGGCGCGTAGCTGACGCACGCTAAAAAACCAAGCCAGAGACTTGTAGTTGATGTAGTATGTACCTGGGGGCGGTCACATGAATGAACGGAATGCTTACTGCAAGTGCTTACTGCAAGTGCTTGCTGCAAGTGCTTACTGCAAGTGTTTATTGCAAGTGCAACTGAATGAATGAATGTAAAGTGATGTGCAGGGGTCCCTGGCAACAGCAATGCGAAGGGAACGCTGCGTCAGCTGGCGCGCCGCGGGCCCCTTCCCCTTATGCATGCTTCCACATGCACAGTCATGATCATGATCTGGCTGTCCTCATGAAGCTGAGGATTGTACAGCACCCGCTGCGAGCGGTCCCCAGCATTCGCGATACCGTCGTTGCTGGTGCCATTTCCAGCGTAATGTAAGTAATTGAATGTATGAATGTATGAATGTATGAATGTATAAATGTATAAATGTATGAGTGTATGAGTGTATGAGTGTTATGTATGTGTGTATGTATGTGTGTACGTATGTGTGTATAATGTATGTATGTATGTATGTATGTATGTATGTATGTATGTATGTATGTATGTATGTATGTATGTATGTACTGGCGTCGGACCTGTCGCTTGCCAGCGACACGGTTCTAGCAACTGTTCGCAGCAGAGTGGGTGCCGACAGACATAGTTGACAGCGCAGTAAGTGCGGAACCCCATCCTCGCCCCACCCCCATCCAACCCAACTACCCCAACTACCCCAACTACCCCAACCAGCCCAACCCAAACCCCCCAACCCAGCAACCCGCGCCCCCCCAAACACAACCATCCCAACCGCGTTGTGCTGCTGCTGCTTGCTGACCCAGACCCTGGCCCATTTGCATGCTCTGCTGGCAAATTTGACGAATACCTCAGCTGATTTGCATGCTTTGCTGGCAACATTTGACAAATGTCTCGGCTTGCAGGTGCATTTTGAGGCCTGCCAACCGAGACATTCGTCAAATTTGCCAACAATTCACGCAGATCAGCCGAGACATTCGCCAAATTTGTCAGCAGAGCATGCAAATGGGCCGAGACATTCGGCACATTTTGCCTCTGAAGCGGCTGCCGCCTGCACGAGAGACTAATTTTGGTGCATTGTTCACCAGAAGTTAGTCTCTCGTGCAGGTCTCAGCCACTCCAATGGCCGAAAGTACAGCAAAAAACAGGGTTTGCTGTTCGGAAGAAGCCCGTAACAACCTGGCACGCCCGTAACGCTGGTAACGCTGGTAACGCTGGTAACGCTGGTAACGCTGGTAACGGCGGCAACTGCGGTAACGCTCCGAGTGGCGCTGCGTCAATTTGTTAATATGTATGTATGTATGTATGTATGTATGTATGTACGTACGTACGTACGTACGTACGTACGTACGTATGTATGTATGTATGTATGTATGTACGTACGGTATTGATGTATGACTGTATGAATGTGTGACTGTATGAATGTATGAATGTATGCATGAATGTTTGAATGTATGAACGTATGACTGTATGAATGTATGAATGAATGAATGAATGTATGAATGTATGAACGTATGAATGTATGCATGTATGAATGAATGCATGTATGAATGAATGAATGAATGTATGAATGTATGCATGTATGCATGTATGAATGTATGCATGCATGAATGTATGAATTTATGAATGTATGCATGCATGCATGCATGCATGCATGCATGCATGCACGTATGTAAGGCATTGATGTATGAATGTGCGAATGTATCAAACAATGCCATGCTTCTTCTATTCTCTGTGAGCAAGCTCCTGCTGTCTCCGCAGCTTCTCTGCCCAAGTGCCCCCCCGTCGGCCGCGCGTGCGGACGCCTTATGCAGGCGGTCGCACAAGCGGCTCTCGGGGGCGCTGGGGAGATCTTCTTCAGGGGGCTGCGGGCCGCGCTCTACGAGCGGCTCGTGTCTGCCCCCCTCTCTGTGCTTCAGGACCAAGGGCCTCCTGCGCCTGCCTGGTCCATCCAGCAGGCGGACTCGTCCGAGGGTGAGGGGGCTTACTGCCCCCTCCCTTCGGCGGGTTCCGCCTGCCCCACCGTCTGCCTCGGGCTGGCGGTGGATCTGAGCGGCGGGGTCTCTCCCTGGCTGCTCAGCACGGTCGTCGCCCTCCTTTGGGTGACGGCCGCGTGCAGCGCCTGCGCAGGCTGCTGCTTCGGGCTGCTGGGCCCGTACGTGTGGCGGAGGCTCAGGGCCTCCGCCTGGCCGCGCGGTGCGGTTCCTGCTTCCCCTGAGCAGGACCGCCGTGCGGCGCGAGCGCTGGCTTACGGGGTTCCGCCTCGGCCTCGAGCGCTCGAGCGGGCAGGCGCCCAGCATTCGGGCGGCAGTTCCCACGACAGCGCCCATTGATGGCTGAGCTGCCACCAGTTGGCGGAGGGCCTCTATGGCCCGAGCTCTACCCATTCGCGGCTCCCACGGCTCGCGATTACGCACGATGGCGCCTAGACGACGGCGACACCAGCTGGGCAGCTATCCCCCTCGCGTCTCGAGAAGGGGGCATCCTTCTGGCCCTGCCTGGCGCCTTTCGCTCTACGGCGGAGCTCGTGGCTGCCGAGGCGGATGGCTTTGCAGGAATGATAGGCCCTTTCCAGCTAGTGGACGTCCAGCTCCAGGGGGCCGCTTCACGGCCGCTCGCCACTACTGCATCCGTCCTCGTCGTAGACATCGAGGTTGCAGAGCTCGAGCTCGAGTCGCTTTACCCTCTAGAGGTCGGGGAGGACGCAGTCATCGTTCCCTTCGCCGAGGTGCGGGGCCGCGTCTATTGGCCACATCCTTCGGGGGTTCGGGTGCTTCGCGAGGGCTACGCACGCTTGCACGGCGCCCCGCCTACTGCAGGAGAAGAGCCGCTCCCAGGGGCCGATCGGGCTACTCCCTATCACTCTGCCGACGAGATGGAGGACCCGAGGGGTTCGCGGCCGACGGGGAAGCCGACCGCACGGCCCCAAGTGCGCGATCTCCCGCGGACGCTGGAGCGCCGCGCGGCCCGCCCGCGAAGCGCGCGGGCACCGCCGCGCCGCCACGGGTTGCGGGTCCCGCTCCGATCGCTCCTGGTGCCCCTGCGGCGTCTCTGGACGACGGGGCTCCTATGACCCGTGCCGAAGTAGCTGCCGAAATGCGCGCCTTGCTTGCAGCCCACGCGGCCTCCACGATGGTCGGCAGACCCGAGCCGCTGGGCCCCGCGCCGGCTGCCCGGAGCGATCGGCCCGAGGTGCCTCAGCTTTTCAGCGACGAAGCGGTGCGCCTCGGGCTGGATCCTGCGGGGATCGAGGCCGTCCTGTCTCACGCGCCCGTGGCCCCACAGCGGGTCTCCGCGCGTCCCAAGGGTCCGACCTCCGCGCTGGTCTCGGCGTGGGAAAAGGCGCGCTCTCTTGCTGTCCCTCGGGCCCCTTCGTCCGGTTTCGGAGCGATGGGCCCCCCGCCGCCACCTGGGCTAGCCCATCCCGCTGCGGCCGACGGCTTTGCCGAGGCGGGCGGCGCCGACGGGTCAGAGCCGCCCCATGCGGCCAATCCGACGGACTTCAGCCTCATGCTACAGTGCCTGCACCAGTCCCTCCTATTGCAGCAGGGGCGGGGCCATCGCCCAACCGTCCATCCGCTTCTGGGGACCCTGAGCGACTCAGCTCAAATTCCGCCCACGAGCTCGGGCGACCCCGCGCCCGCATCGGCCCAGATGGGGGGCATTGCTCGGAGGCGCGAGTGGCAGCAAGCGCTGCTACAGCACGGCCCCGATGTGCGAGGACTGATGAAGGAGAATTTGGCCCGTGTCCTGGGCGTGGAAGTCAGCGCCGTGACCCCCATGGCCATGCATCAGTATTTTCGGGAGCACAGTCCCTTGGGGGCTCAGCCGACGACGCACGAGTTGTTGACGCATTTCGCCTTCCTCAGCGCCGAGCTGTGGCGGGCCTGCGAAGAGGGCAACCCCGAGAGAGTCCAGACTTTACTGACGTGTCAGTGCATGTTCATCGACCAGCTGGCGGGGGACCGCGGCTATCTCGAGGCCGCCTGGTTCCTTACGGGGCTGGAGCCTCCCCCGTGTCGCGTGACCAGTCGTCACACGGAGCGCGAGGCCCAGACCCCGTTCTCACCCCTGGTGGATCCTCGCTGGCTGTCGGCGCAGGGCGAATACGTGAAGGAGCTGCAAGCATTTCGGGCGCGTCTCGACGCCGAGCGCGCCGTCGCGCTCCCCAAGCATCCACCTCATCAGCCCAAGCAGCCCAAGGTTTCGAAGCCCCCCGTCAAGTCCCAGGGTGCGTCCAAGGCACCGAAGGCGGTGCCCAAGAAGGACTGAGGGCGCCTTTGGCGCCCGCCTCCTGGAAGGGTGGGCCTTCGCGGGGCCGGGGTACGCCGCCGCGCACAGTCTGCACCGACGCTGTTGCGGCTGCTAGGCGCGTTTGGGCTCAGCGAGGGCGTGAGGGTAGGAATGCGCTCTTCCAGCGATGCTGTTGCGGCCCCGCAGGGAGGAGTACGTTCCGCCACCACGCCCTTCGCTCTGCTCCGAACCGCTTCTCGGATCCCTTCGGCCATTTTGGCCGGCGCCTGCCTCAGTCGCGCGCGCCCTCCAGGGGGCCTGCAGCTCCTGAGGTTGGTGTCCCTGCTGGTGCCTGTTCTCCTTCAAGCACCCCTGCTGCACTTGCCAAAGTCGCGCCATTCGTCGCTGACTTGTCTGCCTTGCTGCGCCTGTTTCCAGGCGCGAACATTGATATCACCCACTGGGCGGCAGCGCTGTCCCAGGTTGGGATGGGTGCTCGATGTTCTCTTGGATCTTTCTCCCGCTCATCTATGCGTGCAATGGACAGGGACGACCCGTACTTTTTGGGGCCGCCTCCCCGCGATCCTTGGCCGTGCCCGCCTGCTCCACCTCTTGGTCCCCCGCCTGACGGCTTGTCGGCGAGGCGCAGGGAGCGCTGGAGATTGCGGCGCGCGGCGCGGACGCTCGCGCAGTATTCTGTTATTGCGTTGAATTGGCTCACCTTGGGTCATCCTAGCCTCGCTCCCGCCGAGGCTCGCGTCCGCGCCACGGTCTCGCCCTGCCAGGAGGGCGTCCGCACCCGTATCGAACGGTTGTGTCGGATCGCAGTTCGCCTCGCCCGTGGCGGCAAGAGCGACTTAGGTCGAGCCTTCGCCAAGTTCGACTCCACTGAGGTCTCGCTCCATGGCCTGGCCACCCATGTTGCAGCTTTGGAGGCCTCCTTCACTTCCTCTTCTTCCGTACCCGCCCCCATGCGGCACTGCCCGACCAGCGCTCCTTCTGTGCCTGGTTCGTTGGCGGCTGCGGCGGCTTGGGACTCCACCCAGGCCGAGCCCTTCGATTTGAAAGTCAGGGCGTCTCGCATCAAGTGGGATTATTCGCCAGAGTTTGATCCCGTTCCCTTCCTCTCCGACGCTCGAGTCCGCGAAGCTTTCATCGATCCAGAGGTGATGCGGCTACCGGCATCAGAGTGGCCTGCTGGCCAGAAGGGAGCGCGCGTCCATATGGACCGCGCCGAGCTGTGGGCCCTACTCCAGAAGTGGGATGCCTGTGGCGCCCTGTACCTGACTCCTGCTTCGGACCTCGCCTGGGATGAAGCCTGTGGAGCTTTCAGGGTACCGAAGGACAGCGATTTCGACAGGCTGATCCTGAACCCCACGGTCGTGAACAGCCGCTGTGCTTCAATTTCGTCCAGCACCCAGCGCCTTGGCCAAGGTTTCCTGCTGTGCCGTTTGGGGCTGGCACCTGGGGAATGGCTGGCAGTTTCTTGTGACGACCTACGGGAGTTTTACTACACTTTCCGCGTCCCTCCCGCGCGCGCCAGACGTAACGCCCTGCGCGTTCGTCTGCCATCATCTCGCTTCAAGGCCTTTCGAGCCTGGCGCCCCGAGCTTGAAGGTGTGGATGTCGCGCCCTGCCTCAATGCTCTGGCGATGGGCGACAACATGGCTGTGGAGATTGCCAACTCTGCGCATGAAGGCGTCTTGCACAGCTTCGGGGCTTTGCGGCCTCACGAGCAGGTTGTCCACCGCTCGCCCTTCCCGCGGGGCCCGTTTGTCGAGATGCTGAATATTGATGACCATACAGGTTTTCAGAAGCTCTCGTGGCGTGGCTCCGCTCCTCGCCCCGACGACCCGTGTCGCCGTGATCGTGAGGTCTTTGCCGCCTGTGATGCGGGCTACCCGCGCGTGGGCCTGATACAGCATCCAGGCAAGCGCGCGCGCGCGGCGAAACGCACAAGGTGGTGGTGGGCGCCGAGGTGGAGGGGCGCATAGGCATCGTCTGCGCTCCTCTTGTGCGGACGGTGGCCTTGTGCAGACTGACCCTGATCCAAATCTACCTCGGGATCACCACCCGCTCCCTGCTAGCCTCTCTTGTGGGCTGCTGGGTCCAGGTCTTCCTCTATCGCCGCCCGATGCTCGCCATCTTTACGCACGTCTACAACTTCTTGTCGCGCCTGGCGACCGAGGACGGCATCGAATACGACTTGCCCCCTTATGTTCGCGACGAGCTTCTGGCCTGCACCTTTTTAGCCTTTACGGCTATAACCGACCTTCGGGCGCAGCCTTGCCCCGAGGTGTTCGGTACGGACGCGTCTCTCGGCTGGGGGGGCGTTGTCCGCGCTCCTATCAGCCCGCAGCTCTCCGCCGAGCTGTGGCGCAGATCGGAGCACGGGGGGTGGCACACGATCCTGCACAATCGGAGCCTCCTCGCCGTACTCAGCCGCGGCGTGCCCTTGGGCCCTGAGCTCACCCAACTGCATCACGACCTGGGGCTCCCGTCTATTGAGCCCCCCGTCGCGCCGCGTTGGGTCACCGAGCTATCAGAGGCGCTGCGCTTTCGGCTCGCGTACAAATGGGAGTTTCGCATGCCTCGTCACATCAATATCCTTGAGACCACAGTGTATAAGAGTCTGTGCAAATACTGTTGTGTTCGCCTCCCTGACTCTCGTATCCCCGTTCTCCTGGATTCAAAAGTGGCTTTGGGCGCGACCGCGCACGGGCGCAGCAGCTCTCCTGGTCTATCTCATGTTCTCTCGACCACTTTGCCCTATGTGATAGGAGGAGGTTTATATATGGGAGGCATGTACGTGCCCACGGACGTGCATAGGGCCGACGATCCCACGCGCAACCGTGCGGTGAGGCCCCCGTCTCGTGACCCTCCCGCCTGGTTAGTGGAAGCAGAGAGAGGAGAATTTACTCGCTTTGATTGCATCGCGTACGCCGACTCCCGCTCGTCATTCCCTACTTGTCTCTGGGGCCGATTTGTTGCGCAGCTTGTGGCTCGAGGCCCCGAGGGGTTGCTCAGCCACCGTTGGGCGGCCGCCCCCCCCCTCTCGGTGGGCGCGGGGATGGCCGCCGACGCCGCCGGCGACGGCGCCCAGGGCGAAGCCCTCGACCCCTCGGGCGCCGCCGAGAGCAGCAGCGAAGCTGCTCTCGCCAGCGGAGAGCGTCGCGGGCCTCGCAACGCGCTCTTCGCTGACAGCGACCGGCCTCTCACATCCACAGCAGACGCCACGCCCAAAGCGTCTGCGTCCTCGGAGGGCGGCTCGCACGGCCCCGACCCTGCCGCCGCCAGCGCTGGTTCGGCTCCCCCGGCCGCCAAGCGTGCTCCGCCTCTGGCCCTCCGCTCCAAGGCCGCGGCGGCCCCTCCGCCTGCGATCGGGGGGGGCTCGTCGCGCGTCGGCTCACGGGAAGCGCCAAAGGGGGCCACGGCTGCTACCCCCCGCATCTTCCAGCGAGCGGCCAGGGTGAGCGCCTCTCGCCAACTGCTTGGCGTCGTGGACGGGGCCTCGCGCAGCACCATCGAAGCCGCCTTCAGGCGCCAGTCCCTAGTCTACCATCCAGACAGGACTCCTGCGCACTTGGGGGCCGATGAGCGAGCAGCCCGCGCGCTCAACTGGAAGCAGCTCTGTGACGCCAAGTCAGTGTTGCTCCAGGCCCTCTCGCAGGCCGCCGCGCCGCCCGCTGGTCCTAGCACGGGCGGTGACGGTCCTGCCGCTCGCGCCTACGCCCAGGCAAAAGCGGCAGGGAAGGGCGCCCGCAAGGGCAAGCTGGCTCCTGGGTCGACCATGGCCCTTCAGGCGCTCGAAGAAGCGGTCTCTTCGCGGGTCGCCCTGGCGAGTGCCGAGCTGGCCCCTCGGGCTGCCCTCCCCGCCTCGGGCGCGCCTCTCCCAAGGAGCGGGGTTTCGTCTGCCCTCGCGACGCGGGCGGCTGAGTCTGATGCCATCCTCGCCTCCGCCGTGTCGCGCGGCCGCGTGGAGCTCGACGCACTCCGCACCGCGCGTGCCGACGCCGCCAGGCGCACGGTGCAGGCTCCTGCACGCGGCGAAGGCGAGCGTGCCGTCGCTCGTGCCGAGCTCGCGGAAGGGATGGCCGATCGCGCCTACTTCCGACGCTTGCGCGAGGCCGCCAGTCGTGAGGCCGCGGGCTTGCCGCGTACGGCTCCCGTCCAGCTGGGTCGGGATTGGCGCAAAACTCTGCGCGCCGTCCTGCACAACGCTGAGGTCTCGACGGGCCTCGCCAACGCGGATCGTGCCGCTCGTGCTGGGGACGCCCCCGCGTCGTCCGCTGGGCGCTCCCTGGCCGAGGTGGAAGCTGTGGGCCCGCGCGCCTTGGCGAGACCTGCCGACGACCCAGCGTCCAGCTTCAGCCGTCGTGAGGGGCGCGCGGTCCGCGCCCGCCTGGGCCCGCGGGACGAAGCTGTCGAGGACCAGCCCAATCGCGGGGGTCACGCGCCGCACTCCGCCTCGCGCACGGGCGCCACGCGCAACAGGCGCGCCAAGAAGCAGCGGCGAGCTTCGACGGCGGCGCTCCCCGCCCCTGAGGGGGGGGCCGCCGCGACGCCGGGCCGCAGGGCGCGTCGCACTGCTAATGCGCGCCGCTGGGCAGGCGCGGCACGCCCCAGCTCCGCCGCGGGAGTGGGCCCTCCACCGCGGAGCCGCAGCCCTGCCCGCAGCCGCACGCGGTCTCCGAACCCGTACGGGACTGATCACACCTCTCCCTCGGGAGGCTGCTCCTCGCCTCCCATCGACGGCTCGATCTCGCCTGAGGAGCCTTCGGGGCCGCCGGCGGGGGAGGCATCGGAGGGCCCGCACACTCCTGACGGGTCTCCGCCCGCGAGCGCCCGCAGCCGCTCGAGAGCGGAGCCCGCGTGCGAGGAGGACTCTCCGACGGAGCTCGAGGACGTCGTGCTGAGTGCCCTCGCTGACTCCTCGGTGGACCTCGAGCGCGTCGTGGCGGGCCTGAACCCCGAGGTCCTCCTCCGCTTGCAGGCGGCCTTCCCTCGCCGCGCGGAGGCCTCTCCGCCCGCCGCTCACGCCGCGGCTCGCAGCCGCTCTCGGGGCCGCGGCACGCGCGCAGGCTCCGAGACGCCGCGGCCCGTCCCCCCGCCGCCGCCACCACCCCGTCACCACTCTGGTGGGCGTGCGGCGTCGCGATCCCGCGGGTCGGCCGCCGGCCAGGGGCTTAGTCGAGCGAACGCGCGCGACTCCTCTCGTGCGCCTTCGCGTCAGGCGACGTCGCCTGGGCGTCGCGAGGTGCGCTCCCCTCGAGTCGCTCCGAAGCGTCGCCCGAGCCCCGCCACTTCGCAGCAGCCAGCCACGCCCCGCCATGGTGCGAGCTCGGACGTCGCCTTCGCAGGCAGCTCCCGCGCGGACTCCGCTGCTCAGGCCCCTCCGACTTCGGTAGGCATGCGCTCTTCCAGCGATGCTGTTGCGGCCCCGCAGGGAGGAGGGCGTGCCGCCGAGGAAGGGGGGTCTTCGAGTGGCTTCGCGCTTGGCCGAGCTTCAGAGCCCGAGCTGCATCTCAGCGGCTCTCACAGCGGTGACGCTGGAAGCGCCGCGGCTGCAGCCTTCGCAGCGCGGCGCACGGCCTCTGCGGCCGCTGAGCAGCCCTTGCCTCCAGGGGCCGCCAGCGCCCTAGCGTGGCGCCTCAATATCGGCGGTGAGAAGATCACTGTGGTGAGGTGGGGACCCGCCTGGCAAGCTGCCTTCCAGAGCGCGGCGTCGTGGCTGAGGTCTTTCGCACCCGCAGGGGCCGCCGAGCCCGAGGGCAAGGATGACTTGCACTGCCTCCTGCGGGCCTTGCACGCCTACAAGCGCCTGTTTCAGACAGGCGGCGCCGAGCCGATCGACGAGGCCTCGTGGTTGCATCCTTACGTGGCCGTCGTCGAGCCCGAGGCTATCCCCGCGCATGCTGACCTCCAAGCCATGGGGGCGGGCGCCATCCGTGGCATCGGGCTCGGCTCAAAGATCGAGCAGCGGCGGCGCGCGGGCAAATTGGCCTGCCTTTTCGACCTTCTGTACCATGTGCAGGACAGTCACGGCGCCATCCCAGCAGCGCTGTGGGGATCCCACTCCCCTCCGTCCGAGATCCTCGACGCCTTCGCGGAGGTGGTGCCCGTTCCACATCATTCGGGCTTCACGTCCTCGGCAGCTCGTTCCGAGCTCGCCGAAGCAGCCGCGGCTGCGCGTGCCGAGCCGCGCCCGCCTTTTGACTGGGCGACCCTCGAGGGAGGGGGCGCTCTGCCAGCCGAGATCGAAGCAGGGGCTCGCCGTGCCTACCGTAACATGGGCGGATCCTTCAGCTCGGCGCGGGCGATGCTGGCGGAGGCGTCGGGGTTCGAGACCGACGGGCGGGGCGCCCTCGTTCCGCCCTTCTACGCGTCCAGGCGCAGGAGGGCCGCCACGCTGATCAGCTCTCCAAGCCCTGGCCGCCCTGCGCTCATCCTGTGGTGCGTCTGCGGCCTCTGCATCTCTCTGGGAGCCGCGGCGCCGACCGCAGGCCAAGGGCTTAGTCGGGCTGCGCCGTCCGCGCCCGCTCGCCCTCCGCGCACTCCCTTCGTGCGCGATTCTCACCTCACCTCCGCGTATCTCGACCGTCGCTCGAGATCGATTGATGCCTTCGAGCTGTGGTTAGCAGAACACACTGGCGTGCCACCCGCCACACTTTGCCGAAGCGGGATACTTCTCGCCCGTTTCCTCGCGACCTTCGGCGTGTGGCTTCATGATGCAGGTTTCCCTCATTATATTTTGGTCCATGCCATCTTGGGAATCCAAAGCGCCCATCCGCATTGGAAGGCCTTTCTGACAGAAGCTTGGGACGTAGCGAAACAATGGAAGCTTGCGGAGCCGCCAAAGCTCCGTCCCCCCTTGCCACGCGCGCTGCTGCGCGCCATGGTCGGGCTCTGTCTCGCCTGGGACTGGCCGGTGATGGCGGCCCTGCTGCTCATGGGCTTCACGATGTTCCTCAGGCCTGGCGAACTGCTGGCGTCACGCCGCTGTGACCTGTCGCTTCCATGCGACCGTCTCGAAGTTGAAGGGGATGCTTTTCTTTCGATTCTTGTTCCAAAGACCAGAAGAACGTACCCGACGCAACATGCTCGCTGCTCCGATCGGGGCACGGTGAAGGTATTGAATCAAGTGTTTGGGAGGTTGGCTTCCACCGATCCTCTCGCCCCCTTCGGCGCGAGCGGCTTCCGTACTCGGTGGAATCATCTGCTTTTGGCTCTGGGCGTCCCTCTTGCCAAAGCAGGTCAGGGGCTCAACCTGACGCCCGCTTGTCTGCGGGGCTCTGGCGCAACAGACTTCTATATCGCTACGGAAGACGTCCCCCGCGTCTTCTGGCGAGGGCGCTGGCGTCAAGCTTCCAGTGCCGAGCGCTACCTGCAAGCCGCCGCCGCCTCCACAGTTCTTGCTGCGCTGCCCGAGCACGCACGGGCTCGTATCTTGTTCTTCGCCACCGCCAGCGACCGCCTTGTCGCTTCGTTCCTCCAAGTCGGCCCCGCCGCTTGGCCTGCCCTGCTTGCGGCCGCCCGCCAAAACCTTGTCACTTCGCAAGGTCCTTGAGCACGGGTATGGCTGCCTCGCCGACATCGGCGACCAGACGGACTCCACCGTCTGACGCGCGGCGCCCCGGCTTGAGCGCGCGGGACGGGCCTGCCCATTTTGGGCCGCCCCGCGCGCGCACGCCGCGGCCGCGCTCGGAGACAGCTCGCTAGCGCGCGAGCGGGAGAATGCTTCTTCTATTCTCTGTGAGCAAGCTCCTGCTGTCTCCGCAGCTTCTCTGCCCCCCTCCCTCCTCTCCCACTCTAAGGCTGACGGGCGCTGCCTCGCCGACATCGGCGACCAGACGGACTCCACCGTCTGACGCGCGGCGCCCCGGCTTGAGCGCGCGGGACGGGCCTGCCCATTTTGGGCCGCCCCGCGCGCGCACGCCGCGGCCGCGCTCGGAGACAGCTCGCTAGCGCGCGAGCGGGAGAATTTATGTAATGTATGCATTAATGGAATGTCCGTAGCCATTTTGGCTCAAGGCTCAAGGGCTCCCGCCCCAGGCAGACCGCCAAAGCAGCCAACTGTGTCGAAGATGGCGAACAAAGCCGACCTGAAGACGGCCGAGGTGGCTGGGGGCGACAACATGCCCGCAGCCACGGCCGTTCGGGAGGCGGAGGAGCTTGCGGCGCCAACGGAGACCTGCGTCGTTTTGACAGAGGCCTCGACACCTCCGGAGGCGTCGGAGGACTCAAGCGTGCCCTTCACGGAGGACCTGAAGACCTGGGCTGCGAGCACGCCCGAGGTCTTCAATCTCTCCGTCTTCCTGACGGAGCTGGTTGGGCAGGGTCTGTTCTCCATTGCAGGGCCGTTCTCCTACCCCTTGCTCTGGTACCTATACGGAAGCTGGGAGGCCCTCCGGAACCGCTCCTTCTTCTACAGCACATGCGGCAGGTGCGACATGTTTTTCGTCATGTGCCTCGTCTGCTGGGGCACGTCAATTGTGGCCCTGGTCCTGTGGCTGATCTACCGCCCAAAGGACGTGATGACGATCGAGCTAAAGCTCGTTCTCATGAGCCTGTACTTCAAGAACGTCACCATCTCGGTCAAGTACGCCTACATGGCACCGAGCCGGTGGCGGCAGCTGAGGGCGAAGCAGTCCCTCGAGGGCTTCATGATCAAGTGGTTCTTCCAGATGGCCGACGTCGTCTCCAACGAGACGGAGGTGGCCCTCATCGGCGTTCTCGGCACCCGCACGCAGCGTGAGTCGTTGCACCTCAAATTCGTGGGCTGGCCCTCCACGGTCGGGGAGCTCGACGCACTACGGCAGAGGGTCGACAAGACGTCCAGGTCCATGTACCACATCCCGAACGGAGGCACCCCGAAGTCCTGCGTCCTCTCTCGGAGGGCTGCGACCTGCACCGATCTGGCCGAGAGGGGGATCGCGCCGCGGCTCTCCCGGAAGCGGCTCCCGGACATGGACGACCTGAGCGAGCTGATCTTCGCCGCCGCGTCGCGCGGCGAGGTGCTGCCCGTTGAGGAGGTCTTCCACTACATCCTGCGAGGCATGCTGCGCAGCGAGGGGTGGCTCATGCCGAAGCGCTTCCTCCTGACGGGCATCGCGACGAGCGTGCTCTTTGTCGTCTTCTTGCCTTCCGTCCTGCGCCTGTGCGCGGGCCGTGGCTTCTTTGGCAACTCCTGGCAGTCCACCGTCATCATCCTGTGCCTCTGGCCGAACGCGCTCACGGGCCACATGTCCACGCTGATATTCCTCTGGACTGGCATGAAGGACTTCTGGCGGCGCTGGACGCTCATGCGGAGCTGCAGCGCCCTGCTGAGCCTCGACCAGAGCTTCCGCAAGGGCTGCCCGCCCGAGGTGCAGCGCCTGCCGCCGCTGGACTGCACCGACATCCGGACCGTCGAGGCCTGGAGAAAGCTGCGCTCGCTCTGCCGCGACTGGGGCATCGGGTACTTCCACCGCGTCCGGGGCTTTGCGCTCGTCTGCTTCGTCATGATCTGCCTCCTCATCGGCGACGCGGTCGTCTGCATGCACAACCAGTGGTACCGGGAGGCGAACGACTTCAGCCTCGCGGACCTCATCCTGGCGGGCTTCATGGGCACGCTCTTCATTGCCTACGTCATCGCCATGGTCTTCATGGGCCAGGACATCAACGACTCCGCGGGGCGGCACGTGCTGCTGCTGTCGCGGCAACGGCTGCAGCTTACCTACAGCAGGTACGAGAAGGCCTTCGCGGTGGCTGGGGAGGGCGAGGAGGCGCGGGACACTGGCCGGGCAGAGCTCCTCAGCGACTACCTCGACGCCGTCGCTGCAGACATCCAGGCGGAGACCCAGGTCGACCCCGTCCGCCTCCTGGGCTTGTACTGCGGCTACTCGCTGCTCGCGTCCATGTACTTCATCCCCGTCTTCGTGGTCAGCTCCGTCGTATCCTTCTGCGCCTCCGACGAAGGGGGGCGGTGCCACCGCCTCATCTGAGCGGCACCCCTTTGTTCCGAAAAGGCTAAGCGGTCCCCAAAGAGACGGGGCCCAGCACCTCTTGGAAATGGAGTGCGGTATACTCATTGTTGGAACAAACAAAGCGAAGCGTTGTGGTGGTCACAATCCCAAGAGAACAGATAGGATGGGGGGGCGGGTGTGCTTATACTATGCTTTTATATGTGCGCATTGTGCGGCTGTTTTGGGGCTCAAGGGCCCAAGGGGGCTACTTCGATGGCCCTCTGCCGCTCAGCGCGCGCGTGAAAAGGGGGAGGAGGCCGCGCCGCCATGTCGCTCGACCCGACGCCTGACGAGGCGTCCAGCTTCAGAGATCTACAGGATCTAGCTGACTGGGCAGGCTTGCCCGGAGTAGGCCGAGACACAAACACCCCCATGCATGCAGCGCGTGCCTCCCTCTTTGCGCTGTTTGGTTTCAATGGGTCCGAACACCCACGAGTTTTGGGAATTATTCCTGAGACTGACTTTAACAGTGTTCTTCCTGCTTGGCAAGTTGACAACAACCCTCCGACTCACGCTCTGCGCGCTCAAGCGGGCCTGTGGGAGAGGTTCGCCTGTTCAAACGATAGTACATTAGGCGTGCGCATGCTTTGGCATGTACGTGCATGTGATTTACCGGAGCCTCAAGCGCCTGACCCCTTGGTTCCTGGGGGCCCTAAAGCCTAAAGCCTAAAGCCTAAAGCCTAAACCCCTGGTTCCCGCGAGCCCTTATCGACCATCTATTGTGAAGGGGCCACGGAGGGCCCCCCTGGTTCCCGGGAGCCCTGAAGCCTAAAGCCTAAAGCCTATAGCCTAAAGCCTAAAGCCTAGAGCCTAAACCCCTGGTTCCCGGGAGCCCTTACCGACCATCTATTGTGAAGGGGCCCCGGAGGGCCCCCCTGGTTCCCGGGGGCCCTAAAGCCTAAAGCCTAAAGCCTAAAGCCTAAAGCCTAAAGCCTAAAGCCAAAACCCCTGGTTCCCGCGAGCCCTTATCGACCATCTATTGTGAAGGGGCCCCGGAGGGCCCCCTGGTTCCCGGGAGCCCTAAAGCCTAAAGCCGAAAGCCTAAAGCCTAGAGCCTAAAGCTTAAAGACTAAAGCCTAAAGCCTAGAGCCTAAACCCCTGGTTCCCGGGAGCCCTTATCGACAATCTATTGTGAAGGGGCCACGGGGGACCCCCTTGGTTCCCGGGGGCCCTAAAGCCTAAAGCCTAAAGCCTAAAGCCTAAAGCCTAAAGCCTAAAGCCTAAAGCCTAAAGCCTAAACCCCTGGTTCCCGCGAGCCCTTATCGACCATCTATTGTGAAGGGGCCCCGGAGGGCCCCCTGGTTCCCGGGAGCCCTAAAGCCTAAAGCCGAAAGCCTAACCCCTTGGTTCCCGGGGGCCCTAAAGCCTAAAGCCTAAAGCCTAAAACCTAAAGCCTAAACCCCTGGTTCCCGCGAGCCCTCATCGACCATCTATTGTGAAGGGGCCACGGAGGACCCCCCTGGTTCCCGGGAGCCCTAAAGCTTAAAGCCTAAAGCCTAAAGCCTAAAGCCTAAAGCCTAAAGCCTAGAGCCTCAACCCCTGGTTCACGGGAGCCCTGATCGACCATCTATTGTGAAGGAGCCACGGAGGACCCCCCTGGTTCCCGGGGGCCCTAAAGCCTAAAGCCTAAAGCCTAAAGCCTAAAGCCTAAAGCCTCAAGCCTAAACCCCTGGTTCCCGCGAGCCCTTATCGACCATCTATTGTGAAGGGGCCCCGGAGGGCACCCTGGTTCCCGGGAGCCCTAAAGCCTAAAGCCGAAAGCCTAGCCCCTTGGTTCCCGGGGGCCCTAAAGCTTAAAGCCTAAAGCCTAAAGCCTACACCCCTGGTTCCCGCCAGCCCTCATCGACCATCTATTGTGAAGGGGCCACGGAGGACCCCCCTGGTTCCCGGGAGCCCTAAAGCCTAAAGCCTAAAGCCTAAAGCCTAAAGTTTAAAGCCTAAAGCCTAAAGCCTAAAGCCTAGAGCCTAAACCCCTGGTTCCCGGGAGCCTTTATCGACCATCTATTGTGAAGGGGCCACGGAGGACCCCCCTGGTTCCCGGGGGCCCTAAAGCCTAAAGCCTAAAGCCTAAAGCATAAAGCCTAAAACCTAAAGCCTAAAGCCTAAAGCCTAAAGCCTAAAGCCTAAAGCCTAAAGCCTAAACCCCTGGTTCCCGCGAGCCCTTATCGACCATCTATTGTGAAGGGGCCCCGGAGGGCCCCCTGGTTCCCGGGAGCCCTAAAGCCTAAAGCCGAAAGCCTAACCCCTTGGTTCCCGGGGCCCTAAAGCCGAAAGCCTAAAGCCTAAAGCCTAAAACCTAAAGCCTAAAGCCTAAAGCCTAAAGCCTAAACCCCTGGTTCCCGCGAGCCCTCATCGACCATCTATTGCGAAGGGGCCACGGAGGGCCCCCCTGGTTCCCGGGAGCCCTAAAGCCTAAAGCCTAAACCCTAAAGCTTAAAGCCTAAAACCTAAAGCCTAAAGCCTAAAGCCTAAAGCTTAAAGCCTAGAGCCTAAACCCCTGGTTCCCGGGAGCCCTTATCGACCGTCTATTGTGAAGGGGCCGCGGAGGACCCCCCTGGTTCCCGGGGGCCCTAAAGCCTAAAGCTTAAAGCCTAAAGCCTAAAGCCCTGGTTCCCGCGAGCCCTTATCGACCATCTATTGTGAAGGGGACCTGGAGGGCCCCCTGGTTCCCGGGGGCCCTAAAGCCTAAAGCCGAAAACCTAACCCCTTGGTTCCCGGGGGCCCTAAAGCCGAAAGCCTAAAGCCTAAAGCCTAAAGCTTACACCCCTGGTTCCCGCGAGCCCTTATCGACCATCTATTGTGAAGGGGCCACGGAGGACCCCCCTGGTTCCCGGGAGCCCTAAAGCCCTAAAGCCTAAAGCCTAAAGCTTAAAGCCGAAAGCCTAAAGCCTAAAGCCTAAAGCCTAAAGCCTAAAGCCTAAAGCCTAAAGCCTAAAGCCTAAAGCCTAGAGCCTAAACCCCTGGTTCCCGGGAGCCCTTATCGACCATCTATTGTGAAGGGGCCGCGGAGGACCCCCCTGGTTCCCGGGGGCCCTAAAGCCTAAAACCTAAAGCCTAAAGCATAAAGCCTAAAGCCTAAAAGCCTAAAGCCTAAAGCCTAAACCCCTGGTTCCCGCCAGCCCTTATCGACCATCTATTGTGAAGGGGCCCCGGAGGGCCCCCTGGTTCCTGGGAGCCCTAAAGCCTAAAGCCGAAAGCCTAACCCCTTGGTTCCCGGGGACCCTAAAGCCTAAAGCCTAAAGCCTAAAGCCTAAAGCCTAAACCCCTGGTTCCCGCGAGCCCTTATCGACCATCTATTGCGAAGGGGCCACGGAGGACCCCCCTGGTTCCCGGGAGCCCTAAAGCCTAAAACTTAAAGCCTAAAGCCTAAAGCTTAAAGCCTAAAGCCTAAAGCCTAAAGCCTAAAGCCTAGAGCCTAAACCCCTGGTTCCCGGGAGCCCTTATCGACCATCTATTGTGAAGGGGCCACGGAGGACCCCCCTGGTTCCCGGGGGCCCTAAAGCCTAAAGCCTAAAGCCTAAAGCCTAAACCCCTGGTTGCCGCGAGCCCTTATCCACCATCTATTGTGAAGGGGCCCCGGAGGGCCCCCTGGTTCCCGGGGGCCCTAAAGCCTAAAGCCGAAAGCCTAACCCCTTGGTTCCCGGGGGCCCTAAAGCCTAAAGCCTAAAGCCTAAAGCTTAAAGCCTAAACCCCTGGTTCCCGGGAGCCCTTATCGACCATCTATTGTGAAGGGGCCACGGAGGACCCCCTTGGTTCCCGGGGGCCCTAAAGCCTGGTTGCCGCGAGCCCTTATCGACCATCTATTGTGAAGGGGCCCCGGAGGGCCCCCTGGTTCCCGGGAGCCCTAAAGCCTAAAGCCGAAAGCCTAACCCCTTGGTTCCCGGGGGCCCTAAAGCCTAAAGCCTCAAGCCTAAAGCCTAAACCCCTGGTTCCCGCGAACCCTCATCGACCATCTATTGCGAAGGGGCCACGGAGGACCCCCCTGGTTCCCGGGAGCCCTAAAGCCTAAAGCCTAAAGCCTACAGCCTAAAGCTTAAAGCCTAAAGCCTAAAGCCTAAAGCCTAAAACCCCTGGTTCCCGGGAGCCCTTATCGACCATCTATTGTGAAGGGGCCACGGAGGACCCCCCTGGTTCCCGGGGCCCTAAAGCCTAAAGCTTAAAGCCTAAAGCCTAGAGCCTAAACCCCTGGTTTCCCGCGAGCCCTTATCGACCATCTATTGTGAAGGGGCCCCGGAGGGCCCCCTGGTTCCCGGGAGCCCTAAAGCCTAAAGCCGAAAGCCTAACCCCTCGGTTCCCGGGGGCCCTAAAGCCTAAAGCCTAAAGCCTAAAGCCTAAAGCTTACACCCCTGGTTCCCGCGAGCCCTTATCGACCATCTATTGCGAAGGGGCCACGGAGGACCCCCCTGGTTCCTGGGGGCCCTACAGCCTAAGCCCTAAAGCCTAAAGCCTAAAGCTTAAAGCCTAAAGCCTAAAGCCTAAAGCCTAAAGCCTAAAGCCGAAAGCCGAAAGCCTAAAGCCTAGAGCTTAAAGCCTAAAGCCTAAACCCCTGGCTCCCGCGAGCCCTTATCGACCATCTATTGTGAAGGGGCCCCGGAGGGCCCCCCTGGTTCCCGGGGGCCCTACAGCCTAAAGCCTAAAGCCTAAAACCTAAAGCCTAAAGCCTAAACCCCTGGTTCCCGCGAGCCCTTATCGACCATCTATTGTGAAGGGGCCCCGGAGGGCCCCCTGGTTCCCGGGAGCCCTGAAGCCTAAAGCCGAAAGCCTAACCCCTTGGTTCCCGGGGGCCCTAAAGCCTAAAGCCTAAAGCCTATAGCCTAAAACCTAAAGCCTAAAGCCTAAAGCCTAAAGCCAAACTCGGGGAGCACGCGCCTCGCGGCCGCGGGCGCCCTGCTCGCCGCGGCCGCGCTGCTGGGCCCTGCCGGGCAGTAGGCGCGTCCTCGGCGCAGAGCCTCGGGGAGGAGGGGGGGGGAGGAGAGTGGATGGGGAGCAGCCACGACTGACCCCAGGCATTTGGCTTCGTTGTGCGGCCTCCCCACAGCTAAGGGAAGGCAGAATTTGGCGAGAATTCAGGGTGGGGGGTACCCCCACCCCAGCGGGCCGCCGAAGTCGGTCAGAGCTGCTGCCATCGTCGATCTGCAGCAGTAGTCGACAGGAGCTCCGACATTCGCCGTCGTTCACCCCAACGTTCCCAGCGTTCCCCCCCCCTCTTCCTCCTCCTCCTCTTCCTCCTCCTCCTCTAAGCCCCTGGTTCCCGCGAGCCCTTATCGACCATCTATTGTGAAGGGGCCACGAAGGACCCCCCTGGTTCCCGGGAGCCCTAAAGCCTAAAGCCTAAAGCCTAAAGCTTAAAGCCTAAAGCCTAAAGCCTAGAGCCTAAACCCCTGGTTCCCGGGAGCCCTTATCGACCATCTATTGTGAAGGGGCCACGGAGGACCCCCCTGGTTCCCGGGGGCCCTAAAGCCTAAAGCCTAAAGCCTAAAGCCTAAAAGCCTAAAGCCTAAAGCCTAAACCCCTGGTTCCCGCGAGCCCTTATCGACCATCTATTGTGAAGGGGCCCCGGAGGGCCCCCTGGTTCCCGGGAGCCCTAAAGCCTAAAGCCGAAAGCCTCACCCCTTGGTTCCCAGGGGCCCTAAAGCCTAAAGCCTAAAGCCTAAAGCCTAAAGCCTAAAGCCTAAAGCCTAAACCCCTGGTTCCCGCGAGCCCTTATCGACCATCTATTGTGAAGGGGTCACGGAGGACCCCCTCTGGTTCCCGGGGGCCCTAAAGCCTAAAGCCTAAAGCTTCAAGCCTAAAGCCTAAAGCCTAAAGCCTAGAGCCTAAACCCCTGGTTCCCGGGAGCCCTTATCGACCATCTATTGTGAAGGGGCCACGGAGGACCCCCCTGGTTCCCGGGGGCCCTAAAGCCTAAAGCCTAAAGCCTAAAGCCTAAAGCCTAAAGCCTAAAGCCTAAACCCCTGGGTCCCGCGAGCCCTCATCGACCATCTATTGTGAAGGGGCCCTGGAGGGCCCCCTGGTTCCCGGGAGCCCTGAAGCCTAAAGCCGAAAGCCTAACCCCTTGGTTCCCGGGGGCCCTAAAGCCTAAAGCCTAAAGCCTAAAGCCTAAACCCCTGGTTCCCGCGAGCCCTTATCGACCATCTATTGTGAAGGGGCCGCGGAGGACCCCCGTGGTTCCCGGGAGCCCTAAAGCCTAAAGCCTAAAGCCTAAAGCCTAAAACCTAAAGCTTAAAGCCTAAAGCCTAAAGCCTGAAGCCTACAGCCTAAACCCCCGGTTCCCGCGAGCCCTTATCGACCATGTATTGCGAAGGGGCCACGGAGGACCCCCCTGGTTCCCGGGAGCCCTAAAGCCTAAAGCCTAAAGCCTAAAACCTAAAGCCTAAAGCTTAAATCCTAAAGCCTAAAGCCTAGAGCCTAAACCCCTGGTTCCCGGGAGCCCTTATCGACCATCTATTGTGAAGGGGCCACGGAGGACCCCCCTGGTTCCCGGGGGCCCTAGAGCCTAAAGCCTAAAGCCTAAAGCCTAAAGCCTAAAGCCTAAACCCCTGGTTCCCGCGAGCCCTTATCGACCATCTATTGTGAAGGGGCCCCGGAGGGCCCCCTGGTTCCCGGGAGCCCTAAAGCCTAAAGCCGAAAGCCTAACCCCTTGGTTCCCGGGGGCCCTAAAGCCTAAAGCCTAAAGCCTAAAGCCTAAAGCCTAAAGCCTAAAGCCTAAAGCCTAAACCCCTGGTTCCCGCGAGCCCTTATCGACCATCTAGTGTGCAGGGGCCACGGAGGACCCCCCTGGTTCCCGGGGGCCCTAAAGCCTAAAGCCTAAAGCCTAAAGTTTCAAGCCTAAAGCCTAAAGCCTAAAGCCTAAAGCCTAAACCCCTGGTTCCAGGGCGCCCTTATCGACGATCTATTGTGAAGGGGCCACGGAGGACCCCCCTGGTTCCCGGGGGCCCTAAAGCCTAAAGCCTAAAGCCTAAAGCCTAAAGCCTAAAGCCTAAAGCCTAAAGCCTAAAGCCTAAAGCCTAAACTCCTGGTTCCCGCGAGCCCTTATCGACCATCTATTGTGAAGGGGCCCCGGAGGGCCCTCTGGTTCCCGGGAGCCCTAAAGCCTAAAGCCGAAAGCCTAACCCCTTGGTTCCCGTGGGCCCTAAAGCCTAAAGCCTAAAGCCTAAAGCCTAAAGCCTAAACACCTGGTTCCCGCGAGCCCTTATCGACCATCTAGTGTGAAGGGGCCACGGAGGACCCCCCTGGTTCCCGGGAGCCCTAAAGCCTAAAGCCTAAAGCCTAAAGCCTAAAGCCTAAAGCTTAAAGCCTAAAGCCTAAAACCTAGAGCCTAAACCCCTGGTTCCCAGCAGCCCTTATCGACCATCTATTGTGAAGGGGCCACGGAGGACCCCCCTGGTTCCCGGGGGCCCTAAAACCTAAAGCCTAAAGCCTAAAGCCTAAAGCCTAAACCCCTGGTTCCCGCGAGCCCTTATCGACCATCTATTGTGAAGGGGCCCTGGAGGGCCCCCTGGTTCCCGGGAGCCCTAAAGCCTAAAACCTAAAGCCTAAACCCCTGGTTCCCGGGGGCCCTAAAGCCTAAAGCCTAAAGCCTAAAGCCTAAACCCCTGGTTCCCGGGAGCCCTTATCGACCATGTATTGCGAAGGGGCCACGGAGGACCCCCCTGGTTCCCGGGGGCCCTAAAGCCTAAAGCCTAAAACCTACAGCCTAAAGCCTAAAGCCTAAAGCTTAAAGCCGAAAGCCTAGAGCCTAAACCCCTGGTTCCCGGGAGCCCTTATCGACCATCGATTGTGAAGGGGCCACGGAGGGCCCCCCTAGTTCCCGGGGGCCCTAGAGCCTAAAGCCTAAAGCCTAAAGCCTAAAGCCTAAACCCCTGGTTCCCGCGAGCCCTTATCGATCATCTATTGTGAAGGGGCCCTGGAGGGCCCCCTGGTTCCCGGGAGCCCTAAAGCCTAAAGCCTAAAGCCTAAAGCTTACACCCCTGGTTCCCGCGAGCCCTTATCGACCATCTATTGCGAAGGGGCCACGGAGGACCCCCCTGGTTCCCGGGAGCCCTAAAGCCTAAGCCCTAAAGCCTAAAGCCTAAAGCCTAAAGCTTAAAGCCTAAAGCCTAAGGCCTAAAGCCTAGAGCCTAAACCCCTGGTTCCCGGGAGCCCTTATCGACCATCTATTGTGAAGGGGCCACGGAGGACCCCCCTGGTTCCCGGGGGCCCTAAAGTCTAAAGCCTAAAGCCTAAAGCTTAAAGCCTAAAGCCTAAACCCCTGGTTCCCGCGAGCCCTTATCGACCATCTATTGTGAAGGGGCCCCAGAGGGCCCCCTGGTTCCCGGGAGCCCTAAAGCCTAAAGCCGAAAGCCTATATAACCCCTTGGTTCCCGGGGGCCCTAAAGCCTAAAGCCTCAAGCCTAAAGCCTAAAGCCCAATTCGGGGAGCACGCGCCTCGCGGCCGCGGGCGCCCTGCTCGCCGCGGCCGCGCTGCTGGGCCCTGCCGGGCAGTAGGCGCGTCCTCGGCGCAGAGCCTCGGGGAGGAGGGGGGGGAGGAGAATGGATGGGGAGCAGCCACGACTGACCCCAGGCATTTGGCTTCGTTGTGCGGCCTCCCCACAGCTAAGGGAAGGCAGAATTTGGCGAGAATTCAGGGTGGGGAGTACCCCCACCCCAGCGGGCCGCCGAAGTCGGTCAGAGCTGCTGCCATCGTCGATCTGCAGCAGTAATCGAGAGGAGCTCCGACATTCGCCGTCGTTCACCCCAACGTTCCCAGCGTTCCCCCCCCCTCTTCCTCCTCCTCTTCCCCCTCCTCTTCTAAACCCCTGGTTCCCGCGAGCCCTTATCGACCATCTATTGTGAAGGGGCCACGGAGGACCCCCCTGGTTCCCGGGAGCCCTAAAGCCTAAAGCCTAAAGCCTAAAGCCTAAAGCCTAAAGCTTAAAGCCTAAAGCCTAAAGCCTAGAGCCTAAACCCCTGGTTCCCGGGAGCCCTTATCGACCATCTATTGTGAAGGGGCCACGGAGGACCCCCCTGGTTCCCGGGGGCCCTAAAGCCTAAAGCCTAAAGCCTAAAGCCTAAAGCCTAAAAGCCTAAAGCCTAAAGCCAAAACCCCTGGTTCCAGCGAGCCCTTATCGACCATCTATTGTGAAGGGGCCCCGGAGGGCCCCCTGGTTCCCGGGAGCCCTATAGCCTAAAGCCGAAAGCCTAACCCCTTGGTTCCCGGGGGCCGTAAAGCCTAAAGCCTAAAGCCTAAAGCCTAAAGCCTAAACCCCTGGTTCCCGCGAGCCCTTATCGACCATCTATTGTGAAGGGGCCACGGAGGACCCCCCCTGGCCGTGGACTGTGAGCTGCCGCGCTCTTTCACGAACGTGTAGTCCAGTAGGGCGTCCGCCTTGGAGTTGAAGGTGTTGGAATTGGGGCACGTTTCGAAGTAGTGGCCCACGATTCCCTTGATGCTGTTCCCGGAGTGCCGCTCGAGCTCGGCGCAGATATCTTCGTTGGGAGCGGGGCCGCGAGTGGTGCGCGCAAGAGACGCCATTCATGTTAGTCTCGTCCTCGGCACCACTCTGCTGCACGTCCAGATGGGAACACTTGCCAAGCTGTTCATGGAGCTTGTTGTGGGCGTCCTGCGTCTCGGCAATCCCCGCGAACAGTTGCAGGCAGTGCTTGACGAAATGCATCATTGCTCACACGCATGATTTTTTTCTGTTGCGGGCTCTGGCAAGTGATTTCTGCGGCAGCAGTTCGGAATCTACCACGCCCTTGTGGAACCACTCGGGCACGAACTCATCGCAGGAGTCCGTGAAGAAGATGCTCCGCTCGTAGAGCTGGATGTGATCGCAAATTTTCGCGGACTTGAGGGTGGGCCCCAAGGGGCGCGGAGAGCAGCGCGTGGAGGTCGAGCGCCCCCTCGATGCTGAAGTGCTTCGTGGCCAGGTGGTTCCCCACGTCGCTGTGCAGGGACGCGAGGCAGGCGTGCTCCTCGCCCGTGACGTCCTCCGGCTTGCGGCCATCCACGCTCGGCGTGCTCTGGCTGAGCTGGCCCCTCGGAGGAGGAGGAGGAGGGCAAGGAGGGGGAAGAGGAGGGGGAGGAAGAGGAGGAGGAGGAGGAGGAGCAGGAGGAGGAGGAGGAGGAGGAGGAGGAGGAGGAGGATCCCCGAGTCTCAGGAGAGCGCGTGTTCCCCGCCTCCCGCCGCGGGGGGCCTGGTCTCCACCTGAGGAGCCAGACCCCCCGACCGTGAACTGCATGCAGTCGACGGCTTTCCCCTGAACGGGGGCCCTGCGCCGTGCGGCTGCCTAGGGCCCCCGGCCGCGAGGCCGAGCGCGACGGGCTTACCGATGTCGACGCCCAGCTCGCTTGTCACGTGCCCGAGCCGCGACCTGCGCGGGGGCCGTCGTACGCGGTCAGCATCTCCTCGAAGTTGCTGGCCATTGCGATCAGCTCGTCGCGGTCGAACGGGATCTCGGGCACCTTGGGGAGCCTCGCGCGCGTCGCCAGGCGGCGGACGAGATTCCGAAGCTGCCAGATCTCCAATCCAGCGTGCCAGCTCTTGTCATTGTGCTCGCCGCCCTTGCCCGTGTTCTTGCCCTTGCCCTCGCGCGAGGCCGCGCTGGATGGCGGGCGGCTCCGCTGCACCAACGGCAGAGCATCAGCCCAGCTGTCGTCCTCCAGCATCGGCACGGGCGATGGATCGGGAGCCGCAGCGCCCCGCGCGGCACCCTCCGCCGCCCCGCCCCCGTCGTCGACCACCTCCATGTCGAGCGGCGCCATGTCCGCGGCTGCTCCTCGGCCTCGTCCGCGCGGGCGGCGCCGCCGCCGCGGGGCGGCGGGTGGCGCGGCCGCCTCAGCAGGCGGGGCGGGAGCAGGCGGCGGCGCCGCCAGCACGGCCACGGCCGTGCAGAGGAGGCCCTCAGCCGCGCGCAGCAGGCGCACCGCGTCGCGGCCGCCTGCGGGGGCGCGGGCCGCCAGCCCAGCGGCGGCGTGGACCGCGAGGAGCGCGCCGCGCGCGCCCTCGAGCGGTGCCGCGCGGGCAGCCATCGCCGTACCAGGCGTCGGCGCGTCGGCGGCGGGGCCAGCAGCGAGCGCGCGTGAGCCAAAATGGTACTAGGAGGAGGAGGAGGAGGAGGAGGAGGAGGAGGAGGAGGAGGAGGAGGAGGAGGGCGGCTTCGTGGCGGACAGGGGCGCCGGCGGCCTCCTGCCGGTCTGCCCGAGCGCGCGGGCGCCTCGCCCCAGGCGTCGGGCGCGCGGTGCCCACGCCCCGGGGAGCACGGCCCGCAGCACGGCCCCATGGCGGGGTGCCGTCGGAGGGCCCATCTGCCCCTTGTCGGGGGGTCGGGGGGAGTTCGACTAGACGTAAGAGTGACCTTTCGCCGGAGTGACCTTTGGTGCGGGCCTAATTGGTCCCCAGATCGCCGAATGCGATGCAGTAGCGGCGTCTTGCGCGGTTGTGCTTGGCCCCCCAGCTGCCCCCCAGAAGCCGCGCACCAAAGGTCACTCTTACCCATTGTCACTCTTGCGTGTAGCCGACTTGTCGGGGGGGTTTGGGGGGAGTGCTGCGGAGGAGGCCGCCGACTTTCCAGAGGCCATAAGCTCGCGGCGGCCTGATGATGCTGCTGGCGGCGATGGCGATGACGATGGTGGTGGTGGTGGTGCTGGTGATGATGATGGGGGCCATGGCGATGATGAACATGATGATGGTGGTGATGATGATGTTGATGATGGTGATGATGATGATGGTGCCGACGATGCTGATTATGATGATGATGGTTCCGATGATGATACAGATGATGATGGCCATGACGATGAATAGCATGATGATGATGGTGATGATGATGATGATGATGATGTCGAGGGTGATGATGCTGACGAAGGTGATGATGATGATGATGATGATGACGATGATGGTGGTGTTTATGATGATGAGGATGGCGATGGTGATGATGATGCTGACTCTTACGATGATGAGGATGATCGTCATCATCAGCATTTCTGATGATGCTGATGCTGATACTGATGATGATTGTAAGAATGCTGCTGCTGCTGCTGATGATGATGATGATGATGATGATGATCTTGATGTTTGCGGACATGATTATGATGCTAGTGATGGTGTTGATGATCATGACGTTTATGACATTGATGATGGTGCTGCTGCTGCTGATGATGATGGGTATGACGATGTTGATGATGATGTTTATGATGGTGCTGATGATGCTGGTGCTGATGAGGGTGCAAATCATGATGATGATGCTGAGGATGACGAGGGTGATGGTGATACTGATAATGCTGATGATAATCTTAATGCTGATGCTAATGCTGATGCTGATGATGCTGCTGATGATGATGCTGCTGCTGATGGTGATGATGATGATGATAAGCATGGTGGTGATGATGATGACGATGCTCATGATGATGATGATGATGCTGATGATGATGATGATGATGATGATGATGATGATGCTGATTATGATGATGCTGATGATGATGCTGATGATGCTGATGCTGATGCTGATGCTGATGATGATTATGATGATGCTGATGCTGATGATGCTGCTGCTGCTGCTGACGATGATGATGACGATGCAGATGCTGATGCGGATGATGATGATGATGATGATGATGATGATGATGATGATGATGATGATGATGATGATGATGATGATGATGATGATGATGATGCTGCTGATGATGATGATGCTGATGATGATGATGATGATGCTGGTGTATGGTGGTGGTGGTGGTGGTGATGATGATGATGATGATGATGATGATGATGATGATGATGATGATGGATGTTGGTGGTGGTGGTGATGCTTCTGATGATGATGATGACGATGATGATGCTGCTGCTGATGATGATGCTGATGATGATGATGCTGATGATACTGGCGCTGTTTGCGATGATAAATATGATGAGCAGGATGATGATGATGATGAGGAGGAGGAGGAGGAGGAGGACGACGCCTATGACGAGGATAATGTTGGTGGTGATGGTGGAGCCTGTTGCGATGATGATCATAGGGATTGTGAGAGGGAGAGGAGGAAGAGGAGGAGGAGGAGGAGGAGGAGGAGGAGGAGGAGGAGGAGGAAAAGGAGGAGGAGGAGGGAGGAGGAGGAGGAGGAGGAGGAGGAGTTGGAGGAGCCAGAAGAAAGCGTGGAGGAAGAGGAGGTTGCGGAGCGCGGAGGCGGAGGAGGCGGAGGAGGAGGAGGAGGAGGAGGATGAAGAGACGGAATCGGCAGAAGAGGGGGCGGAGGTGGAAGAGGGGGGGGGACAAGTTAGGTGCGCTCGCGTCAACGTCTGACATCCTACCCCTCCCTCCCATCCCTTACCATGGCGCTGATTTTCTCTATATCCGCGGACGCGTGTCGTAGCGGACCTGTGGCTCCGCGCGCGTGTGCGTAGTGGGTGGTGGTGCGCGTGCGTGCGTGCGTGTGTGCGTGGTTGTGGTTGTTGTGGTGGTGGTGTGTGTATGTGTGTGTGTGTGTGCGTGTGTGCGCGTGTGCTGTGGTGTGACGTGGTGTGGCGTCTTGGTGGTTTGGTGGTGGGCCAGGTGCGTACGTGCGTGATGGCGGTGGTGGTGGTGGCGTGTGTGTGTGCGTGTGTGCGTGTGTGTGTGTGTGTGTGTGTGTGTGTGTGCGTGTGTGTGTGTGCGTGTGTGTGTGTGTGCGTGCGTGCGTGCGTGTGTGTCTGTGTGTGCGCGCGTGTGATGTGGTGTGACGCGGTGTAGCGTGGTGGTGGTGGGTGGGGTAGTGCGGTGGTGGTGGCGGTGCGCGGGGGTGGTGCGCGTGCGTGCGTGTGTGCGTTGGTGGGTGGAAGTGGCGGTGGGTGTGCGTGCGGCGGGGCGGGGCGTGGTGCGGCGCGGTGGTGGCGGGCGGATGGGCGCGCGAGAAAGTTGCCCGCGCTGGGGCGAGAACGCCATCCTGAACGACGGAGGCAAAACACCGATCCGAAAATGAGGCCCACGCTGCAGCGGGAACGCGATTCGGAACGATTCGGGAGCAGAAATGAGGCCGGCGCCTCAGCGAAAGCAGCATTTTGAAAAAAACGCAGGCGAAAACCCAACTCCGGGAAATCGTATGTGTAAAACAACAGTACGCCGGGGGGGGGCGAATCCGCAAAAGACGTCATCAGGGGAAGAGGGAGGGTAATATATATATATATATATATATATATATATTCATATTGAGTAATTGTTGAGGCGGAGGAGGAGGCGGAGGACGACGAGGGGGAGGAGGAGGACGCAACCGCAGCAGCAACGACACCAGCGGGATCAGTACCGGCCGCAGGCTGCAGAGGCCTCGGCGGATCCTGCGCTGGCGCAAGTCGCTGCCAGCCCCTCGCAGGCGGCGCGTTCCCGCCCCCCGTCCTGGTCAGGGGGGAGAAGGGGGAGGACGAGGAGGAACAAAAAAATAACAACAACAAACATATATCTCAATGAATTGTTATTAGAGATCAAAGCAGGTACCAAGAGTAACGGCAAAACAAATACTACGTATTAGGAAAACGAGTAGGACAACCACTTCCACGAACGAAAGTCACGTTCGGAAGGAATTCGACATGCGCGCGCGGCCGACGGGCGCGAGTGTCCCGCATGGTGCTATTTGACAGGGATTGTGCCCCCCCCCCGCCCCCCCCGCACGCGCGCAAGGTCGCTGGAATGATGCGGCTTGTGCGAGTGAGGCCCGTGTGGTCGCATGTGATGAACTGTTAAAAGTCGAATCGTTTTCTTAGGGACTCACAACATCGCGCGCGCAGACTTTGTTCGAAAGCTGACGTTGCAAAACCATGTGTTTTTACATGTTTCTGGGGCCCTCGACTTCGACATCTTTACAAATCGTACGGATTTTGAAGGATTTCGGCATGCGCGCGCGACGACGCGCGCGTTAGCACTTCGTCCAATTTTTGTTGCCAGGTTGTTTTTTTCAATTGGTGGTTTTTGATTAACGAGTGTGTGCGCATTATCTTTTGGGAAGGGATGAGGGAAGATGTCGATGCTGGCGCGGCTGGGATGGTATGAGTTCATACTTGGAATCAGCGACGGGGCAGGATCATGTGTCACTTGCACATCCCCAGGGTGGGCGCTTCATCCCGGAGGGGGAAGGGGGAGGGTAAGTGGGGTTGGTCCAAATTCTCCTGCTGAGCGGGGGATGTATGTGGCGCGATCTGTTTTTACAAGCGAGTTGACACATCGCACGCTCTTGCAAACATCCCACCCACCCACCCGCAACTTGGTTTGCAAAGCCCTTGCGGTGGCAATTGCGATGCATGCTTGGCGATGGTTGGTGCATCTCTGCGGCCGCGCCAACCCCAGCACGCCCGCGCAGCGGCCAGCTAGTTTGACGCCGCCGGCGCGGCCGCGGTGGCGCTGACCGCTGGGCGCAACCCAACGGGCACTTCACTGCGAGTCGGCGAGTTGGGCGGGCACGGCATCATGGCAACGCCGACAACGGTAGACATGATGATGATAGTGGCGATGCTGGTGACGATGTTCGCACCGACGAAGGCGCGGCCAGTGCGGGCGCCGACTCTGATCACGCCGACGACGATGACGGCGTCCTCGCGTCGGTGATGAAGGTTTTGGAAAGAGTTCGACATGTGCCCGCGGCCGGCGCGCGAGACTGGCCCGCATGGTTTGACTTGACACGGATCGTGCCCCTCAGCACGCGCGCAATGGCGCGCGAATGATGTCGGCACGCGGCGGTAGAGGCCCGTTTGGCAAAATTCCATGAACATGTTTTTCCACCAACAGCAAGAAACAAAGGGATTCACAAGAGCGCGCGCGCAAACTTTTTGGAAAATTGATGTTGCGAAACCATGTGTGCTTTTGCATGTTTTGGATATTCGGTTTAAAAATCGGTACGACACTTTTGAAGGATTCCGGCATGCGCGCGCGACGACGCGCGCCTGTGTGCACTTCGTCCCGTTTTTTGCAAGGGGTCCTCGCCACAGCACGCGCGAAAGGGGCGTTCGAACGATCTCGACACTCGCGCCCGCGAGCCCCGTTTGGTGGCATTTGTTGGACATGTTGAACATAAACCGGTGGTTGTGTTAAGATCGGGGGAGCGTAAGACCCGGGTTTGCCAGGACTCGGCTTCACCATCGTTTTCCGACGACCGCGCCTTGGATTTTGACGAGGAGGAGTTTCGTGGGATGTCTGCAGCGGGAGGCCTCGTCAAAATGCAGGCTCGGCCTCGTCATTTTTTGACCTCGTCGGGGATTTCCGAGTCCCCTGTGCCCAGGTCTTACGTCCCCCTGATAAGAATTCGCAAGAGCGCGCGTTTCTTGTTGTGGAACGCCCGTGTTGCGAAACCGTTTCTTTTTGGGGGAGCACGGCCGACGCGGCCCGGGGCCCGCCGGGCGGAGCACGGCGGGCCCCCCCGCGCGGAGGGGCCCTCGAGGCCCTCCTGGGGGCGTGCCCTCGGTGCCCTTTTGGGGCCCCTCGCGGGGCTCTCTCGGGTTTTTTTTTGTGGGGTTCCCTCGGGGTTTTCCTGGGGCTTTTTTTGGGGGAGGCCCCTTTGGGGCCCCCGCGGAGCTCTCTCGGGTTTTTTTTATGGGGTTCCCTCTGGGTTTTCCTGTTTTTTTGGGGGGGGGGAGGCCCCTTTGGGGCCCCCGCGGAGCTCTCTCGGGGGTTTTTGCGGAGTTCCCTCGGGGTTTTCCTGGGGCTTTTTTTGGGGGGGGAGGCCCCGCGGAGCTCTCTGGAGGGTTTTAGTGGGATTCCCTCGGGATTTTCCTGGGGCTTTTTTTGGGGGGGAGGCCGTGGTGGTTGTTTTTTGGGCCTCGTGGGGCCTCCCGTGGGCGTCCCTGGGGCGGGAATCTGGAGCTGTCGGTTCGCGTTCTCCCTCTGGGGTCCCTCCTGGGGCCTTCTCAGGGTTCTTTTAGGCCGTCTTCGGGGCCTCCTGGGTAGTCTTATGGCCTTGTTGGGGCACTTTGGGGGGCCTCTTGGGCCATCTTGGGGCGATCTTGGGTGCCTCGTGGACCGTCTTGGAACGTCGGAAGGTGGATAAGGCGAGAATGCGAATGTCACTCAATAGCCGAAGGGATGTCAGTGATTTTTGCTTCGGGGGACCTCCTGGTTGTCCTCTCGGAGCCCTCTTGTGGCGTCTTCATGGCTTCTTGGAGCCGTCTGACCTCATCTTGGAGCCGTCTCGGGCCGTCTGGGTCTCATCTTGGGGACAGCCGGTCCCGTCTTGAGCAGTCGTGTCGCCATCTGGAGCCACATGGGGCCGCCAACGAGACTCCAGAAGAATTAGGTATCGCCGTGCTTCTCGCTTTTCTGCAGTGTCTCACGCGGTTTGCCTTTGGGGTGCCCAATCGCCTGCTATTTTGCGATGAGCATTAAACTCTCGTGAGCAAGTCCGAGTGTGACTGAGTATGTGAATGAGTGTGTGTGAGTGAGTGAGTGAGTGAGTGAGTGAGTGAGTGAGTGAGTGAGTGCGTGTCTCGGAATGCGAGTTGTCTACGTGTTGCTGATCAGGGGTGTGAGCGACTTAGTGTATGTGCTCGTTGTGCGTTGTGCGGGAGCAAGCTCTGGTATTAGAAGGGTGAGTCTCACTGCGAGTGAGTCTGAGGGTGGATGAGTTTCCGTGTGAATTGTCTGAGAACGAGTGCGATTGGAGTTGAGTTTGAATGTGGTAAGCATAAGCGTGACTGGATGCCAGAGTACGAGGAGGGAGAAGGGAGGAGGCGGGAGGTGTGAGGAGGCGGAGGCGTCACACCAATCAAAGCAATCGCCCTATCTAAGGATATGGGTAACGATGGCCTAATCTCAGGATGCGGGGCATAAGTTTGAGTATGAAGTCTGAGTGTGATCGAACCTGAGCATTAGTGAGTCTGAGTATGAGTGAATATGAATATGACCGTGCTGAGTTTGAGTGTCTGTGGGAGGGAGATTGTGTGTGACGGAACCCGAGTGTGAGTTTCTGGAAGTATGAGCGACTGAGTGCGATTCACATCGCAACAGAGAGGAAGGAGGCGGAGGCGTCACACCTAAAACAATACCCCCATCTCAGGATATGGGGGATCAGGGGCAGAGATACACCTCTATCCAAGCAGGAGTAGAAGGGGTTCTGGCGGCATGCTTTACCCAGCTGGGGGCCCAGCTCGGCCCACTTCCATTCACCGTAATTCGGCCCACCCGCATGTTAGTTCATGTTCGTCTTCACCGCATGTTTTGGCTCGAGTGATTCTTTCGATGCTGATGCTGCTGCTGATGATGCTGCTGGTGGTGATGCTGATGCTTATGCTGATGCTGCTGCTGATGATGATGGTGATGCTGATGCTGATGATGCTAATGATTATGATGGCGATGACGACGATGCTGATCACGATGACAATGATGAGTATGATGATGATGATGATGATGAGTATGAGGTTTTTGGTGATGATGACGATGATGCTGCTGCTGATGATGCTGCTGATGCTGATGCTGATGTTGGTGCTGATGATGATGCTGATGATGATGCAGATGATACTGCTGATGCTGATGCTGATGCTGATGCCGCTGCTGCTGCTGATGATGATGAATATTATGATGAAGCTGATGATGATGACGACGATGATGATGATGAGGATGATGATGATGATGATGATGAGGATGAGGATGATGATGATGATGATGATGATGATGATGATGATGATGATGATGATGCTGATGATGATGATGAGGATGAGGATGAGGATGAGGATGAGGATGAGCATGATGATGAGGATGAGATGATGATGATGATGATGATGATGCTGATGATGATGATGATGCGATGATGATGATGATGATGATGATGATGATGATGATGATGATGATGATGATGATTGATGATGATGATGATGATGATGATGATGATGATGATGATGATGATGATGATGATGATGATGATGATGATGATGATGATGATGATGATGATGATGATGATGATGATGATGATGATGATGATGATGATGATGATGATGATGATGATGATACTGATGATACTGATGATACTGATGATACTGATGATGCTAATGCTACTGATTATGCTGATACGATGATCGTGATGGTGCTAATGAGGATGCGGCTGCTGATGGTGGTGTTGATCTTGCTGCTGCTGAGGGGGCGGGGGAGGAGGAGGAGGAGGAGGAGGAGGAGGAGGAGGAGGAGGAGGAAGGAGGAGGAGGAGGAGGAGGAGGAGGAGGAGGAGGAGGAGTATCAAGATGAGGAAAAGGAGGAAGTGGAGGAGGAGGAGGAGGAGGAGGAGGGAGGAGGAGGAGGAGGAGGAGGAGGAGGAGGAGGAGGAGGATTAGGAGGAGAGGAAAAGAGGAGGAGGAGGAAGGAGGAGGAGGAAGGAGAGGAGGAGGAGGAGGAGGAGGATGAGGAGGAGGAGGAGGAGGATTAGGAGGAAGAGGAGAAGGAGGAGGAGGAGGAGGAGGAGGAGGAGGAGGAGGAAGTGGAGGAGGAGGAGGAGGGTGAAGATGAGAAAGGAGGAAGGAGGAGGAGGAGGAGGAGGAGGAGGAGGAGGAGGAGGAGGAGGAGGAGGAGGAGGAGGAGGAGGAGGAGGAGAGGAGGAGGAGGATAACCCTGCCAAAAGGGTGCGGAAATTTGAAGCATGCGTTGTATCAAGCTCAGCTCGGAGGAGGAGGAGGAGGAGGAGGAGGAGGAGGAGGAGGAGGAGGAGAGGCGGGGAGGAGGAGGAGGAGGAGGAGGAGGAGGAGGAGGAGGACGAGCTAGGGAGAGGGAAATGGGGAGGTGCAGCAAGGGGGGGGGGCGGGATGGGGGGGGGGGAGGGAGGGAGGGTATTGGGGGAGGTGGCAGGAAGGGGGCCGCCCGGCCGGAGGCAGAGCACGACGGCGCGGTTGCCGCCCGCGAGCGCGAGGAGGCCGCCGCGGCCCTGTCGCGTGCAGAGGCTGCCGCGGCGGAGGCGCGCGAGCACCTGGAGGCGCCTTGGCTGCGGCGCTGGGATCGCCGCGGAGGGGGCGCCCGTCTGGAAGGGGCAGTGCAGGGGGAGGTGGGATGAGAGGGAAGGAGGGAGGAAAGGAAGGGAGAGGGAGGGAGTGGGAGGGAGGAATGGAGGGAGGGAGGGAGGAGGGGTGGGGGGAGGGAGGGAGGTTGGTTGGTTGGTGGTGCTCCCATTGAGCCGGCGTTCGGGAGCTTCGGACGCAGCCCCCTTTCAGCATGGCGCCACGGCCTGGGGGGGGCTCGGAAGCGTCCGTGCTGCGACGGCCCTGGAAGCCAAACCACCAGCGCTGGAGGGGACGAGAGGGGAGCTGTCGGAACTTCGACGGCGGAGACGGAACCCGGAGAAACAAGGAACCTCGGGCCCCGCAGCCGAAGGGCCCACAGGCAGGCCCCAAGAGAAACAGGCCAGAACCAAACCCTCAGCCGATAAACCGCCCCGACAGACTCCGACTCTCCACCCCCGGCTGGGCGCGAAGCGGGAGAGGCAATTCATGGACGCCCCGCGGGGCGGGGGTGCCGGGCAGGGGTGATCCTGCCCGGGGCTCGTCCGATCCCTCCTACGCTGCCATGTCGACGCACGTCTCAGGTAAGGGACGGCGACAGGAAGGGGGAGAGGAAACCACCCCTAGCGAGAGGAGGAGAGAGGAGGGAGGACCAGTCCGACCCGACCCACCCTCCTGGGAACCCAGGCGGGTTGGAGGGAGGGCGAGTGTGAACTCTTCCCTCCAAGGATCGAAAAGAAAGGGAGAGCAGGACGAGGGCGAGAGGACCTCCGACGGACGCAGGAGCTCGCAGGCAGTCGAGCCCTCCCCCGGGGAAGGACTCCATCCAGAAGAGCACCTGACCTCAGGAGCCCCGACGGAGATCTCAGGAGCCCCCGAAAACCTCCCGCAGGCCAACGACGCCGCCCAAGACCTCCGGGACACCCGAAGCCTCGAGGGGCCAGGACTCCACCCGGGCCCCTCGCGGCGGACGCAGACGGCCCCCGGAGGCCGCCGAGAGACCCCGCAGCCCAAGGGGACCTCCGCGAGCCAGCGACGGCGAAGGCCAGCCTCGGCCCCCCAGCGCGACACATCGGCCACACCTCCAGGACGAGGGGACGACAGCGCAGGAGCGTCCGGGAGAGCAGGCCCGGGCAGGGAGGCCCCATCCGCCCCCTCGACTCGGCCTGGAGCCCCGGCCACGTGACGGTCCCCGCCCAACGCCCCTGCCGACAACCTCCACGGAAAGCCCGACCGGCCGAGTCCGCGCCTCCGGAGCGGCGGAGGCAAGGCCGATCGGCGGCGACGACGAAGAGATAGACGACGACGACGACGACACCGACGAGGGCGAGGACGAAAACGACGACGACGACGACGACGAAGGACCGACGGCGGCGGCGGCGACGACGACGACCAGGACGGCGGCGCGACGACGCCGCCGGCGGCGCGGCGGCGGCGACGACAGCACGAGCAGCGGCGACGGCCGCGGCAGCAGCGGCAGAGCGGCGACGGCGACCGGCGACGGCCGACGAAGGGGACGCCCGGGGTGGCAGGCAGCTCCGTCCGCTCGCCTCCTCCTCCTCCTCCTCCTCCTCCTCCTCCTCCTCCTCCTCCTCCGGGGGCACGCTCTGACCGCCCCCCTGGGCGCAGCAAAGACGGCAAGAGAGCGGGGCCTCCGCGCGCGACACCGGCCCGACCCACCCGAGCCAGCCCTGCACCGGGTGGTACGGGGAGGGAGGGAGGGGGGGAGGGAGGGAGGAGAGGGGGTGCGAGGAGGGAGATGGTGTTTTTCCTAAGCGGGTTGCTGTGGGCGGATGAAGGGATTCATACATCCTGCGCGGGTCTTATTCGCAATCCTCGATGTGCGGCGGCGTCAATGCAGTAACCCGGAGAGGCAATTCAGAAAGCCCCCCCCTCTCCGGCGAAAGTATAACGCGCCAGCACCCTGGAAGCGTTACCCTGGCACCTCGCAACCTGCTTAGAACGCAGACGAGTCTGCCCGCCGAAACAAGGAAACCGCCTGAAACATTGTCGCAATCTGGACTCCGTGTGGTTCTGAAACAAGCGCCTCGCCTGAGACATCCTGGCTCGAGTCAGGAGGGGAATCGGAATATCTAGGAATCCTACATATTCCCATTATATATTTTCCTTTTATTTTGCGCGGTGCTAAAGATATCGTTCCGCGAAATCCGCCCCCAATAATTATTATTTAGTTACGGTGCGGTGCTAACGAGAACCCTTGGGGGCTTCTTAATTGCTTACTGCGGTTACCCTGCCCAAGCGCTGACTGCTGCCAAACCGGCGCACGGGGGCCGCATCCTAGAGGGCGGGAGGCGGGAGGAGGACCTGGGGCAGAGGAGCGACGGGGGGCCACGGGGGGTCCCAGCGTGACGCGGGGCTGATCGCGCAGCCGGCGGGGGCGACCAATCGGCGGGCGGCAGGGGCGGCAGATGCGGGAGCCCCTGTTGACAGCCAGCGCCAGGCCCTGGCGGGGCGGGCGGGTTGCCGTTGCTTCACGGCACGGTCCAGCCCTCCAACTTGGCCAGAATCTGCTCCGTGACACCCGTGCCGGCCGACACGTGGACGCGGCCACCTTTGCGGAACCACACATGGACCGCGCCCCTTTCGTTCCCGAGTTGCAGCAGCACGCCGCCCGGGAGTCTTTCAGCACGCAACCCCACTTGCCGGTGGCCATCAGGGGGGCGCCCGCTGGGGAGGCGAACGCCCGGTGCAGCACGATCCGGTCTGTGGGGAGGCCCCCGTCGGGAAGCCTCCGAAGCCACCTGTCCAAGCGGTGCGTGTCGACGGCAGGCGGCGCAGGCGGGGAGGCGGCCGGCTCCGATCGCGAAGCAGTGGCGTCGGGGCGCCGCCCCCGCCGCGGCCGGATGCCAGGAGTCCAGTATGGCTCCGGGGCGGCGTCTGCTTGCGGCGAGCCCCAAGCCCGGTCATTGCTCTCCTGGCCTGGCGTGGGCGGGGCCTGCGGGGAGGGGATGGGGAGGAGAGGGGGAGAGGGGGAGGAGAAGGAGGAGGAGGAAGAGGAAGAGAAGGAAAAGGAGGAAAAGGAGGATCAGTGTCAAAGGCCGCTTGCGGGAACCCTGTTCTCCGCAGTTGCCCGTGTGCGCCGCGCCTGGCGGCGCGCGTTCGCCTGTGGGGGGGCTGGCTTCAGCGCGCCGCCGCCACGGTGGCTGCGCGCGTACGCTCGTGAACAAGACCAACGCCTACAGTCTAAACGTCAATATCCATATGCAGAACCGCAAAATCTACAGGCCGAACCTCAAGATTTAGAGGCCGAGCGTCAATATCTACGGGCGGAACTTCCAAACCTACAGGCAAAACTTTAGGATCCACAGACATCATCTCAAGATTTATGAGCTGGCGCTCCCGAGACTTACCCACGTTTGTGTAGACGTACCAGCAATAATGCCGAGACTACACACGCAAAGAGGAACATGGGCGTGAACAGACGCGGCCCAAAAAAGAGTGGGGTACAACGTCCGTCGTCACATACAGCCCCGACCCGACATTTGCGTAACAGTCAGCCCAACGACGACCACCACCATCACGGCACAAAATTCGCTACCAAAACGAGTACTAAGGAACGACTCGACTGATCAGCCCCAAGGGGTTATTAATTACGTCGTTTTGGAGGTATTTGTGGACAAGGGCCGCGCCGCCGACGACGAGTACGACTACGGCCGTACCGCCAACGACGGGTACTACTACGACAGTTTTTTCGACAGCGACGCGTACTCCTACGAACCCCAGGTCTGCTCAGGCTTCAGGACTACGACGGGCCTGGGGCTACGACAACCGCCAGGACCACAGCGACATCCAGAATATGGATCACCACGACTTGGCAGCCGACGACTCCGACTTAGATTTTGGGGACTGCGAAGAGAGCGTGCCCTCGGGACTACTTCCTGGCCGCTTTGGAGCCTGTCTCCCCTGCCCCCGCGGGTGCCTCAACCCGAGCTACCACAGCCGCCGGCAGAGTTGCCAAGGCCACCAAACGAATTTAGGGTGCCACAAGCTAAGATACGAGGGCCACAGGCACAGCTAGGAGAGCCACCAGAAGAGCTCCGAGACCCACTTGCCGATCTACGGGAGCCACCAGCAGAGCAACGAGAGTCGCAAGCTGAGCCGCGAGGATCGCGAGCTGAGCTACGAGAGCCACGGGCAGGATTACGAGGCCCACCAATTGAATCACGAGGGCCACCAGCTCAGATACGAGGGCCACCGGCAGAGCTACGAGGAATACCAGGCGAGATACAGGAGCCACCAGTTCATCCACGAGGGCTACGAGCAGAGCTTCGGGAACCATCGGCAGAGCCGCGAACTCCACCTGGAATGTTACGAGGACCACAATCCGAGCATCCAAAGCCGCAAGCAGAACTATTTTATCCACGGCGGAAGACTTGGACTACCCATAGGCCGATCGCCATCGGCGACGCAGTACAGGGCAAGCGGGCTCGGCAATACGTACCACGATTGCGTCGTGGAGAAGCTGGACGAAATGTCTGCGACAGTCCGCTGGCTGGATGGCATTAGGTGCTAGCTCTAGCGCGAGTTCAGCCTGTCACGAGCCGCCGATGGGTTTCCAGAATACTATGTTTTGAACTATGGTGGTCGTATTCGTTCTACAGCGTTACGGACAAGGCTTTTTACCGCGTGCGTCGCTTCATACATAATATCACATCTACAGCTTTCACGCGCTGATGAGAAGACGAACGGGCATGTCGTCCACAGCGTTACCGACAATGTATGGCATGGTTACCACAGGCAGGGCGTTGCGTCACCAGTAGCCGCTACGACATCCCTGGACTGGCCCCGCCGTTCTCCCCCTCCCCTTTTCCTCGGTGGCTTCAGGTGTATCAAAGAGAGTTGGTGGCCTCTCCTCCTTCCTTCCCTTTCCAGAAGGGGTGTCCTCTGTGTAGACTTCGCGGCGCGCGGCGCGGGGCGGGCGCGGGGGTGCATGACTGACGCGCCCAGCGATTGCGAGAGGGATAAGGCCAATGCTAATTCAATATACATCATCGGTGTTACACAACACCCTCCCTCCGAACTCCGTCTTCATAGGTCCCAGCAACAACTCCTCTTCATTGCGGTAAATGTCCCATTGGAATACAACCATCCGAGAATCTTCAATCGTGCCAAAACACCACTCCTACGATCTCCTTGCCGCAGATCACCGTAAGTGCTGCGTCCTGACAATTCGACATCGTGCCAGGACGCCGTTCCTGGGACTTTGGAATTCCGCGAATCAGCGAGACTGTCGTGTCGAATTCTTGGGACGGTTGCGGACTTTCAGGCGGATTTGCGTGGGGTAGCGCGAGAACCACGTATCGAAAAAGGAACCGCGGTCAATTCTTGAAGTTGGTGTGCAATCTAGAGACGAATGCGCGCAGGGATCGGGCATTACCACGCTTTCAAAAAGAACCACCCTCCATCTTCGCAGCTGCTGTAATTTTTCACGGTCCATATGCGCGGGCTTAACGCGAAAACCACAATATGGAAAAGGACCGCCACCCCCCATTGAAGCTGCTGCACCGCTCTCCATCCCTGAAACCAACGCAGGTTTTTAAGGCGGGTGCGCGCGGCGTTCATACGAGTTTGACCGCCACCCGTTTCCAGCATGGAAGCTGTTGCACATGGCAAAATTCATGATCATACGTGTAAAGGAATCTTAGGCGAAACGCTGTACACGCCTTACCGACACGTGTGCGGATGCGACATGAAAAAAAAAGGTATCTTTAAAAAGAAAGGATGGGTGAGGAGGAGGAGGAGGAACAGGCGGAAGAGAAGCCGGCAGAGCAGGACGGGTAAGGGCATCATGATGGTGATTGTGTATGAAAGTATGTGATCTTGTACGGTATTGTGAATGGTTATGATCGTGGTGAACACATGAAAATGTTGATGCCGGCTGTACTGATGATGAACATGACGGCGGTGATGATGATGATAACGATGCCAATGGCGACAGCGGCATGATGGAACGGATGCCGAGGATTGAGGTGGTGATGATGAGTACCAACACGGTTTATCTTCTCAATGATACGTGCCATACGTCGTCTAAGTTTGTGGTCATGATGAGCTTGGTCATGATGAATTCTTATACTTTTCATTGAGGATGGAACCCAACACGGAGGGAGAGGAGGAGGATGAGGAGGAGGAGACCGAGACGGATGAGCAGGAGGTGGAGGAGCGGGAGGTGGAGGAGGATGATGCTGCTGCTGATGATGATGATGATGATGCTGATGATGCTGCTGATGATGCTGATGATAATGCTGATGGTGCTGATGATAATGCTGATGGTGCTGATGATGATGATGATGATGATGATGATGATGATGATGATGATGATGATGATGATGATGATGATGATGATTATGATGATGATGCTGATGATGCTGCTGCTGCTGCTGATGATGATGATGATGATGAGGAGGAGGAGGAGGAGGAGGAGGAGGAGGAGGAGGAGGAGCAGGAAGTGGAGGAGACGGAGGAGGAACTACTTCGACGAGGATGGACGCTTGGGGGGGACGGGGCAGGCGAGGGCGAGGAGCAGGAGGCGTCCGGCGCGACGGGCGCTGCGCGGAGGCGTCCGGCGCCGAGTGCGCGCGGCTGGCCGCCGAGTGCCAGCAGGCCCCTGGGGCGGGAGCGGGGGCAGGCGCGGGGAGGACGAGGAAGACGTGGGAGGCGGGGGCTCCTCCTCACTCCTCACTCCTCCTCACTCCTCCTCCTCACTCCTCCTCCTCCTCCTCCTCCTCCTCCTCGCTCCTCCTCCTCCTCCTCCTCGCTCCTCCTCTCTCCTCCTCGTCTTCCTCCCTTCGTCATCCTCCCTTCCCTGCCCCTCTCCTCCTTGCCCCTTGCGCCTCGCTGCTCCTTATTCCTCCTTCCTCCGCTCTCCATCCTCGTCATCGTCCTCCTCATCTTTCCCTCCTCCTCCTCCTCCTCCTCCTCCTCCTCCTAGTTCTCTTTCCTTCTTCCTGTTCTTTTCTACCCCTCCCCTCATCGCCGTTCTCGGCCCTGCTCCTCCTCCTCCTCCTCCTCCTCCTCCTCCGTTCTGGTCCTCCTCCTCCTCCTCCTCCTCCTCCTCCGTTATGGT
>CAUYUJ010015506.1:102500-110000 GCA_963575745.1 Prorocentrum cordatum
CACGGGGGCCCCCTCCGGAGGTTGCCGATGGGGATAACCGAGCCCCAGGATGGAAAGGGGGAGGCAAGGGGGAACGCGCGCCGATCAGTGAGACGGGGCGCCACGCACGCGGCGAACAAGGCCGCGTCGCACCGCGCCGCCCCGGGGGCGCCAGCGAGGTTACCCCAGGTCAAGGGGGGGCAGAGGGCGCGGGAGAGCTTGCGCGCGTGTTTGGGCAGCCCTGGCCGGGGCAGCAACGCCGCGGCGGCGAGAGGGCCCGGGCCGCCGGCGCAGGTGGATTTGCGAGAATGCAGTGCCGGCGGACGAAGAGGAGACGCAGGGGGGCGAAGGTGGGGGCCCAAGGGGCGCGCGTACGCGCGTGCCGCGTGAGTGCAGCGACAACTGCAGCCATGGCGCTGATTGGGGAAGCCGAACCGCAGGGCGCATCGAGAGGGAGAGGGAGAGAGAGAGAGAGAGAGAGTGATGGCGATACATATATATATATAGAGAGAGAGAGAGAGAGAGAGAGAGAGAGAGGAAAGAGAGAGAGAGAGAGAGAGAGAGAGACAGACAGAAACAAGGAAGAAACAACTGTACAAAGATGAGACAGAGAGAGAATGAGAAAACAACTAGGAGAGAGGAGAGAGAGAGAGAGAGAGAGAGAGAAGAGAGAGAGAGAGAGAGAGAGAGAGAGAGAGAAAGAGAGAGAGAGAGAGAGAGAGAGAGAGAGAGAGAGAGAGAGAGAGAAGAGAGAAGAGAGAGAGAGAGAGAAATAAGAGAAGAGAGAGAGAGAGAGAGAGAGAGAGAGAGAGAGAGAGAGGAGAGAGAAAGAGAGTGAGAGAGAGAGAGAAGAGAGAGAGAGAGAGAGAGAGAGAGAGAGAAAGAGAGAGAGAGAGAGAGAGAGAGACAGAGAGACAGAGAGAGAGAGAGGAGGGAGAGAAGAGAGAGAGAGAGAGAGAGAGAGAGAGAGAGAGAGAGAGAGAGAGAGAGAGAGAGAGAGAGAGAGAGAGAGAGAGAGAGAGAAAAAAAGAGAGAGAGACAAACAACAAACACCACCAAACATCAGCAACGCAAAAACAAAACAATGGGCGCGACGAATCGCCGAGCTGCAGGTCGTGGAAATGGCGGGGCCGAAGTACGAAGTTCATGAAGGACAGGTTGTGTGAGGGCATGGGGGCCATGGTCCTAGCCGCGGACTCAGGGGCGCGCCGCGCGGTTGGGCCCCCGAGCGCGGGAGCGCCATTCCCGTCTACGCCCGCGCGGGAGCGGCAAGCATTGCGGCGAAGCCAGGGGGTCGGTTAGCGGGGGCCGCAGGCGACCGTCGTTGTGTTACAACGCGAAGAGGGGTCAACGGTGGGCGCGCCCATCGTCGTTGAGGAGGTGCTCGGGTCTGCGCGCGAAATGGTGGGCGCAGGGGGTCGTGTAGTCTGAGATCGCGACAATGATGGGCGATCCTGCAGCTGCCTTGGGCGCGGGTCAACGGGGCGAGAAAACGGTCATCTACGAGACGAACTGCAACCCCCATTTCGCCGTCCGAGTCCAGGGGGGACCTGCGAGTGGCGAGGGGGCGAGGGTGGTGGATGGGGGTTTTCGAGGGGGTGGGTTTTTCCGGGGCCGGGAGTTCTCATGGCAGACTTGTTCTTCCGTGTCCGCCTGGGCCCGCGACCCCTGGTCAAAATCCAGCCATCGCGCATTTGGGCGACGACCGATAGGGCGAGAAGGGGGGCTGCGAGTAGAGTGGCGTCGAGGATGCGCTTGTATTGGGACGAGGCTGAGGCGTCTAAGAGGCCGAGCCAGGAGGGGTTCGAGTTGCATGGCGAAGCTCATCCACCATATCGGAATTTGCGCCCCCCGCCGCGTTAGAGGGATGGCAGGGGGGGCGCGTGGGCGGAGAGTGGAATCCAGGAGGCATGGGGTGTCTGTGTGATTTAATTCATTCCATGCCATTGATTGATGCAACAGGAGAAGGTGGCGAGGGCGGCAAGGCAACCGGGCGCTCCCTGGGTGCCGAGTGAACTTGGCCGCGCTACCTCAGACGGGAGTGGGCCCCTACTCGACCAAAGTAGTTCGCGATGCTTCTGTTCGCAGTCCGCGAGAGCAGCTTTCAGATGCGATGGTGAGTCGTCCATCGCGGCGCTCAAGGAGGATGTGGGCGCTTCAAGTGAGCTAGACTTAGGAGTGGAGGTTACCGCTGTCGGAATTCCCAAGCAAACGGCGAAGTCGAACGGGCGATGAGAATTATGACAGCTCAAACCAGGACGTCAAAGAGTGCTCTGGAAGGCAAGTGCAGCGTCCTGTTCGGGGAAGAGCCAGCGTCCGGCGCATTTCCCCATCACCAACGAGCTCCATTGGCGCCGGCGAAAATCAAACGACGGCCCGTGGGGGGTGTCGAGGGCGCGCGTCCATGACGTTGTTCGACTGTTTGGGGAATGCGTCATGTATTCGAGGGCCCCCCCTAGGAATGGGTGCATTGATGACCTCGTGGCAGGGCGGAGCAGTGGCATATTCCTGGGGGTGCGCGAAACAGGCCAGAAGTTGATCATTGGCGCCCAGGACGGGGTTAGTGAGCCTTTTTCGGTGTAGAGGAAGTAAGGTGGAGAGAGATGGAATCCACAGGGGCGTGCCAATATGAGAGAAGCAAAAACCTTGGCAACCAGATCCTGACGCACTTGGAATGGGCTGTAAAGCCAGGGTGATACTACGCATGGCGGTGCCTGACCAAGGCTTTGCTGTCGACGCCGGGCTGTTCGTGCCCCGAGGGATTGCTTGCAGACGTAGGAGTGCACTGTTGTGGGCCGCCGCCCGCGCGCTGTGGGTGCAGGCCGTCGTCGGTGAAGATAAGGCGCATGGCCCGCGTTCCCCGCGATTTCGTAACAGAGTTGTCGAGTGGCCTCGAGGACAGGGCAATCCGAACGCCCGGGGGGGGGTTGGCGGAGGCCCAGGCGAGGGCGGGGCCCGATGGCGCTAGACAAGACGAGCAGGGGGGGGAATTTGATGGGCAACGGGGTCGATTGCCATTCGGCGACACCGTGAACCCAGGGCCATCATCATATGCCCAGAGACATGGGAGCGATGGCTCGCGATGGGCCGAGCAAGGAAAGACGGGCGCGCGTAGTCAATTGGGGCGCAGGTGAGATGGGGGACTTGGCCGACGACGGGAAAGACAAAGGTGAGAGGGGAATTGCCGGGGCCTTGGGCGCGATGGTTTGAGTTTCGAGTTATCTCCAAAAATGATGGCGGCGCGCGACCGGCCGGCGCAACTCCGCCACTGTCAGCGGGGGCGAAGAGACAGGCATAGGATCGCAGTGATGATGAGAGGGCCAGAGATGCAAGAAAGGAAGAAGATGGGGGTGAGGAGTTGCTGAATGGGGGCCTTGATGCCGAGGTCAGTAAGGGGCCGGCCGACGCGAATGCGATTCGGAACAAATCTGAGCACTGAGCATGCAGGCGGAAAGGAGTATACCACGAACGCGGATTAAGTACATATTGAGTTAAAAATCGTGGGGTTCGACGCCGGAGTTGTGGAGTGCAGTGCTAGTTTGGATGTTACTAAACAGGCCAATAAGTCACAGTGGCAGTGGGGCTATGCGGCAGAAGCCAGCGCCATTTTCAGTCGCGCGCTCCTGAGGCACGCTCGCCGTCCAGGTTGCAGGCGTGGGGGGCCAAATGAACTTGATGCCGCGGTTGGGCGTGGATTGAACCGCGCGCGATGCATGCGGAATCCTTCGGGGTTTAACTTGCGAGGCAATGCGAGAAAAGGCAAAGAAACTCATTGCGGCCAAAGCAGTTCTTCTGTTAATTGCGAGTCCACCTCGCGCCGCTTCCAGCAGGCTACGCGCCCTAGGTTCAACGGTTTGGGCAATTGGGGGCGCGATCGATTATGGGGTTGGCCGCCTCGAGCTTGCGTTGGGGCTGCGTGGGGTTCAGGGGGAAAATAGGTTTTATCTTCCCTTCGAACGCCCTTCGGTGGCCTCGCGTTGGACGGCGTCGCCAATGCGGGAAATCTTATAGCGTGAGCGCGCGCAGACGTGCGATGGCGATCAGCGCGGCGATGACTTGGGGCACGAATTCGAAAGGAGATGAGGCCGTCGTGGAGAGCCCGCGCGGTCCATTACGAACAGCCCCTACGTCGGAAGAGCCGCCGGCGCAAAAAATCAAGGAGGACGCCGACATAGTTCATGGGCCGCGACAGGCGTGGGCATCAGAATTTGTGCCCAGGGCGCCCTCAGGAGTTAGTTGTGTGGACCGGCGCTGATGGCGCCGGATGTGCGGGGGCATGTGCGTCGACGAGTGGTGGGGCGGTTGTGTGGGTCACATGTGTAAGCCCTGGATTCAGACCCAGAGCGTAGTTGCGCTGTATGTTGGACAAGTGGTGTAGTATGGGATGGTGAAAGGTGGATACTTCGTGTTCGGAGTACAAGCAGTTCTAATTTCAACGTTGATTACGGCATCGAGTTTCAGAACGCATTGCCATCGCAAGCCTGCGGGGACTTGAACAAAAACAGACACATCTATGTTTGTCAGCTTGGCTACAAGACAAGGCGCGAATAGTTGACATCAGTGTGATCGACGTAGGGACACATGACAACTTTGCATACGCTTCAACCAAGTATGCGGGGTAAATACCAACGCGTTGTTTTCGGAAGGCACGAGGTGGTGCCCGCTACGGCGTGTATGCTTAACCCACCTCTGGGTCACCTTCGCGTGCCGCTCTGGCGGAGACTTGAGTTCAGGGTTCGTTGTGGCCCAGGCGCTCTCTTCACACACTTCAAGATAGGTTAACCATTCTGCATGACTTGGTGATTTGGGCGAGTCGCGTGCTAGTTGCTAGGGGGGCCCTGCACGTTTACGCCCATATCATAGTCGCCTTTTGTTTGCGCCAGGTATGCTTCAAACTACCTCCCACTTATAGACATGCCACGGTGCGTCTTATCGCTCTGGACAGGCTAGAATGGCGTCTTGGCTTTAAGTCTTTTGCCATCACAAGTAATGTTGCCCAGTTCAGTTGATATGAGTTCATGAGTTTCTCACCCGCCGTTTCGTTCGGCAAAACAATTGGCCGCGGGGGGCTGTTACAACATAGCGTCGCCACAGGGTGAGACAAATGCGTGTGTTCAACGCCTAGGCATCTTGCGTGGCAAGTGGGTTTTCGTGACAATTTTGTGTCCGACGCTCGCTTGCGTTCGGCTCAATGCAAGGGAAAAGTCCTGACCATATTTTCAGGGGAGCGGATCAGCAGGAGGAGGATGACGACGACGAGCACGACCGACATGGCCTGGAGGCTCCCGAAGGTGCAGAGGCATTGTCGTTGTTGTTGTCGTCGTCGTCGTAGCCTGCCTCCTCATCGTCCTCGTCTTCCTCATTATATTGCAACCGTGGTTCAAGCAAATGCCGTGGTCTCGACAGGCGCTGTGCTGTCGTGTACACAAGAGTTATGGTGCACGAGGACGCTGGTGCACGGTCACAGTGCGGAACACACGGCTGCTGTGATGTGCGCAGGCACCGTGGTGTACAGAAACGTTCCAGTGCACGCAGGCAGTGCTGTGTGCAATGGCGCTGTTGTGCACGCGGGTGCTGAGGTGCACAGAAGCGCTATGGTGTACACAGGCGACGTGGCGCCATGGTGCGCGCAAGTGCTGGGGTGAACAAAGGCATTGTGCACACAGGCGCTGTGGTGCACGCAGGCGTTGGCGTAAACACACGCGCCGGTGCTGCGGGCGCGCCCTCGGGGGTACAGTCCGGCCGCCGTTACCGTTACCCCCCCCCCGCCGCCCCACCCCAGTAGCACGTGCATCGCCTCATGGATAGTTCAGCGATCTCTTCTTCCTCCACCTCCGCTTCCTCCTGTCTTGAGCCACTGCATGCCTTGTGCCACGATCGAGGTGTCCTCAACTCGGTCGTTGGGGAAGGGGCCTCCGCCCGCTTTGACTGACTGGGTCACAATTCAAGGGAAGAGAAACCCACCCGGACTGGACAATTGGCGTTTACTAAACGGTCTTGGGCGTTTACTGAACAGGTCTGCCCTGCTTGATTCCTTCTGTGGGTGCGCTTACGAAACGGCTTCACGTGCCGGGGTGGTTCTTATCGGGGTGGATTTTCTGCCCTCTGACAATGTTCGGGGGAACGCAAGACCCGAGTGAGCCGGAACTCGGGTTTGCCGACGTTTTTTTGACGAGCGCGTCTTGGATTTTGACGGTCCAGTTTTCGTGTAATGTCTGCAGCGGGAGCTCGCGTCAAATTTCAGATTGTGCCTCGTCATTTTTATGATGGCCCCGTCGGGCCAACCCGAGTCCCCCGTACCCGAATCTTACGTCTCCCCGAAATGTCTTCTTGCTCCCCTCGTCCACGGCTTTGATGCTCAGACGACCTGGACATGTGCAGATCCGCCGCCGCCGCCAGCACTTCCTCCCGCCTCTCCTCGGGGGGAGGCCTCGCCAGCACGCCGGGGAGTGACCCCGCCGCACCGAGATGGGTCCACTGCTCGCAGAGTGCCTGCGAGCAAACGTCCGAAGAGCACGTGGCTGCTTCGATGTAATGCATCGTAGATCCCCCACGGCGGATCCAGGCCATTTGCGAGTAGTCACTCTGCGAGTAGTGGAGCGCGCTCGTGTATCCTCCAGGGGAGGCTGAAGCCGGGCATGTCCCCCCCTCCAGGGGGATTTTCGACGACAAATAAAAGATGCCCCAAGAATAGTCAAAACATAGTCCAAAAATAGTCGGGGGATTATTTGTTGAGTATTTTTGGACCTTTTTGGGGTATTTTTGGAGTATTTGTTTTATTTCGTCGACAATCCCCCTGCAGGGGGACAGGCCCGACTTAAGAGTAGTCACTCTGCGAGCAGTGGAGCGCGCTCGTCTCTCCTCCAGGGGAGGCCTCGCCAGCACGCCGGGGAGACCGCGCCGGCAGGGGGGGAGGCGGGGGAGCGGGGAGGGGAGGATGGGGAGGACGAGGGGGAGGACGAGGAGGAGGAGGAGGAGGAGGAGGAGGACGAGGAAGAGGAGGAGGAGGAGGAGGTGGAGGAGGAGGAGGAGGAAGAGGAGGAGTGGCAGCAGGATGCGACGAGGGACGAGGTGGAGGAGGGGAGCGGGACGGGGCGTGCGGAGGAGGACGGGGAGGGCTTGGGGCGGGAGGATGGCAGAGAGGATGATGATGATGCTGATGCTGATGCTGATGCTGATGCTGCTGCTGCTGCTGCTGATGATGATGATGATGATGATGATGATGATGATGATGATGATGATGAGGATGAAGGAGGAGGAGGAGGAGGAGGAGGAGGAGGAGGAGGAGGAACCACAGGACGAGTGGGGAAGAGAGGGAGGGGTAGGAGCAGGCCATCGCGGCCCCATACAGCCAGACGGGCAGCTGGGGTGGGTGCGGAAGGGACGGGTGCGGGGAAGGGGCTCTGTTTGGTCGTCGGAGGCGGCCTCGTCTCTCGTGGGATCCGCCGCTCTCTGCCTGGCCTCCCCCAGCCTGCTGACGGTAGGTTCGGGTCGTGCAGGCGCGGCGGCGATCCCAGCTCG
>CAUYUJ010015506.1:115000-149898 GCA_963575745.1 Prorocentrum cordatum
AGGAGGAGGAGGCGGAGGCGGAGGCGGAGGCGGAGGCGGAGGCGGAGGAGGAGGAGGAGGAGGAGGATGAGGAGGAGTCTCGAGATGGGGGTCAATGCAAACGGGGTCAGCCAGAGCGCAGGATCTTGCAAGATCCTGCAACGCCAGGGTCGCGTTGACCCGGGTTTGGGTGCAGGATCCTGCGGGATCTTGCAGGATCCTTCGCACTGACCCGGGTTTGGGTGCAGGATCTTGCAGGGTCTTGCAAGATTTTGCAAGGCCTGACTGACCTGAGTCTGGATTGACCCGGGTCAGAACGTTGAGACGCGGGCCAGCGCAAACGTCAAGTCGGGCCTGGCCCTCTACAGGAGGAGTACTCAGAAGTAGTCAGAAACTGGCACGGGGCCGATTTTTTGAAAACTATTTTTGCCCACTTGGGGGGGCATTTTTGGTGTTTTTTTTTCGCCCATATTTTTCGCCCAAAATCCCGCTGTAGGGGGACATGCCCGACCTGATGCAAACGGGGGTCAGCCAGGACACCGGATCCTGCAGGATCCTGCGAAGACCCCTCTGTCCGACCCGGGTTAGCGAGCCGCTCGTGGCCGCGAGGCGGCCGCGCATATTGGCTGACCCGTGTCTGCGACGCCCTGCGCTGCAGTTTCGTTGTCCTGCATTGCAGTCTTTTGGTTTCTTGCTGACCCGAGGAGCGGGGAGGAGGAGCGAGGCGGAGCAGGAGGAGGAGGAGGAGGAGAAGGAGGAGGAGGAGTAGGAGGAAGAGGAGGAGGAGGAGGAGGAGGAGGAGGAGGAAGACCAGGGTAAACCCAAGGCGTATCAACGATGGTGCAATGCACCGTTCCTCCAATTTCCCTCTTCATAGATCACTGCAAAACTTGTTTCCATTGCGGGAAGTGGCCCATTGAAAGACAGCTAGCTGTCTGAGTCTGACAGTCTTCAGTCATGCCAAAATTCTAGACGCTTCTCCTAACCCCACCAGCTCATCCAGAAACGATGCCCAGAGGAATTGCCTCGATCAGGGAAGTGGGCAGCACACAGAGGAAGGGTCCCCCAGTGGAGGCCTCTTGGAGCGTCTTGGGGGCCTCTTGGCGGTCCTGGACGCCTCTTAGAGCGTCTTGGGTGCCTCGGAGAGCTTCTTGGGGTCTCTTGGGGTCTCTCGGGAGCCTCTTGAAGGCCTCTTGGGCGCCTGTTGGGGCCTCCTGGGGCCTCCTGGGCGCCTCTTGGGGCCGCCCTCTTGAAGCGCTCTTGGGAGCCTTGGGAGCGCTTTTGGAGCCCTCTTGGGCCATCTTGGAGCCATCTTGAAGCCTCGGATGGCCATGGGAAGCGAAAAGGCGAGAAAGCCAAACACATGGATTTTCACAAGGTTTCGGAAGTATGTTGGCCTCTTCGGGGCCTCCTGGGGGAGCTCTTTGGCCACTTGGAGCCGTCGTGGAGCGGTCTTGGGGCCCCTTGGAGTATCGTGGGAGCCATCTTGAGGCATCTTGGGATATCTTGAGCCATCTTGGAGGTCATCTTGGGCTCTCCCAGGCGCTCTTGGAGTCATCTTAAGTAGTGCCCCCCTCCCCCCCAGGAGGCCAACATGTGGCCAAAACCTTAGTAACATCAGTGATTTTGGCATTGTCGCCGAGGCCTCTTGGAGCGTCTTGATTGCCTCTGGGGGGCCTCTTGGGGCCTCTTAGGGGTCTCCTGGAAGCCTCTTGGGGGCATCCTGGGGGCCTCTTGGGGGCCTCTTGGGGCCTCCTGGCCACCTCTTGGGGCCCTCTTGGGGCACTCTCGGGAGCGCTGATGCTGATGCTGATGCTGATGCTGATGCTGATGCTGCTGCTGCTGATGATGATGATGCTGAGGAGGAGGAGGATGAGGATGAGGAGGAGGAGGAGGAGGATGAGGCGGAGGAAGAGGAAGAGGAGGAGGAGGAGAAGGATGAGGAGGAGGAGGAGGAGGAGGAGGAGGCGGAGTGGCACGTCGCGGTGTCGATGGTGCCTGGGCGCTCGCCGCGACAGCGGCAGACCGAGCACAACCTCTTGCCGGGCTCGCCGCGCAGCTGGCACTCCAGCCGCGGCACCGCGGCCGCCGCCACCACAGCCGCCATCGGCGCAGGCTTGTTGGGCTTGGCGACCCGATGCCGGGCCATCGCCGAGATCGACAACGCCACGCCCTCTACGGTCTTCCGTGCGCACGCGAGGCGCTGCCGATCCCGCAGCGCCAGCCGTCCATGGGCAGCAGCACTCATCGCCGCCTGGTCCGCCAGCTTGTTGCCGTGCTAGTCGCGGTGCGTGGTGCGGCCGTCCAGGATCTGCTTCCGCAGAAGTCGCGCAGGCACCTCCCGCGCGGAGAGGCCGGCAGCGCCAATGCCCCCGAATTCGCGCAGCAACCGCCAGACCTCCCGCCACAGGTGCGCCCACGCGTATTGATGGGAGGTGGTGCGCTCCTCTCCCAGCTCCGTGAGGCTGAGGAGCACGAAATTGCTGTCGACGATCGCCGTGACAGGAGGCAGCGCAAACATCAGCGCCGCGAGGAGCGCCGAGAGCTCACCTCCGTTGATGTCGACCAGGGGCTCGCACGGCGCGCCTGAGACCGCAGTGGCGATGACCGCCCAGCCCGCGCTGGTGCACTTACGAAAGTCACCCTCGAACGCCGAGCTGTCCAGGAAGATCTCGCCTGACGGCGGGCAGCCCACAGTCTGCCCGAGCCAGCGCGCGTCAGGTCGTCGACCAGGTAGCTGAAGGCCGCGAGGCGCGGGCCACAGCGCCCGCTCCAGTGGGATCTGAAGCTCGCGCAGGTCCACGCGCGCCAGTAGCTTCTTCATCGGGGCAGGCAACTGCAGCCCAGCGGGCCACCCAGGGCAGCCACAGTGGCGCGCGCAGCAGAGTGCCCGCCTCGCCACACAGCAAGCAATCTGCATTGAGCGCCATGCCGCTGTCGAACTCGCGGCTCTGGGACCACTGGCCATCCACGACGACCGACGCCAGGTGGCCCTTTTCCTCCGGCGCGAGGCGAATCGTAGCACCGGCGGGTCCACGTGGCGACGATTGTGCCTGAAGTTGCCGTCCGAAAGCTTCATGGCGACTGACCGTGCCAGTGGTAGTATGGCGCGCCAGAGGCCCCAGCACTCCGCCGGCCGCCAAATGCCCCTCGACCGCGCGCCACAGCGGCTTCGGGGCCCAGGGCGACACCTCGAAGACATTGATGCTGACCCCGTCGTGGGTGACCTAGTTCTTGCCGCCCGCGATGGACCGCCCCACCCGCTCGAGCGACGTGCGCGCGGCCGCAAAGGCCACCCGCGCTTGGCACCAGCTGGCGGCCACGCACTACTCGAGACCGTGCTCGATGATGTGCCGGGGAACCCGCGGCTCCCGCGCGGCCCCAGGCATGGCCATGATGGGCAGGGCCGTGGCGCGGTGCATCGGGTCGAGGAACGGCGTCAACATGAGCGTGGGCGTCCTGGGCCCCCCAGCCGCCGAAGGCGCGACGGCTGTAAATGCGACCGCCCCGAGTTTGTCCAGCTCCGTGGCCGCGCGGCCCGTGGCGGCGAAGCCGTAGGGGGCGCTTGCTTCAAGTCCAGATCGCGCCACCTTGCGAATCCAGCGCCGGTCTTCGGGCAGGCCACTCGCCGCGGCCGAAGGCCAGCCAGCGCCAGTTTTTCCTCCCCACCTTGCGCGCAATGCGTCTGCCACGCGCGTGGTCCACGCTGAGGTTGCGCCCTCCCTGTGCCGACTGCGCTCCGATCGGCCGCTTTAGCCGGCGTTTCAGGACGTGCCGTGCCTGCGGAAGGTTCGCTAGCGAACGCGACTTCTTCGCGGCCACGTCCAGGTCGACCTCCCGCAGCAGCGCCTTGAGCTTGAACGCCGCGTCGGCCACTTCGCGAGTGACGCGCGCCAGGCCGCCGACGCGGTGGAGCATCGAGTCGCCCAACGCCGCCGCTGGCGAGATGGTCGGGCGCTGCTGTGCGAGGCGGTCCAGCGGCCCAATCCCGACCAGGATCAGTTTCTGCATGGTCGTCGCGGAGCGGAGCGCCGACTGCGCGGCCTCCGCTGCGTCCGACGCAGCCTGTCCCAGTGTGAGCACGCTCGGCGCGCGGTGCAGCTCCGCCTGCATGCAATTTGAGTTGCCGCAGCGGGGAGCCAGCGGCCCTGGCCGCGTCGGTCAGCCAGTGGCGCCTCGCCTGCTCGAAGGCCTTCAGCAATTCCAGGAGGGCGGCCGCGGCGACCCGGGCTTCGGCGTCCTGGGGTAGCTCGCTTCGCTTTGTCGCGCACTCGCCGATGGCCGCCTGATGCCGCGCGACCCTCTCGGAGCTGCGGCCCGTCGACGCCCGCCAGTAGGGTCGGGCATTGCGAGCCTCCAAGTCACGCGCGATCCCTCGCCGAAGCCCGACCTGCACGCGCTCCATGCAGCTCCATGGTGATCGCGATGGGCCTGACGCGGCCGAGCCGCGTCTGGATGAAGCAGATATCGTTGGTCGTCTGGGGGCAGGTCGCGTCGCGCCCCACCGCCTCGGAGATGTCAACGAAGACCTCCGGCGCCTCGTCGCAGAGCTCGAGGAGCTGCCGCGGCCGCGCGGCGCAGAACGACACGCCCGTGCCCATCTTGAACGAGCGAAGGACCTTCGCAGCTGCTCCACTGATGGCCGGGCCGGCCTCTCGCCCAGGTCGGGCGGCCAGCGCGGCGCCGTCCGCTGTCAGGGCGTCCCCCGCCAGGTACGCCACCCCTGCTTCAGCGCGACGACCTCGGCGCCGACTTCCAGCGGCGCCAACTTGCCCTGCTTCTGGGGGCCGCAGTCGTCGTCGCCAGCGGTGGGCCCGCTGGGACTGGCGTCGAAGCCCGTGACCAAGCGGTGGACGGCGTGAAAGCCGCCGCCTCCACCGACGGCTTCCCTGGCGACCTGGTGATGGAGCCTGGTGTTGCGCTCCGCCATGTTTCGCTCCCTCAGATGCAGCGCCGCCTCGTGCACCCCGTTGCTCGGCTGAGGCAGCGCGCCGACATCCAGCGCGTCCAATTGCAGGCTGCTTAGCGACTGCCGCCGCAGCTGATCCACGGGCACCTCCTGGAGACGGCGAGACCTTGTCCGAAGTGGAAGCACCTCTGGTCAGGCGAGGCGCCTTCGCCAGCAACTTGCGAGCACCCTGTAGGGCCCGCAGTCGAACGGGGGACTGGCCGACGCACCCCGCGACCTTCAGCGCGTTGGCGATCCTGTGGGACCGCGTGGCTTTGGCCGAGACGCGGCCAGCGGCCGCTGACCGTCGGCAGGCTGCGCGCGCCCTTCTGCGGGCAAGGTGGGCCGGGCGATAGCTGGCGCAGCGACGGACGGATTTGCCACGCAGCTCGCGCCGCCGAATCCCCAGGCGCCTCCTGGCGCCGAAAGCGGCCGCGCGTCGAGGATTGGCTCTTCGGCGGGGCGACCGAAACCAGCTGCGTGTAACAGGCTTTGAACCTCCCCTTTTCCTTCCCCAGCCTTTCGTCCGACCCGAGCAAGGCGGGTCGCCCTCCTCCCCGCCTCTGTCGCCGTCGTCGCCGCCGCCGCCCCCCCTGCCGCGGGGTCCATTCGTCGGCCCCGAGGAGGGGGGGGGTCTTTTGTTGTTAATCGGGAGCTCGCATTCTTCGTGGAGCTCCCCCCAGGCGCGGCCCCGGCATCGCGCCTGGCGGCCCCGGCGGCGGGCCCGGCGGCGGGCCCGGGCTCGCGCCAGAGGGAGGCGCCGCGTTGGCGGCCTGGTTGGCCGGCCCTGGCGGCCCAGCCGGCGGCCTCGGGCAGGCCAGCTGCCCGGCCCCGGAGGCCAAGCCTGCGGCTCGCGGCCGCGACCATCCCAGAGATCCAACGTATTGGAAAAATCAAGACGTAGGTTTTTCGTACTTTTCGGCCTCGCGGGGCCCTCGCCGGGTCCCGGGACCGTCAAAAAGACGACCCAGGATGAAGAACCAGCCCTGCATGGGGAATGGGTCGAGATTTCATGGGACCCCGCACGGAAAAATTACGACATCGGATCTCTGGGATATTCCCCACTAGCGATGATATCAGGAATGACGTCCAGCACCTGCGCCAGCCGATCGCGAACAGACCTCCACCTGGGTGCAGGATCCTCGCGCAGGCACCCAGCGGGCCGTGCCTGCGGGAAGGGCTTCGGCACGTCGAACGGGCGGATCCACGGGGGTTGCCGCGTCGCTTTCAGATTGAGAAGCACAGGCCGATGAGGGTAAACGGGCGACCCGCTGACCACCTGGATGCCGATCACCTCCAGCGCCTGGGAGACAATAGACATGTCGACGGACCGCTGCACTTGCACGCGCGTCGCCTCCAGCGCGTCCACCACCCGGCCCTCGAAGTGCCGCAACACGCCGCGCTTCTCGAGCTCGCTCTTGGTGACGTTGAAATCACCCCCGACCACGTGTGGGCATCCGTGCTCGCGCAGCCTGCCCGCCAGGTCGCGCAGCGTGTGGTAGTTGAGCGCGTTGAGTCCGACCCCCGGCTCGAGGCGCACACTCGCCACGACAGCGCCGCCGCAGGGTGCGACTCCAGCAGGATGAAGGAGCTGCGCTCGCCCCTCTGGAATGACGGACGGACATGACTGGCGCCAGTCCATCCGTGCTCCAGCCGAGAACGCGTGTCGGAAGGGGCGAACTGGGCCATCCGGGGGGTGCATGGACGAGTGGGCCACTCATCGGGCAGATGGCACGAAGGGGCGCATGACACCACAGTAGGGAATGCGCGTCGTGGAGCCGCCCACTTGCACCGCTCGCCCCGACCGTTTTGGCGGGAGGCAGCTTTGGTCAGATGGATGACATCAGGGCTGTTTCGGCCTTTCCACGCTGCTTGCATATCAACGTACACCACGTTCTTGCGACCTCTTCTGTTTTGTTGTTGCTCTAGACGCGGCGAAGTTGCCTCCGTGAGATGTGTCATCGCAGGCGGGGGAGGCTGATCGGGTAGGACGAGGAGGCGGTAGCCACCACTTCGCGCGGGCATCGTCGTCGCAATTTTTTCCCGGTTTCTCGTCTTTTGCCAGGATTCTCTTGGAACGCAGATATGTGCTGCATGGAACTACATGGAGGAGGTGCATTGTGCGGACGAGGAGGGAGGGGGGCGGAGGAGCGAGGAGGACGGAGGGTGGAGAGAGGCAGAGAGAGGGGGGAACGAGGGAACGGGAGGGGAGGGGGAGGGTGGCCTGGCCCGCGGAACAGCTCCCCCCCAGGGCGCGGAACGCCTTTCCAGCGATTCAGTGGACAAGGGTTCCGATGGCCGGATGGATGGCTTACTTGGGGCCCCCGGCGATCGGCCGGTCCGTTGGCCTTCCCGGGACTTCGAAGCGGCGCGGGCCGGAAGGCTTCCCGCGGAACGGCTACCACGAGCCGGATGGATGGACCACTCGGGGCCTCGCGGGGCGGCCGGGCCCGGCGCGGGGCGCGTCGGCCTAATTACCTGGGGCCCCAGGCGGCCCCCCCCCCCATGAGGCGATGAGCCGGTCCGATGGCCTGCTTGGCGCCTCAAAGCGGCCTGGCAGAATGGCGTTCGGGAGGGCGTCCGGGATCTCAAGGACAGCCCTGCTGATGAGAGCCCGGGAGGGGCGGGTGGGGCAGATGGCGGCGGGCGGGAGGGCGGGGGGGCAGGGGGGAGGATTGGATTGGGAGAGAGGAGTGGCAGTGGACAAGGGCGCGCGACGGCGAGAGAGAGAGAGAGAGAGAGAGAGAGAGAGAGAGCGAGAGAGAGAGAAAGAGAAGACAGTGGAGGGACTGGGAGAGGGGGACGGGGGGAGGAGGGAGGCGGGGGAGGGAGGATCTGGGGAAGAGTGAGGGGTGGCGGGGAGACGGAGTGGTTGGATGGGGCAGGAGGACCACCAGCAAGGGAGCGTGCACAAGCGAGAGCAGGGCAACGGCCGCCGCGGCGACGTGACAGAGCGTGGCCTTCGACGAGGATAAGGAGACGAGAAGGGTAGAGGGTGGCAGCAAAGCAATCTCCACGGATGGCCCCACGGACCATTCGGCGCCACTCGCGCGGCTGGATCCCGCTTCCGGGCGGACCGGTGTCGGCGCGAAAGCGGTCTGCGAATCGAGGGGCCGAATTGCCCTGAACCCTCGCGCGGAACGACGTTCCCAAACTCGTGGGATGTTTTCCCGAACGCCGGTCCGTACACCTTTTTGGCGACCCACCTTCTGGATGGCCCAGTCCGCCCCGCCTAAGCGTGATGAGACCACCAGTCGCCAGCTCTCCTGCCTGCGATGGTAGGGCCGCAGCTCAAGCAGCACGCCACCCACGACGGCGAAACTCTCCTTCAACATCCGCCGTTAGCGCCGCGCTGAATGACGTTGGCGTTCTCGCAGTCTCCTCGGTCATTCACTTGTCGGGGTACGAGAACGTGTTCATGTTCAGTGCCGCGAAGCGCCACGTTCTGTTGCCCCTGCCGCGACCTCTCCTGCGCCTGGCTGCCGTGCTGCGCCCGGAAGCCCTCGAGAGCCACCTGCGCCCCTCGGCGCCGCCGCCGCGGAGCTCGCCGGCAGCAGAGCTGAACGAGGCGGCCGAGAGCGAGGATCCACCGTCCGTCGCATATGCCCTCTGGGGCGCTTCAGCGGCTTCTGAATGGGCGGCCGAGAAACTTGCTGAAAGGTTGCGGGATCGCTGGGGAAACTCGCACGGCGCTCCCGGGGAGCCCAAGAGGGCTTCATGAGGGCATTAAATTTCAGAATGTGATACAAAAAAACGCTGTTGGGTCGGACGTGCCGTCTTGTTAAGACTGTAAGACTGTTGCTACATCGGAGCGGGAGCCGCAGGCGCAGCAGGTGCGCCAGGATTCCGCGGAGGGTTCGGGCGCTGCCGCCCCTGCCGCCGCCTGCCCCTCGGCCCTGAACTGCACCGCGCCGCTGCTGAGCTGATGGTCATCGCCCGCCAAACCACCCCGGCCCAGCCCGAAAGCTTCAAGGTGCCCTCCATTTCCAGTGGTGGGGTCTGGGGCTGAGTGGGCTCTGGAAACGACAGGGCCGTTTTTTTACCGGTTCCGTTTTGCCGTTTTTTTGCCGGCACCGACGCTTTTTTCTACCAGTTCCGTCGCCGTTTTTTGACCGGTTTTGGCTCTGGTTTTAATCCAGGAGCCGTTTTTGTTGCCGTTTCCGGTCGCCGTTTTTTTGCCGTTTCCATTTACAAGGGACATTTTTTCGGAAACGGTGAAAAAACGGCCCTGCCGTTTCCAGGGCCCACTAAGTTCCGGGGACACTGTAAGAACACATGGGACCCGTGCCCCCCAAATCCGAAGTTCGGGTCGACGTCGGGTTTTCGGGTTGGGTTGGGGTGGTCTGATAGGTAGTCAGATGGAGCAGCGCCATGAGCGGCCCAGCAGCGTCGCCAAAGTCGACCCCGTGCAGGTGGGGCGACAAGTACTTGGCCATGCCCACGTGCTTGCAGGCCAGCGCTGCAGCCGGGCGATCTCGCGGCGGCGGGCGGGCCCCACTCGGACGAGGCGAGTCGCCCTCCACGACGGCCTGCTTCGCCTTCGCCACCCCCTCCTTGAGCTCGCTCTCCATCTGTTCGACCTTCTTCTTCTGCCCGTAGGTCGCCTCCGACGCCCTGGAAGCCGCCTCCTGCTTCTTGCCGCAGTCCGCTTTGGCCTTCTCCAAGCGGCGCCCAGCCTCATCAGCAGCCACCTGCGCCGACTCGACTTGCTTGACGGCCGAAAGGGTCCCCAGCTGCTGCCGCGCCAGGAACCTGGCCTGACGAAGGCCCTGCTTGTCGCTGTCGCGCAGGCTGCTCTGGAACAGCTCAGTTTCCTCATCGCCGAAGGCCATGAAGCGTGCCCGGGCTGCGTCCGAGAGCCTGGGGGGCTGCGGCTTCTGGGGCGGGGCGCCGCCAGCTCCACGAGCTCCGCCACGAGGGTGCGCGATGCTGACGTTCGGCCATGTGTGCCAGGGAGGGCCGTTCGCCCAGGCACTGCCAGCACCGCGACCGCCACCACGCCCACCAGGGCGATGCGCGTCGGTCGGGCACTGGCCGTTGCAGCCCGCCAATCGACCCTTCGTGCGCCAGCCCATGTTCCTGTAGTCGCAGTGCGAGCGATGCCACCCTGCAGGCTGCCCCGATCCGCCAGGGAGGATGACGAGGAGGATGAGGAGGAGGAGGAGGAAGAGGAGGAGGTGGAGGACGAGGAGGAGGATGGGGAGGAGGAACAAGAGGAGGAGAAGGAGGATGACGAGGCGGAGGTAGGAGGAGGAGGAGGAGGAGAAGTAATGTCCAATACCTGTTTAAAAAATGATACCCCCCTTCCCCCCCAGATCCCGACTGCCACTGCCGAATAATTATTGTTTTGACTGTCCCCCTGGAACATATTTCACGGGGGCCGATGCGATTAATACTTGTCACCAGCTGTTTTTGTAGCTGAATGGTCTGATGTTGGCTCTCAGAATCCCCGGTTTACATTTGTTTTTTCTCACGTAGTTTCGGGGGTGACACGTGCCACCCGTTGTTTTTGCGAGGCTGAATGGCCTTATGTTGGCTCCCCAATTTCCAAATTTACGATTGTTTTTTGCTGGCGCCGTTTCGGGGCTGTCGCGTGAACTGAAGCTGAATGGCCTTATGTTGGCTCCCAGAATCCCAACTTTACATTTTTGTTGTTTTTATCATTTCGGGGGTGCAACGGGTCGCCCGCTTTCTTTGCGAGGCTGAATGGCTTTCTGTTGGACGCGGAGCGCCAGGGCGGTCGCGGGGACGTCCCCGGCGGTCCTGCCTGCCCCGCTTTCTTTTCGTGTTCTATATGCACACTACAGCGCAGGGAATCATTTTTTTTAGCTGTCCCCCCATATTGATTTTTGAAAAGCGCTTTTGGACATTAGGAGGACGAGGAGGAGGAGGAGGAGGAGGAGGAGGAGGAGGAGGAGGAGGAGGACGGGGAGGAGGAAGAGGAGGACGAGGAGGAGGAGCAGGAGGAGGAGGAGGAGGAGGAGGAGGAGGAGGAGGAGGAGGAGGAGGAGAAGGAGAGGAGGAGGAGGAGGAGGAAGATGAAGAGGAGAAGGAGGAGGAGGAGGAGGAGGAGGAGGAGAAGGAGGAGGAGGAGGGGGAGGAGGAGGAGGAGGAGCGGGGAGGAGGAGGAGGAGCGGGAAACGAGGAGCTGGGAGGAGCGGGGAGGAGGAGGAGCGAGCAGGAAGGGGTCAATTACACAAGGGAAAACCCTAATCAATGGATGGTGTGACATGGGATCGAAAATGAGATCGATAAGGAGATCGACCGGGAACCCTACCAAAATCGGCGGAGAAATTCGCCAAATTTTTCAATGTCCGCTAGGACCCCTTCAGTGCAAGCACTGATTGGGGAATATCGAGGAAGATGATGAGGCACGGCGAGGGGAGGAGCGGGGAGGAGCAAGGAACGAGGAGGACGAGGAGGAGGAGGAGGGGGAGTGACGACGAGCAGCAGCAGCAGCAGCAGCAGCAGCAGCAGCAGCAGCAGCAGCAGCAGCAGCAGCAGCAGCAGCAGCACCAGCAGCAGCACCAGCAGCAGGAGGAGGAGGAGGAGGAGGAGGAGGAGGAGGAGGAGGAGGAGGAGGAGGAGGAGGAGGCACGGGCGAGGGGAGGAGCGGGGAAATGTGACAGTGAACTATATCGGGACACCTCCCCGCCCCTCAGGTTCATTTCGAAACGATCGAGCCAGTTATATGTATGCATATAACGCCGCACCGGGCTCGGGGGCCCCGGGGCCGCAGCCTCGACCACAAATGGGGGGACGTCGGGCCCAGCCCGCTCCCCGGCGGGCCCCAGGTCGGCCCCCGGAGCGCCCAGACGGCCGTCCAGGCGGCCCAAGGCCGCCCAGAGCCACCCTGAGGACAACCTCCAGCGGTGTCCGGCGGCTCAAGAGGCGGCTCGAACCGCCCCAGACGCCTCCAAGACGCTCGAAGACCTCTCCAAGAAATCCCCCCAGACGGCCCCGGGAAGCAAAAATAGCCCCCTTCCCTTCGTAAAACGTATATTTTTACCATATTCGATTTTTTGTCCTTCGTACCGTCCTTTACGACCTCAGACTTTTCCTAGACCGCCCCAAGACGGCCCACGAAGCCCACAAGAGAGCCCCAAGACGGCCCCAGAGGGGCCCAGGACAGTCCAAGAGGCGCCCAGGACGGCCCAAACGCGTCCCCGAAGGGCCCCAAGAGGGGCCCAAGACGGGAAACCCAAGTGAACCTTCCAGCCCCCCCGCCCCAGGAGGCCCCCAAGAGGCCCCTAAGAGACCCCCAAGAGGCCCCAAGAGGCCCCCAAGACGCCCGCGGCAGGCCCCAAAGGGCCTCCAGAGGCTCCCCAAGAGGCTTCCAAGAGGCCCCCCGAGGTTCCCAGGAAACCCCCAGGAGACCCCCAAGAGAGCCCCAACGGGCTTCTGAGAGGCTTCCCCAGAAACCTTCATGTACGTCTACATGCGTCCTCCGGTCCAAAAACCTGAGACCGTTCCTGGGACGCCGCCGGGGCCGCCAGGCTCCAACAGCCAATTGAGGAAGCACGGAGAACACCCCAGAAGCCTTTCAGATGCCCCCACGAAGACCCAAGAGGTTCCCAAGAGGCCCTCAGGAGGCACGACTATGTCACGCGCCTGTGCTTGATAGCGCTGTCCACGATCTTCTAGCGCGCCCCCGGCCTGGGCTAGAACCTGAGCGCGCGCGAAGCGCGCGCGATGGTTCCAGTGTATATGTAGTTGTCTGTATGTACATACATACATACATACGTACGTACGTACGTACGTACGTACATACATACAGGCAGACAGACAGACAGACAGACAGACAGACAGACAGACAGACAGACAGACAGACAGACATACATACATTCATGCATGCATGCATGCATACATACACACATCCATACATGCATACATACATACATACATGCATACATACATACAAACACACATACATACATACACACATATATATATACATACATACACATGTACAAACATACACACATGTATATACATATATATACACACGTATATATGTATACGTACATGTATATGCGAATGCATATGCATATGTATATGCATGTGTATCGGAATATCTACATGTATATATGTATACACACATATATATATATATATATATATATATATTATGCACACACGCTCATAACAGGGAACTGGGTCCAGGGGCCCCCGGGCTGGCCCCCCGACCACAGATGTGTGGACTGGGCTGCCTAGGGCCCTGCTGGCGCGCCTGAGGCCCTTCAAGATCGCCCGAAGACGGCCCCGGGTTGCTTGAAAACGCAGTTCGAGACCGCCAAAACAGCACATGACGGCCCCAGATTGGCCAGAATTGGCGCCGCATTGTAGACGTCTCAAGAGGCCTCCACAAGGCCTCCCACGAACCACGAGGCCGTACAAAAGGCACAATTCATTCATGTATCGAAGGTTTTTGAAGGATTTTGTTTCTTTCGCCTTTTCGGCTTCCCAACTGTCCCACGCAGCCCGAGACGCCACCCAGGAAGACCCAATACTATCCAGGAAGAGCCCAAGATGCTCCTCCGTAGCCTGCTGGACGCCGCCAGCAGCCCGTCTCTTGACAGGGGCGCGCGCTTCGGAGTGGAGAGCGGGTCTGCAGGAATGCACACGGAGCTCTTGTTGGCAGCAAGCAGCCGCCGGCCACCAGTGGATGGCATTGGATGTTGCGTCGCCTGGCACTCCTTTTGGTATCGGTCTTGGGCAACGACTTTGACAGAAGAGTATATGTCTTCACCTATCAGCCGGCGTAGGCTGTGGAAGTACTACGGCATCGGTGTGACGTGGTGTCTGATCGGGGACATCGTCTTCGCTCTGACCAGCTCAGTCTCAGATTATTGGTTCTGGTGTGATTTTGCTGCTTATTATGTGAGCGAATATGCTCTGGCAATTTTGTTCGTGCGCCTTCCCGTGACGACGTTGAAGTCAGATGCGTTAGTTGTCATTTATTTGTTTCTTGTGTTTTGGGCGAGTGTGGCACTTTGGCAACAAAGCAATGATGCAAAGTCTGTTGTTGTAAGTTACTCGTGGCCCTCAGCCTTGACGTGCAAAGTAGTTATGTGCCATGCTGCCGGCTTGCATTCTCTGTTGATCACATTTTACGCTGCTTGCTCCGGATTGCTTGTTTGTGTCCTGATCTCTGTGAGCTGTGCGCCTCAGATTTGCTGCCCAGTACTTCTGATCACAGTCGTGATGACTCTGTTCGAGTGGCTCTTGGCATCGTATTTCCACGAGATGTCGGAGCAGCTACGCGCCATGCAGACTCTGCTCGACAAAGCGACTGATGGCTACTGCACGGTGAGGAGGCAGATGGGAACCATCTCACACGTCAGCGATAGTCTCCAGCTACTCCTTGGCGGAGATCCGCGGGGTACGCAGATACTGGACGCCGTCGTCTCGGAAGACCGCTGGAAGGTTGCGCGCCTGTACGATGTCAGCCAGTGGGACGTGGCAGAGCCGGTGCTGGCCACCTTCACCCAAACTCTTGGCGAGGGGCGGCAGCCGCTGGAATTCGACGCGCGCCTGGTGCCCTATCGGGCCACTGGGGCGGACATACACATCAGCTTCCAGAGAGTCGGCGAGGTAAGGATGGCCAAGAGGGGCCTCGCCGAGGATGTCGCGGGGGGCGCGGGCCCCAGTGGGCCTGGCCCCTCTGGTGCTGGGCTGGTCGGCTGCGGGCTTTCGAGCATGGAGAGCCGAGACGTAGATCGCCTGCTCTTTCCCTCGCCAGCCTCTTTCCAAGAACATGCGCGTGCACAGCAGGCGGCGCTGGACGAGGGCGGGCGCGCGCCGATGCAGAACGACGCGGCCGGCAGTGGCGGATGCCAGAGTTCGGCAGAGACGGTGGATGAGTTGCACATTTCGTTCGATGCTGGTCACCCGAGTTTGCTCATCCGTGAAGGTGACTGCAGCCGTCACTTGTTGCCTCGTCAGGGGCAGCTGGTACGTTGGTTCCCACGTTTTGCGCGAGACCGGATCGAGAAGTGGATCATTGACGCAGTGAACAGCAGTGTCGAGCCTGGGATTTGTTCAACGTATCTTGAGCATGTTGAACTTGTCATCCCCCCAACACCAGCGATCAAAGTCGTAGCAAAGCGAGCTTTCATCATAACCGAGGATCCTGAGGAGGACGACAATGGTGCCATTTTGTTACCAGCCTCGCTGTGCTTGAAGGATGCGGTGATGTCGCGGAGGCATTGTTACACAACCCGTGCCCGAGCTCATTACAGTCAGGATCTATCCACAATCGTTGAGGATCGGCATCCCGAATGCGATGCCTCATCGATGAACAGCAGTGAGGGTATAGACCCATCTGACAGCGCGTCGGTTGTCATGGCGAACCTCCGTTAGATGGCTCACAAGGGGACACCATGTTCTTATCCTCAGTGCCCCCATTTCACCTTCGATGTTGTCATTGCCTGTCGTTGCTCCCCGTGTGCTCTCAACCTTCTTGCAATGGGTAGTGGATCGTGATGGCTACATATTCTCCTGGGCAGTGCTCTTGGGCGTTCTGGAACGTCTGGTGGTCTGGTGGTCTGGTGGTCAGGTGGTCAGGTGGTCTGGTGGTCTGGTGGTCTGGTGGTCTGGTGGTCTGGTGGTCTGGTGGTCTGGTGGTCTGGTGGTCTGGTGGTCTGGTGGTCTGGTGGTCTGGTGGTCTGGTGGTCTGGTGGTCTGCCCCTTATGCGAGCCGTTGGATCCACAACACCAGACCACCAGACCACCAGACCACCAGACCACCAGACCACCAGACCACCAGACCACCAGATCACCAGAGTCTGGTGGTCTGGTGGTCTGGTGGTCTGGCGGTCTGGTGGTCTGGTGGTCTGGTGGTCCGGTGGTCTGGTGGTCTGGTGGTCTGGTGGTCTGGTGGTCTGGTGGTCTGGTGGTCTGGTGGTCTGGTGGTCTGGCGGTCTGGCGGTCTGGTGGTCTGGTGGTCTGGTGGTCTGGTGCTCTGGCGCTCTGGTGCTCTGGCGTCGTCGGGCAAACGACGCAAGCATGAACAAACGCAGACCAGCCCAGGGAGTTGGGGGAAATAGCGTACCAATCTTGTGATTGGTTCGATATTTCCTTTCTTAGGTTTGGTGGTGCTACACGCGCTCCTTTTGCTAGACGCGCCCCTCTGTTAGACAGGCTCCCTCGCCAAGCTGATTAAACAAACCTCAGTGGTGCTAGACGCGCTCCACTGTTACACAAGCCACCTCTGTTAGGCAGACTCCCTCGTCAAGCAGATTAACAAAAAAACTCAGTGGTGCTAGACGCGCTCCTCTGTTAGACGCGCTCCTCTGTTCCACAGCCCTCCTCTGTTAGACAGGCTCCCTCGCCAAGCCGATTAAAACATCTCAGTGGTGCTAGACGCGCTTCTCTGTTACACAAGCCCCTCTGTCAGACCGGCTCCCTCGCCAAGCTGATTTAAAAAATCTCAGTGGTGCTAGACGCGCTCCTTTGCTAGACCTGTCCCTCTGTTAGACAGGCTCCCTCGCCCAGCTGATTAAAAATTATCAGTGATGCTAGACGCCCTCCTCTGTTACATAAGCCACCTCGGTTAGACAGACTCCCTCGCCAAGCTGATCAAAAACATCTCAGTGGTGCTAGGCGCGCTCCTCTGTTATACAGGCCCCCTCTGTTAGACAGGCTCCCTCGCCAAGCTGATTTAAAACATCTCAGTGGTGCTAGACGCGCTCCACTGTTACACAAGCCCCCTCTGTTAGACAGGCTCCCTCGCCAATCTGATTAAAAAACATTTCAGTGGTGCTAGACGGGCTCATTTTGCTAGGCGCGCCCCTCTGTTAGACAGCTCCTCTGTTACACAAGCACCTCTGTTAGGCAGACTCCCTCGCCAAGCCGATTAAAATGATCTCAGCGGTGCTCGACGCGCACCTCTGTTACACGCGCCCCTCTGTTAGACCGGCTCCCTCGCCACGCAGATTAACAAAAAACGCAGTGAAGCTAGACGCGCTCCTTTGCTAGACCTGCCCCTCTGTTAGACAGACTCCCTCGCCCAGCTATTTAAACAAATACCTGTGATGCTAGACGCGCTTCTCTGTTACACAAGCTTCTCTGTTAGGCAGGCTCCGTCGCCAAGCTCATTAAAAACATCTCAGTGGTGCTAGGCGCGCTCCTCTGTTAGACGCGCTCCTCTGTTGCACAAGCCCCCTCTGTAAGACAGGCTCCCTCGCCAAGCTGATAAAAAATCAGTGGTGCTAGGCGCGCTCCTCTGTTATACAGGCCCCCTCTGTTAGACAGGCTCCCTCGCCAAGCCGATTTACAACATCTCAGTGGTGCTAGACGCGCTCCACTGTTACACAAGCCCCCTCTGTTAGACAGGCTCCCTCGCCAAGCTGATTAAAACATCTCAGTGGTGCTAGACGGGCTCATTTTGCTAGGCGCGCCCCTCTGTTAGACAGCTCCTCTGTTACACAAGCACCTCTGTTAGGCAGACTCCCTCGCCAAGCTGATTTAAACAATATCCGTGATGCTAGACACGCTTCTCTGTTATACAAGCTCCCTCTCTTAGACAGGCTCCCTTGCCAAGCTGATTAAACACATCTCAGTGGTGCTAGGCGCGCTCCTCTGTTAGACGCGCTCCTCTGTTGCACAAGCCCCCTCTGTTAGACGGGCTCCCTCGCCAAGCTGATAAAACAAATCTCAGTGGTGCTAGGCGCGCTCCTCTGTTACACAGGCCCCCTCTGTTAGACAGGCTCCCTCGCCAAGCCGATTTAAAACATCTCAGTGGTGCTAGACGCGCCCCACTGTTACACAAGCCCCCTCTGTTAGACAGGCTCCCTCGCCAAGGTGATAACAAAAAAAAACATCTCAGTTGTGCTAGACGCGATCCTTTTGCTAGGCGCGCCCCTCTGTCAGACAGCTCCTCTGTTACACAAGCCCCCTCTGTTAGACAGGCTCCCTCGCCAAGCTGATTAAAACATCTCAGTGGTGCTAGACGCGCTCCACTGTTACACAAGCCACCTCTGTTAGACAGGCTTCCTCTGTTAGACAGGCTCCCTCGCCAACCTGATACAAAAAAACATCCGTGGTGATAGACGTGCTCCCCTGTTGCACAAGCCCCCTCTGTCAGACAGGCTCCCTCGACAAACTGATTAAGAAAAACTCGGTGGTGCTAGACGCGCGCCTCTGTTACACCTGCGCCCTCTGTTGGACAGGCCCCCTCGCCAAGCTGCAGGCTCCCTCGCCAAGCTGTTTATACAAAGCCTCACTGGTGCTAGACAAGCTTCATGTTACACAAGTCCCCTCTGTTAGACAGGCTCCTGTCTGACAGAAGGGGCTTGTGCAGCAGAGGGGCGCGTCTAGCGCCACTGAGATTTTTTAAATCAGCTTGGCGAGGGGGCCTGTCTAGCAGAAGGGGCCGGTTTGACAGAGGAATCAGCTTGTCGAGGGAGCCTGTGTCTAACAGAGGGGGCTTGTGTAACAGAGGTGCGCGTCTAGCACCACTGAGATGTTCTAAATCAGCTTGCCGAGGGAGTCTGTCTAACAGAGGGCGCAGGTCTAACAGCGGAGCGCGCCTAGCACCACTGAGATTTTTTTTTAATCAGCTTGGCGAGGGAGCCTGTCTAACAGAGGGGGCTTGTGCAACAGAGGAGTGCGTCTAGATCTTTTTAATCAGCTTGCCGAGAGAGCCTGTCGAACAGAGGGCGCAGGTCTAACAGAGGAGCGCGTCTAGCACCACTGATGTTTTTTTATACAACTTGGCGAGGGAGCCTGTCTAACAGAGGGGGCTTGTGGAACAAAGGAGCGCGTCTAGCACCACTGAGATTTTTAAATCAGCTTGGCGAGGGAGCCTGTCTAACAGAGGGGGTTTGTGTAATAGAGGAGTGCGTCTAGCACCACTGAGATTTTTTAAATCAGCTTGGCGAGGGAGCCGGTCTAGCAGAGGGGGCTAGTTTTACAGAGGAATCAGCTCGGCGACGGAGCCTGTCTAACAGAGGGGGCAGGTCTAACAGAGGCGCGCGTCGAGCACCACTGAGGTTTTTTGAAACAGCTCGGCGAGGGGGCCTGTCTAACAGAGGGGGCTTGTGGAACAGTGGGGCGCGTCTAGCCTCACTGAGATGTTTTACATCGGCTTGGCGAGGGAGCCTGTCTAACAGAGGGCGCAGGCCTAACAGAGGGCGCAGGTCTTACAGAGGAGCGAGTCTAGCACCACTGATGCTTTTTTAAACAGCTTGGCGAGGGAGCCTGTCTAACAGAGGGGGCTTGTGCAACAGAGGAGCGCGTCTAGCACCACTGAGATCTTTGTAGTCAGCTTGCCGAAGGAACCTGTCTAACAGAGGGCGCAGGTCTAGCAGAGGCGCGCGTACAATACCACCGTGATCTTTGTTTTAAATCAGTTTTGGCGAGGGAGCCTGTCTAACAGAGGGGGCTTGTGTAATAGAGGGGCGCGTCTAGCACCACTGAGGTTTGTTTAATCAGCTTGGCGAGGGAGCCTGTCTAACAGAAGGGCGCAGGTCTAACAGAGGCGCGCGTCTAGCACCAATGAGATGTTTTAATCTGCTTGGCGAGGGAGCCTGTCTAACAGAGGGGGCTTGTGTGATTCAGCGCGTCTAGCACCACTGAGCTTCAGCTTGGCGAGGGAGCCTGTCTAGCAGAGGTGGCCTGTGTAACAGAGGAGCAGGTCACCAGAGCACCAGGCCACCTGACCACCAGTGCCTAGCAGAGGGGGCCTGTGTAACAGATGAGAGCGTCTAGCACCGCCAAACCGAAGAAGGGGGAAATACCGTACCAATCACAAGAATGGTACGTTATTTCCCCCTCCTCTCTGGGCTGGTCCACGTTTGCTCGTGCTTGCGTCGTTTGCCCGACGACGCCAGAGCACCAGAGCACCAGAGCACCAAAGCACCAGACCACCAGACCACCAGACCGCCAGACCGCCAGACCACCAGACCACCAGACCGCCAGACCACCAGACCACCAGACCACCAGACCACCAGACCACCAGACCACCAGACCACCAGACCACCAGACCACCAGACCACCAGACCACCAGACCACCAGACCACCAGACCACCAGACCACCAGACCACCAGACCACCAGACCACCAGACCACCAGACCACCAGACCACCAGACCACCAGACCACCAGACCACCAGACCACCAGACCACCAGACCACCAGACCGCCAGACCGCCAGACCACCAAACCACCTGACCACCAGACCACCAGACCACCAGACCACCAGACCACCAGACCACCAGACCACCAGACCACCAGACCACCAGACCACCAGACCACCAGACCACCAGAGCACCAGAGCAGAGCACCAGAGCACCAGAGTTCCAGAGCACCAGAGCACCAGAGCACCAGACCACCAGACCACTAGACCACCAGACCACCAGACCACCAGACCACCAGACCACCAGACCACCAGACCACCAGACCGCCAGACCGCCAGACCGCCAGACCACCAGACCACCAGACCGCCAGACCACCAGACCACCTGACCACCAGACCACCAGACCACCAGACCCGCGGAGTCGTCAATCAGAGCGCCACCAAACCAAAGGGGGGGGAACAGCGTACCAATCATTAGTTGGGTACGCTATTTCCGCCTCCTCTTGTTTGGGAACGCACAATCCCAACCACCATGGTCGTCGTAGTCCTGCTCCTCGTCATCATGCCCCCTCCTCTTTCATCGCCATCACCCTTGTTCCTCAAACGCAAGCTTGGTTTCGGACTGGGTCAGGGACCGCCGTTGCTGCAGCTGAACGCAGCTCGGGAAACTGGTCAGGAGAGCGTTCACGGTGGGAATTTGGAGTAGTCCAGAGTGGCGTTGGGGTGGTCTTGAGAAGCCGGGAGGGGAGGAGGGGGGTTTCGTGTGCCAGTGCCGAGAGAGAGGAATGGGAGTAGGAGAGGCGGAGGATGAGAGAAATGATAGAGAAGGCAGGAGAGTAAGAGAGAGAGAGGGAGGAGGAGAGGGAGGTGGGTGGACACCACGTGTTTTCTGCAGCTGGTAGGGGCTAGCGCTAAAGCGCTTACTGTCACGATGTCATATCTCGATCTCGACGGCAGCCATAGGATGGGCGTGCTGCAACAGACTAGAAAGCGCACGCTGCCGATACAACCCGCAGTCAGCAAACGTGTGCAAATCCGAAGGTGGTTTGCTCACCTCCGGGCTCAGCTACGGTTGGCCCAAACCTTTAACAAGGAAGGTGGAATACATGAGATCGCCCCAACAACTCATCACAACGTGACAAAACTAAATGGCGACGTACTCGACGCCGTACTCGGTAGATCCCTCACGGCGTCAACGCCGCGGCCTCCCGCTTGCCAAACAAGCGCCTCCTCTTCGTCGGCGACTGGGAGCCCTCTCCCATGAGGTGCTCGTTCTTTTCCGCCTGCAGCGGCGCCGTGTATTGAATGCCCTTCTCCGGCGGCGGCGGCTCCTCGTCTTCTCCGAAGAAGCCCGCAGCATCAGCGGCCATGGCATCCCACTGGGCCTCCAGGCGCCCCTGCTCCTCCGCGAGGCGCTGCTCGTCCATCTCTGCGAGGCGCTGCTCCTCCTCCATATCCGCGAGGCGCTGCTCCTCCTCAGTCGCGCTCTCGACCGTCTTGGCCTCCGCGGGCACTTCGCCGCCCTCGGCGGCGCCGCCGAGCACCTCGCCCAGGCCCGCCTCCACTGCCCTCGATACTTCCTCCAGCTGCGAGACCCCGGTCAGGAAGTAGTGGACGGCGTCAGAGGCCGCGGCGCAGCTGACGCCGAACTCGCGGCGCATGTCCTCGAACACGCTCGCCGACAGGCCGCGGAAGTGCTGGATGGCCCGGTGGGCGAAGCGCGCGAGCTCGGACTTCTTCTCTGGCGCCAAGAGCGCCCACCAGCCAGGCGCGCCGTCGGCGCTGGCGGGCAGCGAGCCGTCCCACGGCTCCCACGCGGCCCCAGGGGCAGGATGCACCGACGAGGCGCCTGCCTCCGCCGTCAGGGGGAGCCCCCCCCGCTGCTGCTGCTGCCCGCAGCTCCGTCAGCGCGCTGCTCCTCGGTCAGCAGCCTTCCGAAGAGGGCGTTCTGCTCGGCGTACGCCTCGTCAAACCCCGGCGGGAAACGCGACTTCCCGTGCTTCTTCCACGTGCCGTACGTGTGCATGTTGGCGGTCTTGAACCAGTTGTCGCCGACGCCCTCCGACGTGATTATGTGAATCGGCTCTTCCTTGGACGCCGATGGGGGCCGGTAGTACACGCCCCTGTACCCCGCAATGCAGAGGGGCCCCCTCTTCAGAATCGCGAGGAGGTGCTCCTCTGGCACGCCTTCGAAGGAAGGCTTCACCATCGCGTAGAACACAGGCCACTCCAGGGTCCCGCCGTGCACAGGGTTCTCTGGTTCCATGGTCTGGTCCCAAGTGTTGTCCACGATCGCCCGCGCCGAGTTCTTGGCGAACGAGACGGGGGAATACCTACAATCCACGTGGCCGTGGAAGCCAGAGTCCATGAACTGCTTGATGTCTTCGTAGGCGAACTTCGGGATGTTGCCGTCGTCGATGATGATGCCGTGGTACACCTGGTGCTCGATGCCCTTGAAATCGTCAAACTGCTTCCCGCGGTACCAGCCAGGCGTGGCCTCAGCCCCCAGCGCGTCGATCCAGTACTGACCTACGGCCGTCGCTAGAATGAACACAAAGGGGGTTTTCCCGACCCCAGCCCTGCCGATGACAAAGATGCCATGGTCGAGCATGGTGCGCGCGACGGCCGGCACCATCGTGTTCGCCAGGACGTCCTTCAGGTCGTGCACGGTCAACGTGAAGCCAGTCTTCAGCTTGGCCGACGCCGCCTGCTTCGCGCGGAGCTCGCAGAACATGTATATGTAATTTGTAGGCCAGCCCCGAATCGGCGAGTACACTGCCTTGTTGTGCGTGAGGATCCACTCCATCTGGTCGATGGTTCCGTTCGGCGGCGCGTTCTCAATCACGAACTTCCTGCCCTTGCGGATTTCGTCCACGGTCGGGAGCCACTCGCCCTTGGAGCCCTTGGCCGTGTCGCCAGATGCCGCGCCGCGGGGCGGGAGGGTCGCGCGGGCGAAGAGCATCTTCCACCCCTTCGCTCCCTGAAGCATTATCTGGAAGGCCCTCTTCGCTCCCACGGTGTTCGACGCCCTCTCCTCCATGATGATCTGCATGACGTCCCCGGGCAGCAGCGCGTCGGCCGGGCGGATGCCGTCCGGCATAGCCCCCTCTGGCGCCGACTGCGCGCCGTTCCTCATCGCCTCGCCCAGCGCCTCCAGCGCGAAGCCCTCTGGCGGCGCCCAGCCACTCACAAAGTCCACCACGTCCTTGAAGTTCTTCTTGCCGACGCTGCGCGGGAACGGCTCCATGAAAGCCTTCAAGGAACAAGGAGAAGCGACACCACCACCACCAAGCCAAGGGGGGGGCCCGCTCGAGACATCCCCGATGTCCAGCCCAGGAGTGCATCGTGGAGCTCCTCGCTGGAGGTGGCCCCCCTGGTCGTGGTGATGTTGCTTCTCCTTCCTCCGACCTTCAGACCCTGGGCGCTGTGTCCGTCCTCCTTCGCTGGCATCGGCTCGGCGCTCGCCGCCGCGTCCCACGTCGCCCCGCCGCTCTCCTCGATGAGTCGGTCGAACACGGGCAGGAGGTCGCCGACTGGCGCCACCGCGCCGCCTCCAGGGGCCGCCGCGTCGGCAGCGCTGGCGGGCGAGGAGGGCGCAGCCATCTCGGCGGGCGAAGCTGCTGCGTCGGCTGCGCCGGCGGGCGAGGGGGGCGCTGCCATGTCGGCGCCCGGAGCTGCTGCGCCGGCGGGCGAGGGGGGCGGCGGAAGCCGCGCGGATCGCTGGGTCGCTGGCAATCGAGCCGAGCGAGCTGCGGCGCGGCTTCCGCGGAGGAGGCCCCACCCAATTCGCAATCTCGGGTCAACGAAGCATCGAGTTCGGGCGCCGCGAGCCCAGGAGTCGGGGCGCAGAGGCCCCAGCGCCCCCCTCGGAAGCAATGTTTTCTCGCCCGTCGCAGCCACCCCGCGCGCACTCAAGATCAACGCCCGCCCCTGGGCGCCCGATCGCTAGATAGCAGTGCGTGGATCGCGGCTGGTCTACATCGGCGGTCACGCCCGCCCCTGACAGACCACCCAAGATAAATCACCACGCGTCCCCGTTCATCCTGGCGTGCATGACCGTCAGCCCGAGCGCACTGAAGAGGCACGCATCGTCCCCGCGACGGTACCTCCAAGCCCACTCGTGTGCCCATTTCTCCAAGGCCCCCATCGCGAGGCTGTCGATCGTGTGGAGCTGCGCTGGGATCCTGTGCTTGAGGTGCTTCCATAAGCCATCCTGGAGCTGCGTGCCCCCGTAGCACGCGAGCACGCTGCCATCGGAGAGGGTCAGCTTGCACATCTTCACCCACTGCTTACGACAATGTTTCACTCTGGTGTTGAGTGGCAGCCTCCTGTAACACCTGGCGCCGTCAGAATGCCAGATGACCGCAGCGTCGGCAGTGTGGTGGCTCATGAGGTCCTCGATTTCGGCGATGCTTTCAGGCCTGGTCTTCCCCCCCTTCGGCGTGGTGTACAAAGGGGGCGGGTAGATCACCGTGGATGTTCGGTCTCCGCGGCAGGACATGCCGAAGTAGCGGACATGGAGCAGCCGACCGTTGTTGAGCGTCACTGTCCGCAGAGTTGTCGCATCCACCTCGGGGGCGCATGGGGGAGGGGGGCGCACGCCCTTGCTCGGTGCCCTTCTGGCCGCTTCTTGGGGCCCTCTGGAGGCCCCCCTTTGGAATCCCCCTGTGGGGCCCCAATTGGGTCCCTCCGTGGCCCCCTCGGGCCGCAGAGGAGGGAGCGGGACCAGCAGGATTAGGAGGGGATGGAGAGGGACGAGGTTGAGGATACCTCGCACTGCCCAGAGAACACCACGTCGCGCTGCTCCATCTTACTGCCGAGAGCCATGACATCGCGCAGGGCGTCCAGGACCTCCTTGCAAGTCCTGTGCGCTACTCCTGTCAGCTGTGCTGCGTCGTCTTGATGTACCCGAGCAGTCAATTGCCCGCTTGCGAGCCACGCCAAGGCGGCGAGCTTCTTCATCGGGACCTCGTGGTCTGCCCAAGTCCCAGCGGTCGCTCTGTTCGTCGTGCGGCAACCGCGCCTGAAGCACTGCACGGAAGGGTGACGGTTGTCGCGGAAGCATGTCCTCCCCAGGGGCCATTGACAGCCTGCGCATTCCTTGTTGTGGAGGTCTTCGAGGAACCCGAGCTTCACGAGCATCCAATAAGCGGCCTTGTTGTCCATGGCAAGGATCTCGTCAAACGTCCAACGCTTCGCCTTGGCAACCCGTCCGCGCTGCACCGCGGCAGCGCCTTTCTGTTCACTCGGAGTGTAGAAGACGCCGGTACGCTCCAGGGCCGCCCTTTTGCGTGCCCACGCTGCTCTCGCCTTCCGGGCCAACGCCAGACTGTTCTTCGACCGCTCCTGCGACTTCCGTTTGTTCCGCTTTTTCTGGCTGAAGTTACAACTCGCTTTGCCCCCCTTCTTCTTGGCGAACTTGTTCTGAACGTTGGTTCCCTGGGTCGCTGCGCGGGCAGGCCTCTTCATCACCTTTGCTCCCGGCGGCATGGTTGCGCCATCCCCGCGGGGCGAGATCGGCGGCAAGCAATGGCTGGGCGGCAAAGCCGCCTCGAGCATAAAACGGCTTGGCAACAACAGCAGATTGCGGTCGGAAGGGGAGGCGCCAGAGGACGAGGCGGAGGAGTAGGACGAGGAGAGGGAGAGCGAGAGAGAGAGAGAGAGAGTGAGAGAGGGAGAGAGAAAAAAATGGAAGAGAACACATCATATTTATTATGTGTATACATGTGTGTGTGTGTGTTTGCCTACATGTATGTATGTATAAACGGATGGATCTTCATCGGTGCATCTGAAGGCCCCAAGCCCCCTCAGGCTCCCTCGCCATCATTTGCCCCTCTTGGGCCACAGGCGTGTGAATTGGCGAAGGGCTGCGGATTCCTCGCGGCCAGGCTCGAAACAAGGGGCGGGGAAATAGCGTACCAAACTATGATGTGGTACGTTATTTCCCCCATTCCCCGTTTTGGCTTCCATTGTTTTCTCGCGGGTCCTCCAGGGCGATCAAACAAGCCCGAAACAATGGAGAGGGAAATCGCGTACCACAAACATGCCTGGTACGTTAATTCCCCCTCTCCTGGTTTGGAAACCATGATTTTTTCCTGGACCGTCTTGCGGCTCTCTCAGCCCGTCGCGGGTATGCCCAGGCCACCCAACGAGGCTGAGCCTGGTCTGCTGCTGCCGCTCATCATTCCTCCTCCTCCTCCTCTTCCTCCTCCTCCTGCTCCTGCTCCTGCTCCTCCTCCTACTGCTCCTCCCCCTGCTGCTCCACCATTTTCCTCCTCTTCCTCCTACTCCTCATCCTCCTCCTCCTCCTCCTCTCGTTTTCCTCCCATCGCCCCCTCGCGGCCAAGCTAAAACAACGGGCTTGGAAATAGCGTGCCAGGAGCTAGTTTGGTACGTCATTTCCCCCCCTTCCCGTTTTGGTTGCCGTTGTTTTTTTCCTCGCGGGCCTTCCGGGGCCATCAACAAGCAACTCCGAAACATAGGAAGCAACATCCAGCGCTCAGGCAACAGCACACTTCCCAATCTAGCTTTCGCCCAAAAATGGCCCCCAAGACGCCCCCAAGAAGACCCAAAAAGGCCCCCAAGGGGTCGGCGGTGTGGCGTAAGCCTAAAAATCTAGTTTGTGGCCAACGCTCTGGTGACAGAACCATTTCCGATTAGGGATATGGCCGGCGCTCAGGCGACAGCACCATTCGCTACCCCTCCCCCACTCTGCACGAATCATGTGTCTGCTCATCCGCTGGCCAAGGCATCTTGGAGCCCAGGGTTGCGCGGTCTCAAGCTAGACTGGCTGGACACCCTCGCTGCTCCTCCCTCTGCTGCTCCTCCCTCTGCTGCTCCTCCCTCTGCTGCCCCCCCTCCCTCCTCCTCCTCCTCCTCCTCCTCCTCCTCCTCCTCCTCCTCCGCCTCCTCCTGTTCGTACCCCAACTCCACCTCCTCGTCGCCTTCCCCCTCCTCCTGGGGTGGGAAAGGGGGGAAAGGAAGGAGAGGAATTGGATGATGACTTTTGGCTGGGTCCCGTGGCCCTGCGCGCGTCCCCCTGCGCGCTTCTTGTCTGCAGTGGCACTGAGCTTGGCCACGACGGCCTTCTTGACCATCACGGGGCTCGCGGCCCCGTTGCGCAGCTTCGTGGTGCTCCCCAACGCGCCCCCGAGAACCGTGCATACCTTGCACAGGTTCCACCCTACGTTGAAAGGATTCAGCAGAGCCCTCACAGACCCCAGGAAAGCGAAGTACTTCAGGTCCTTCTTGCTCCGGCCTGCGCCGCGGCCGAGCTCTGCGTCGACAATGCCGACGAGGTCGCTGCACACGTCGGCGACCCGGGCAGCGCGGCCTGGGCCCGCCTGGCCGAGGTCCTTGAAAATATCATGCACTATCTTGACGTTCGTGGACGACTGGGTCGACAACGGTCCGTCCAAGTGCACGAATCCCATCGACATGAGGATGTCGCACACGTGCGGCAGCATCAAGTCGCTGCGCAAGGCCTCCTCGAGCTGGCCCAGGTACACCTCCGGACCAGGGCAACGCCTGCTCTCCACGACGCTCCTCCGCGCAGGCGGCACGCGCGGCAACCGCGACCAAGGGGAAAGGGAAACCAGGGCAGAGGGCCGTCCAGGAAAGGAGGAGGCGGAATGGGAATACACGAAAGCGCAACCCATGACACCGCGCAGCCTGCGCGGGGTAGCGACACGTTCAAGAGAGGTGTTGCTCTGGCCCCGCCTTGCCGCCAGCGACGACCCGGTCGACTCGGACCAGCAGCACCTGCATGTCCTCGGCGGACAAGGAGCTCTGGTGCCGGTTGCGGTGGGGGCCGTCGGCCTGCGGTCCGCGGAAGGCCTTGTAGCCCAAGTCGTGGAGGTAGTTCGCCCGACCGCGGATCACAGCAGCAAGGTTCGTCGTCTTCCGTAGCCGCGCGGAGAAGTCCTCGACGACATCCACGGAGGTGGTGAAAGCGAGGAGGGCAGCCACCTTCACGAGCTCGTCCTCGCAAAACCCCCGCCGCCGAAGCTTGCCAACCAGCGTCGTGATGGAGGCCGTGAGCGGGTCGACCGAAAGACCCGTGCCCTCGTGGGCAACGTGGAAGCAAGAATGCACCGACACAGCCTTCATCGCCTGGGCCACTGTGACGCGGCCCGTGGCCCATGGAATGGCTGTGTTGTACACTGAGTCGTCGGGGTCGTGCTCCTGGAACCCCTCCCGGTGCAGGATGTGTGACCACAGGACCTGCCGAAGGCAACGCTTATTCGAAACGACCAGCCAGGCGCGCACCAGGCGCGCGACATGGCGCACCTGGCACGCCAGGCACACAAAGCACACCAGGCAGGCGCACCCGGCGCACCAGGCACGCAAGGCACACCAGGCACACAAGGCACGTCAACCAGGCACACCAGGCACACCAGGCACACCAGGCGCACCGGGCACACCAAGCGCACCAGGCACACCACGCGCACCAGGCACACTAGGCACACCAAGCACACCAACCAGGCGCACCAGGTACACCAGGGAAAAAAAACACAATGTAAAACCAACTGTTTCAAGGTAGCGTTGCCCTCGCGAGCCTGCGCGCACCGCCTTCCGCGAAACAGGACACACCCTGCCGCGCAAAGGTGGTCCTCTGTGGCGGTGCCGCTGTCCGCCACTGCCATGGCGGCACCACACACGTCGCGCGCCAGCTTCTCCGGTGTTCCACGCCCACGTCGCTCGTCCCTCACGGCGACCTTGCTGTGGACCCAGTTGGCCACGCAGGTCGCTGCATCATAGAAGGCCGGCCCGCGCTTGCCTTCGCTGATCACCACCCGACGCTTGTGGATCCTCTTGTACTTCCGTGCCATTGCAGGGTGAAGAGGGTAAGAAGGAGGAGGAAGATGAGGAAGACGAAGATGTGGACAAGGAAGGGGGATGGTGAGGAAGGGAGAGCGAAAACAATAAGGAAGAGGGAAACGATAAATATTGACAGGAAGAGAAAGAGGCGGAGGAGAGGGGAAGAGGAGGAGCGACGAGTGAGGAGTGAGGAGGAGGAGCGAGAGGGAAATGAGGAAGAGGAGGTGGAGAAGGAGGAAGAGGAGACGTGAAGAGTGAGGAGGAAGAGGATGCGGAGGAGGAAGGATTTAGAAGGAACGAGGGGGCGAAGGAGCGATAAGAAGAGTATTGGGCTGATCTTGAGGTGGAGGATGGCGGAGGCGAGGGAGAGCAGGGGATGGGCAAGGAAGAGTGGAAGAGTGAGTAAGAATGAGGAGGAGCAGGGGTGCGAGAAGGATGATGATGAGGAGGAGCGAGAAGTAAGGAGCGGGCGGAGGAACAGAAAGACAAACGGCGAATCGGAGGAGGAGACCCAGGGCGCCAAATCGACTAGAGCCAAAGAGGCTCGAGTCAGAGTCTCCCTCAGAATTGTTACGCCACGGCCACAGGCAAACCGATGAGCAGCAGCAGCAAGAGGAGAACGATGATGGGGCGAATGAGGAGGACGAAGGGGAGTTGCGCAGGAACAAGCTTAAACAAACGTTGTAGCAAAGAAAAGGAAATACCATGATCAACAGACGAAGGAGCAATGAGGAGGGATGAGGAAGAAGGATCGGCAAGATGACACCAGCAAGGTGAGTCACCAAAGAAGTCCCGTCCCCCTCCTCCTCCACACCCTCCTTTGCCCCTGTCTCTTTTAGCCCTCTCCTCCTCCTCGTCCCTGGCCTCTCTCTCTCTCTCTTCCCCTCCCCGCCCTCGTGATCCTTATCATCCTCATTGTGCTCGTCCTTCTGCTCCTCCTGCTGTATCTCCTCCTCCTCCCCCTCCTTCTTATCCTCCACCTCCACCACCTCCTCCTCCTCGTCTTCATCCCTGTCTCCAACTCCTTATCCACATCCTCTCTCTCTCTCTACTCGCCTCCTCTTCCTGCTCCCCTCATTGTCTAGTCCTCCTCATCCGTGCCTCCTCCTGCTCCCTCTCCGACTTACCTCATCATTGTCATCTCCTCCGTCTCGTCCTGATCATGCTCCTCATCACCTGCTCCTACACGTGCTCCCGCTGCTGCAAGTGCTGTTGCTGCCGCCGCTGTCTCCAATGCTGGCGCAGCTACCACTGACAAGGGCCAAGGGGAGGAGGAGGAGGAGGAGGAGGAGGAGGAGGAGGAGGAGGAGGAGGAGGAGGAGGAGGAGGAGGAGGAGGAGGAGGAGGAGGAGGAGGAGGAGGGAGGAGGAGAGAGGAGGGAGGAGGAGGAGAGAGGAGGGAGGTGTCAGTTTCCTTCGAAAAGTGCCCAAGAGCACTGCCCACGGGAGTCTGTTGGCATCGTGGTCACCACCAGCACGAATCCAGATACAATCGCATGCCTCGACCCTCTATGGGCGACGCCGCCAGCACGCCCAGTCTGGTCGCGCAACGACGAGCGCACCCGTGGGTACAGTCTCAGTAGTTTGCCGCTGGTTGGTGGCCAACGAAAAAAGAGAGCCCCAAGACGCCCCGACAGAGCTCCAAGACGGCCCCGAGAGGGCTCCAAGCCGGCCTCAGAGGCCTCCAAGACGGCCCTAGAGGCACATCAGACGATTCCAGAGAGGATCCAGACGGGGACCCCGAACGGACAATTCGAGCCCTCGGCCCCGAGAGGCCCCCAAGAGCCCCCAAAGAGGCCCGAAGCGGCTTCCGCGACGCCTCCAAGAGGCCTCACGAGGCCTCCACGAGGCCCCCCAAAGAAGCAAATTCATCAAATCTTCAGTGGTTTCGAAGGATTTTCGCGTTCTCGCCTTTTCGGCTTCCCAGCGCTCCAAGGCCGCCCAAGACGCCGCCAAAAGGCTTCCACGATCGCCCCAATACCGTCCAAGAGGTTCCCAAGAGAGCCCCAAGACCCCCCGACAGAGCTCCAAGACGGCCCCGAGAGGGCTCCAAGCCGGCTTCAGAGGCCTCCAAGACGGCCCCAGAGACTTCCAAGACGACTTCAGAGAGGGTCAACACGGGGGCCCCAACTTAACATTCGAATCTTCCGCCCAGAGAGATCCCCTTGAAGCCCCGAGATTCCCCACGAAGCCCCCAAGAGGCCCGAAGATGCTTCCAAGGGGCCTTCAAGAGGCCCCCACGAGGCCTCCACGAGGCTCCCCACAGAGCCCAGAGGCTTCGAAGGATTTTCGCGTTCTCGCCTTGACAGCTTTCCGACGATTTAAGGTTTCCAAGATCGCATCACCACCGTCCAAGAGGCCCCCAAGAGCGCCACAACCCACCACAAGAGTCCCCCAAGAGGGCCCCAGAGGCCTCCAGGGCGGCCCCGCAGCGGCTCCCAAGGCGGGACCCTCGCACGGCCAAAGACGGCTCCAAAAATCATCTGCGCGGCCGTACAGCGGCCCCAAGAGGGCCACAGGGGGCTCCAAGAAGCCCACATGCGGGTTCCATCGGTGACCACATGTGAACCCTACCCCCCCCACGATCTCTGAGGGGGAGGGTGGGGGTTCACTTCGTTCGGGAGCTTTCGACCGAAACGAACCCCCACCCTTCCTTAGAAATCGTGGGGGGTAGGGCTCACATGCGGTCCCCTACAAGAGGGCCACAGGGGGGCTCCAAGAAGCCCACGAGTGGGTTCCAAGAGGACCCCTCAGAGCGATCCCGCGAGGGAGCGCTCGCGCGACCGCTGCTTTGAACTGCTCTCGGAGCCCCCTTGGACGCCCCCCGCCGCCATCTCGGGGCCCTCCCCCGGGTGGGCGCCACGAGGACCCCAAGAGCTCGGGCAGGGGATCGACTGCCACATTGGATTTTTTGCCATGAGCTGTCTTCCCGCCGGGTCTGCATCCACTCGCGTATGAACGTGCGCGTGCCGAACAACGTTGCACGGCTGTGTCGCAGATCGACGCACGAGTCCACCTGGGGGTAGGCCGATTCTGTGGTCGGCCCCTCTGCTCGGAGAGCGATCACACGAGCTGCGGGAAACCGTGCGCTTCCCGGGCCTCTCTGGTCCCCCCCCGCCGCTCAAAACTGCTTCAGAGGCCACCGAAATTCGACCAGGGCGGCCTGAAATGGCCGAAGACGCCCGAATAATTGTTTCAAGACGGGTCAGGAGGCCCCGAAGATATCCAAAGAAAGCTCCGAGATGGGCCCTGATAGTCCTTCTGTTGGAGTCGCAGGTCGGCTATGACACGCGTCCGCGGATAGAGAAACATCAGCGCCATGGGAAGGGAGGGAGGGAGGAATAGGATGTCAGATGAGACGCGAGCGCACCTAGCTCGTCTCACTACCTCTCTCTCTATCTCTCTCTCTGTCTCTCTCGATCCCTCACTCCCTCCTTTCCTGTTGTTTTCTCTCTCTCTCTCTCTCCCCCCTCTACGGCAGACTTTAGCTATGGTAGGTTCGTCCTGTCTGCTCGCCAGACCTTCACGTCCCGACTCTGATTTCAAATGTCTACGGAGAGAGGAGGGATGAGGATCGCCGTGAATCAAGAGCGAAATCGTTACCCTGCGACGTACCCAACCCACGTGCATCAAATGGCAAGAGGAGTATGCCAACATTAGCAGGAACAACGACAGTGTAGACGCGGCGATTTGCTGTGCAAGCTACATGGGATGCGCATGCGTTGCACGATTCACAGGACGACGATCGAAAGAACGAGGCTTGAGGCCCCAGGATCGAAGAAGAACGGGTACGGGAACGAGGGGTAGGAGAGGGATGGAATGGAGGGCGGGGGGGCGAAAGGCCATCGCGGAAGCAGCAGCATGCATGGAGAAGGTGAGGCGGGGAATAGGACGACGATGAAAGTGGCGGGAGGAGACAGAAGACTGCCGCGTTTTTTAAGTGCGAGCTAAACCCGCAGCGCTGCCTGCGCCATGTCGTCGCAGAGTTCCACATGATAAAACTTGTTAGAGTGCAAGGAACGAGCGAGGCGTAGCTCGCCCGCTAGCTTCTCCGCCTCCTTCCCGCACATTTCAGCGCGGGAGCTGAACGCTCGCAGGCGCGCCGCCAGGTCTGCGGGCGGCCCGCGGGAAAGAAACTCAAGGCCGGGGTCGCGTATCATCAATCGGTTGTCCATCGTCCAAAGTTGCACTGGCGACGTACTGGTTGAACGCGGAGCGAGCAGCATCACGCGCGTGCCTGAACGCCACGCAGGTACAGTGCACGCGCGATTGGGACTTCAGGTCGATCACGCGCGTCTCCACCAGGCTTGGCAACACCACGCGACTGAGGATCTCACTGCGGTCTGCCATGCTGCTGTCCGCGAATGCAATGCGCTGCCTGCAAGTAAGGCGGCGGCGTCCACTTGTCTCAGAAGATGTTCCCGCGGGCCCGAAGGGCGACCGCCAGCTCGAGCCGCGGCGCCGGCAGGCCAGATAAGGATCATGCAACAGCAAAGACGATGACAGAGCAACGAGGTATCGGCGAGTGCATGACCGGCCTCCGTTTCCTGCACTTCTTTCCTGTAGTTCCCCTAGCTCATCGAGCTCAGCAGATGTTTCTGCGGGTCCGAAGGACGACCGCCAGCTCGAGTCGCAGCGCCACGTGGCGCGAACCGCAGAGCAAGGGCACGCGAGCATTGCTCGTGGTCAGAATCTGAGTCCCCGTGGTGCCTCACTCCGCTTGCCACCCACCAGCAGCCCTCGAAAGTGGCGACAGTTTCACAGATCGCAGCCGCCCAGGGGTGGCGAGGTCTAATCTGAGTCCCCGTGGTGCCTCACTCCGCTGGACCCACCAGCAGCCTCGAAAGTGGCGACAGTTTCACACAGGGATGGCGAGGTCTAATCTGAGTCCCCGTGGTGCCTCACTCCGCTGGACCCACCAGCAACCCTCGAAAGTGGCGACAGTTTCACAGATCGCAGCCCCCCAGAGATGGCGAGGTCTAATCTGAGTCCCCGTGGTGCCTCACTCCGCTGGACCCACCAGCAGCCCTCGAAAGTGGCGACAGTTTCACAGATCGCAGCCCCCCAGAGATGGCGAGGTCTAATCTGAGTCCCCGTGGTGCCTCACTCCGCTGGACCCACCAGCAGCCCTCGAAAGTGGTGACAGTTTCACAGATCGCAGCCCCCCCCCAGAGATGGCGAGGTCTAATCTGAGTCCCCGTGGTGCCTCACTCCGCTGGGCCCCACCAGCAGCCCTCGAAAGTGGCGACAGTTTCACAGATCGCAGCCCCCCCCCCCCCAGGGATGGCGAGGTCTAATCTGAGTCCCCGTGGTGCCTCACTCCGCTGGACCCACCAGCAGCCCTCGAAAGTGGTGACAGTTCCGCAGATCGCAGCCCGCCAGGGATGACGTGAAAGGCAAGAGAAGAGAAGAGGAGGAGCGAAGAGAGGAGGAGAAGGCAAGCAAGAGAGGAGAGGAGGAGGGAAGAGAGGGGGGGGCGGGAGGAGGAGAACGGAGACCGCAGTGCTCTATTCAAAACGAGTACCCAACGCAGGAGGGTTGGGAACAAAATACACGTACATGAATCCACGTTGGTTTTGAGAGAACGCATTGCGCGAACGTTCGTATCATGCGGTCAGGCTCGCTGATGAGGGGGCCGTGTTCATGTGCGTGGTTGGGCGCGTACGTCTTTGGTGGGCTCCCTAATGCAGGACGTGTTGCTTGATGCAAGGAAGCATTCCTGAGTGATTCTTGAATGAAGGGGAGGAGGGGGGGAGGGAGGGAAGGGGGGGAGGGGAGGGGAGGAGGGGAGGGATTCCTGAGGGCAGGAGGGGCTTCTGAGGCGTCGGTGAGCGAAAGGAGCAGGGAGGGAGGAGAGGGGAGGAGGGGAGGGATATCCTGAGGGAAGGAGGGGTTCCTGAGGGGTCGGGGGGGAGGGGGGGAAGGAATCAGGGAGGGACGGGGGAGGGGAGGGATTCCTGAGGGAAGGGAGGGGCCCCCGAGGAAGCGGGGAGGGGAGGGAGGAGGGACTCCCGAAGGGAAGCAGGCCTCCAAGAGCGGGCTCTCCCCAGGGAGGGCTCCTCCTCCCCCCCTCCTCC
>CAUYUJ010015506.1:149998-182498 GCA_963575745.1 Prorocentrum cordatum
CCAGGGACAGTGAATGACCGTTCGGTTCAGCCCCCTCACTCTGGTCTTTTCCCAACATCTAAAGTTGGTTTTTGTTTTCTCAGCACACGCCGCGCAGGATCGCCCCCCCTTTCCTCACTCACACACTCACACACTCACACATTCATCATCGTCACCATCAGCATCATCATGAATTAGCATCACCACTCATCATCATCATTCTCATCATCGTCACCATCATCATCATTCGATTATTCATTTACTCACTCATCATCATCATCATCATCATCAGTTCTCACTCACTCACTCACTCACTCACTCACTCGCCAACCTCACTCACTCACTCACTCACTCAGCCACTCACACAATCATTCACTCACTCATTCACTCATGATTTCGTCACCATTCACCTCCTAGCTTGAATATGGATGAAGTCTCAAGCGGGAACTGCGTCTGTGAGTGAATTGCGAGGGAGTCTCAGTCGGGACCCCTCTCTCTATGTGTCCCGCACTTCATGTTGGTAATCCGAGCGGGTCATCCGAAACGTGTAACCGTCGTCACTTTTGGGCTCCTCAGGCCTGAATTTGGGGGAAATATCAAACGGGAACCTCGTTTGTGAGTGAATCGCGAGGAAGTCTCAGGCGGGAGGGCCCCCCCTTATCGGGCCTGCGGATCATGTTGGTGATCCGAGCGGGTCATCGGATTCTTGTAACCGTCGTCACTTTTGGGCTCCTCAGGCTTGAATTTGGGGGAAAGTATCAAGCGGGAGCCTCGTCTTCGAGTGAATTGTGAGGAAGTTTCAGGCGGGAGCCCCCTCCCTATGGGTCCCGCAATTCATGTTGGTAATCCGAGCGGGTCATCCGAAACGTGTAACAGTCGTCGCTTTTGGGCCCAAGCTTAAGCCTCCAGCGCGAAAACTTCGGCTCGGCTACGGCATGGGCATCTACTGGGAGACGTTTGCGAGATGGATCAACGCGCGCGCTCGTCGCGACGCGCGGCGCCTGGGCGTGCCCTTCGTTTTACTGCAGGCCGTGGACGAGTGCGGCACGATTCAGGGCGAGCCCGACGCGGGTCGGCGCCTCCTGAACTTCCCGAACATGCACAAAACGGGGGACATCCACGGCGTCTTGCCGGCACACGTCGGCATGGAGGTTCGGTTCACGGCCATGCAGGAGGAGCTGAAGAAGAAGTTGGGGCTGGTGCAGGAGCAACGGGCCACCATCCTTCGAGTTCCACCGCGAGGACGAGCAGCGGTGTGCGGAGTGCCCGGCAGGCCAGCTCTTTCGCCCCCGCTTCCTACCGCAGGGGATCTGGCTGCAGGTGCACGGCTTCCAGGAGTCTCCGATCTACCAGGAGGTTGCCGAGGTGCTGCGACAGGGCGCCGAAGACGCCGACGACGACGGCCAGGCCGAGGCGCGGGCTCGGAGTTTGCTGATGTTCAGGCCCGGCGAGCAGGAACTCACGTGGCAGAGCTCGGGGTCGCGCGCCGTGCGCCGCGCGGAGCGTCTGGCCCTGCGACAGCGCGCAAGCGGCTTGCGCGCTGTCGCAGGGCCAGACGCTCCGCGCGGGCGTCGCCGTCGACTGCGCGAGGGACGAGGGCGCTGGCCGCGCGGGCACGTCGGACGACCAACGGTGGCTGCGTGTCTACGTCGTGCTCTCCCGCGCCGCGTGCGCGCGGAACATGCTGATCCTGCGGCCGCCCTCGCGCGAGTCTCTGGAGCGCGGGCCGCCTGCTTCTTGCGGAAGGCGCTCCTGGAGTTCGACAAGAGAGCGGAGACGTCCAGGGATGAGGCTGAGCAGCTCGCCGCGGAGCTTGGGTTCGTACTGCCTCCCGCCCGAGCGCGACTGCGCCCCGCCCGGAGCCCGCGGGGTTGTCCCAACGGCTTGGTTCGCGGGGCTGTCCCGACCGCTTGCCCCCGCGCCCCAGCGGCCCGCGGGGTTGCCCCAAAGTCTTCGCGAACCAGCCGTCGGGGAATGTGCTCGCTCTGGCCGCGGCGGCGACGGCGCCCAAGAGCAAAAACATTTGCTTGCCCCGACCAGTGGGAAGGGGAGGAACGCGCGGAGAAGAAGCAGGGGAAAATCGAGGACGGGGAAGGGGTAGGGAGGGGGTGATGATGAGGAGGAAGTGGAAAAGGAGGAGGAGGATAAGTAGAAGGAGGGGGAGTAGGTGAGGACAAAACGGCGGGCGAAAGGATAATGTCCGTCAGGGCGAGGAGGAAAAGGGTAAGGGCAAAGTGAACATATTCTCATGTGGGATCTTTCAGTCGGAGTAATTTCCTTCCATGAGGGCGTCCACCGGAGCGCCAGGCTTGGCAAAAGGAAACATCTCGACTGCGCCAGGATGCGCGCAGCGCCGTGCGCGCATCGGGCGGCATCGGATCGCCAAGGAAACGACATCGAATGGGATCGAACTGGGCGAACTCGGCGTCGTGGGTCCAGCGCCCGCGGGGGGAGGCGGAGGAGGAGGACGAGGAGGAGGAGGAGGAGGAGGAGGGGGACAAGGAGGACGAGGAGGAGGAGGAGGACGAGAAGGAGGAGGAGGAAGAGGAAGAGGAGGAGGAAGAGGAGGAGGAGGACCAGGACCACGAGGAGGAGAAGGAGAGTTTACGTTTGTTTCGTGTCTTGTTTCCCTGCGGTGGCGGGTGGGCCCTCGCCGTGGTCCCCCACCCGCCATGGTGAAGGCTCTCAGGCGCGCCGAGGACGTGGCCAGGGATCGCGACGAGGCAACGGCGGCCGTGGCCAGGGGATGTTGCGAAGGAGAGGAGACCCTGATGATGATGGTGATGGTGATGGAGGTGGTGGTCGTCATGATGGAGATGATGGGGAAAATGATGGTGATGATGCTGATGATGGTGATGAATATGATGATGCTGATGCTGATGATGATGATGATGATGGTGATGGTGATGATGGTGATGGTGATGGTGGAGGTTGTCGTCATGATGGAGATGATGAGGAAGATGATGGTGGTGGTGAGGAAGATGAGGGTGACGATGATGATCATGAGGATGGTGGTGATGATGATGTTGATGATGTTGATGATTACGATGATGATGCTGCTGATGATGATGATGATGGGGAAGGTGGTGGTGATGAGTTTGGCGATGAGAGGGCTGATGATGATGCGGATGAGGATATTGTCGGCAAGATGGTAATCATGATATGTTGCTGGGAGGCTTGTGACATTGAATCTGGTGATGATGTTGTTCTGCGTTTAATCGCACTGATCAGGATAAGGAGGAGGTTAGGCTGATGATGGTGATGATGCTGCTTATGATGCTTATGAGGATGATTGCGAAGACGACGACAACCACGACGATTATGCGGATGACGACACTGATGACGATTCGATGACGGCGATGACGATGATGACGACGACGATGATCCTGATGATGCCGATGATGCTGATCATGATGTGGATGGTGTGGATGACGATGACGATGATGACGACGAATGACGACAATGATGACGACAATGATGATCTTCATGCTGATGATTGTGACTATACTAATGATACTGCTGATGATGCTAATGCTGATGATGCTGATGATGCTGATGATGCTGATGCTGTTGAGGATTCTGTCGCTGATGACGAGTATGCCGATGCTGGTGATGATGTTGATGCTGATACTGTCGACGACGACTATGATGATGATGCTGATGATGATGATGCTGCTGATGATGATGCTGATGATGATGATGCTGATGATGATGATGATGATGATGATGATGATGTGGAGTATTGTGCTGATCAGTGTGATCCTTACGACGATGTTTATGATGATGATGGTGCTGGTGCTGGTGAGGCTGATCGTGATGCTGATGACGATGCTGCTGATGATGCCGATGATGCTGCTGATGGTGATGATGATGATGCTGCTGCGGATGATGTGGGTGATGTGGATGATGTGGACGATGTGGATGATTATGATGATGCTGTGGATATGTGGGTGACGTGGATGATGTGGGCGATGTGTATGATCATGATGCTGATGCTGATTATGATGATGATGCTGACGATGACGACGATCCTGATCATGATGCAGATGCTGACGATGCTGATGATGATGATGTGGGTGACGATGACGATAGGATGGCGATGCTGATGATGCTGGTGACGATGCTGATTGTGATGCCGATGGCGATGGTAATGATGATGCTGCTGGTGATGTTGGTGGTGATGATGACCATGTCTATGACGATGATGATGCTGACAATGACGATGACGATGTCGACGAACATTTTGATGATGATGATGCTGACATTATTGTTGTCGTAGTTGATGCTGATGAGTCTGATGATGCTGACGATGATGCTGCGATGTTAATGATGATGTGATGATGATGACGACGTTGGTGATGATGACGAGGATGATGATCATGATGATGATTGTGATGCTGATGCTGATGACGATGATGATGCGGACGATTGTGATGATGACGATGCCGATTCCGACGACGGCGACGACTATGATGATGCTGCTGATGATGGTGATGATGATGGTGGTGATGATGCTGATTATGATGATGATAATGATGATGATGTTGATGCTGATTATGATGATGATGATGATGATGATGATGATGATGATGATGATGATGATGTTGTTGATGATGATGATGATGATGATGATGATGATGATGATGATGATGATGATGACGACCCTCTCCGCTGGCTCCCTCTCCATCTTAATGGGATCTGCCATGTGCCGGGGCAAAATTGGGATGCTTGGGTGCCGACTTGAAGCAATATCGGAACCTCATGCGAGGACGATTGGTAGCTATAACGTCATTTACCCTGGATCGTGGGCTCGGGGACGTGAACCAGGCGTAATTTTCTAGGGATCGTCGCCTCGGGGGCGCGAATTCCGCGTACCCTGTGAGGGATTCTGGCCTCTGAGGCTCGAATCCAGCCGAATTTGCAAGGGATCGTGGCGTCGGGGGAGCGCACCTCGTGTAATTGATACGGGATCGTGGCCTCGGGAGCGTGAGTCCCACGTAACTGACAAGGGATCGTGGCCTCGGTGCGCGATATCTGGTGCGAGCTGCTGAGGATTCTGGTTTCGGGATCGCGGGTTTGGCGTAATCTGCTAATGATTCTGTTTTCGGGATCGCGAATCTGGTGCAATCTATGAGGGATTCTGGCCTCGGGAACGCCGATCTGGGGCACTTTGCAGGGGATGCTGGTCTCGGGAGCGCGACTCGTTCACAAAGGCTTCTGGCCTCCGTTGGCGCGAATCGTTGGCAGCCTGCGCGGGATTTCGGCCTCGAGGGCGCGAATGTCATGCATTTTTACGTGTGCCCGGGCCCCCACGGCATTCTGAAAACCCTGGGGGGGGGGGACGGGTGGTAAAGTGTCCGTTTTCGGTTCCCCCCTTCGTGCGGACAGCAACGATTTACAGCTGGACGCGAAGAGTCGAATTATAACATTGGAGACTGGAAACTGCAAGTAGTGCAGGGTGCAGGGAACCTTGTCCGCGCAGCCTGGTGGCCCCACCCGGATAATGATGATGGCGATGTTGATGCTGATGTTGTTCTTCGTCGCCACGGCCGGATTCGCCTGCGGAACGCACCTGGAGAGCGTCTCGGTAGTTTTTTTTCCCCCCCCTTGCCCCCTTCCCGCCTTCCTCTTTCCGCCATCCAAGACTCCCAGCTGACGCGTCGCTCACACGCGTCAGAGACGGCCTCTGGCTCAACGCAGGCAGGCCCTGAATCTCCGTAGCCATTTTGGCTCAAGCTTGGCTCAACTTGCTGTGGCGATGCGCGCTGTGCTGGGCCTAGGCGCAGCATTCTCACTCGCAGGGCTGCTTGTATACACCCAGCGTAACGGCAGCGCGAGGCCGGTCGTGACTGGGGCACCATCCCGCACCGTGTCAGCGCGCGCCGTGTTCGGGGCCATCCGCTGGGATGCATGGAACGGGCTCGCTGGGGACGTGGTCTCATCGACCGTGGCGCAGACGATGGCCCCGGTCAAGTACCACTGGCGCCTCCCTTGGTACGCCACGGTCGACCCTGCGAACGAGACCAAGATCTCGTTCAACGCCGACCGGCAGAGCATCATGGATCAGGAGCTCCAGCTCGCGCACGCCGCGGGGCTCTCCTTCTGGGCCTACGACACGTACTGCGTCTGGCCGACGGACGCGCACATCCCCGAATGCCAGTTCTGGTGGGACACGGAGTCGGTCGGCTACAAGGCGACGGACCCGGCCTACGGGCTCAGGCTGCACCGCAACTCGTCCGTGAAGCACCTCATGAACTTCTCCCTTGTGCTGCTCGGCTCGTCGCCCGCCACGCCGCAGCTGCGGCCCCGGTACCTGGAGCTCTTCGCGGACCCCAGCTTCCAGCGCGTGGGCGACAGGCCCCTCGTCTTCCTCTTCAACGTGGGCCGCCAGCAGGCCGACCACATGGGCGGCTGGGCCAAGTGGCGCGAGCAGTGGGACGCCTTCCGGCGCGAGAGCATCGCACAGGGGTCCGGGAACCCGTATTTCGTCGCCATGTGCGTCGGCGCCGCCAACCTGCACGTCGCCGAGGAGGCAAGGGCTGGGCTCGGCTTCGACGCCGTGTCGGCCTACGCCCTGCCCGGCGGCACGGTCGGCGGCACGGCCTTCGCGGCGCAGGCGGCGGAGGCCCGCGAGTTCTGGGGCCAGGCCCGGGCGGCCGGCTTGGAGCAGGTGGTCCCGGTGCCGACCGGCTGGGACCCGCGCCCGCGCGCGGACCACGAGCCGGTTTGGGTCAAGGAAGGGCCGGAGCACTTCCTGGAGCCGACGGCGGCCGAGCTGGCGCGGCTCGTCGAGGACGCGGCCGCCGCGGCCGCCGAGGAGGAGCCCGGGGTCGCGCTCCTGTACGCCTGGAACGAGAACACTGAGGGCGGTTGGCTCCTGCCGACTCTCGGCAACGGGACGACACGGCTGGACGCGGTCGCAGCGGGCTTGAAGAGGAGGGCCGGGGCCGAGCGGAACCATGCGCTCTGGCAGTAGTCGGAGCCGATGTGGTTGCAGCGGGGGCTGTCTCCATGACAAATAGTTTTGCAGTGTTGCTGTTGAATTGCGCACGAGCCAAAGCGTGCAGTCACATGATGTTGTTTTCACAATTGACCGTGCTGCGTTTGATTGGAGCGGCGCTGGCAGTGAGAGCGGGTGGCACGCGCGGCGAAAGGCGGGGTGGCCAGGGAGGGGGGTAACGAAGCATATCAGGTGATGCTCAAGGCTGGGGTACGGAAACGGATTATTTTCAAGTAAGGAAGGTTGGGAGCGAGCTGGATGAGGCTCGGGCGCCATTCGTGGCCTCTCCCGCTCGGATCAGGATTGTCTTCTGGCGCGACGCATTCCGTCCTGTTCGCATCTTGTTGGTGGGTGCATTTGCAAGTTTGCCGCAGCCACTGGCCTTCACGCCTATTTTAGTCAGATCTTTTCTGGCAGCCGCTGTAGAACCGAAGTTGGGCTCTAATATATCACAGCAAGACCGCAGCTTGCCGAAGCCGCTGTCCACTTGTTCGCGCCACTGCAGCCTTGCCGTTATTGCAGCATGCGAAGCGAACACAACAAAATCGCAGGCAGGCCCTCAATCTGGGGCCTCTGTATCCACGTTCACTCGCAGGGGTCTCGATCGCGCTAGTTTAGTTTGCTTACGCAGGTCCCGCTAACGCCTGTAAAGAGAGGCCATGGTTGCTAAACACCGCCCGCCCCCTCCCCCATGGCCTCCACAGAGGGAATTGACCACGGACGATCGTGCCCATGCCGCCGCGGCGGAACAGCTTCTGTATGAATCGTTGCCGCTCTGATCTTTGTGAGCCACTTGTTCCCGCGGACCTGTACATATCTGTACCTCCCCCTTCCCCACGCTTGCTTGCACCTCCCCTTCCCGGCCACAGGCGTCGGGGTGGCCGGGAAAGGGATCTACCAGGTGGGCGGGTTAGGAAGGCCGACTCACTCAGCCCTAGGATTGGGATGTATCTCTCCGGAGCGTTCCGCCATGCTCTCAGAGCGTCCCGGAACGCTTTGCAGCGGCTGCGGCGCAGCCAGCTCTCAGAGATCTTCGATCTGTCCCGACCCGACCTTGTCCCGCTCCGGGCTCCGTTTTACCGACGCGTCGACAGTTCCATGTCTTATGATTCTCCAACCTATTTTAGCCTTGATCACCAGCAATCGTTTCGAGCACCAGGAAAGTACCGAAACCAGAGGGTTTTCAGGTGTCGGGCCCTGTCAGGCGATGCTCGTTTCGACACTGTTTCGATATTTTCTGGGTGCTCGAAACTCTTTCTGGGATGTGGTTCTGAAGTACGAGTGGAACAGCACAATCCGTGTCCACCACAACGGGGGCACGGGCGTTCGAGCGCTTGCCGCCGCGCGGGGGCCCGAGCAGAGCCCGAGAGGCCCCGAGAGAAAGGCCCCGACGGCAGCCGCTGTGCCCCTCGTGAGCTGCAGCAGTCGGGAGCGGGGGGGCGACTGGGAACGGGCCTTGGGTGCGGCGCGCCCGTCGCTGCTGTTCGTTGGCGGGCGGGCGGGCGCACCCGTGCGCAGCCAGGCCGCGCGTGGATGGAGCGCTGCGAGATTTGTGTTCAGTTCGTTGTACGTATTAATAAGATTGTGAACGATGGTAGGTCGCACTTATACAGTTCTAAGGATTTCGTTATGATGTATGTTATGAGAATATTCCTATTTGAACCACAGTATGGTTCTATGTGTGTCATTATCGATGTGTCTATGTCTTTTCATTGGGGATTATTTTTTATGGGGGGCCACGAAGGGGACCAGACAAGCACTGCTAGACTGGTCAGTATGGTGGCGGGCCGCTGTGTATTCTCTGACCGGGCACGTTCTCCTCCACCTCCTCCTCCTCCTCCTCCTCCTCCTCCTCCTCCGCCTCCTCCTCCTCCTCCTCCTCCTCCTCCTCCTCCTCCTCCTCCTCCTCTCTCTCGCCTTCTACATATATCACGCCATGAAGGGAGAGATCGGCGCTCCTCCTCACGATTTTACTTCGGTCTCGGCTGCCGCACGATTTCGAGCAGTCGCCATTCAGCGATTGCGAGTCGGGTAAGTGACTGGGACTCTTCTCAGGGGACGTTCACTCCTCCTGCTCCTCCTCCTCCTCTTCCTCCTCCTGCTCCTCCTCATCCTTCTCCTCCTCCTCCTCCTCCCTCGGGTCGCCTACTGCCCCGGGGGAAACCGTGCACGTGTGCTAGCCCAGAATGTGTGTTACCATGCCCAGCGCTGCCGACAGCGCGCAGCCACTGTCGGGCCGCCCTGCGCCGCCTGCCTCGCGTGTGGAAGTCTCGGTGGACAGGCGCTCCTTGGCCCCAGCACACGCTCTGTGGACTTGTGGGGGACGATCAATGGAGAGGAAGCATGTTGCCAAATCATTTCCAGATGTCTACAGCATGTTCCAGACATGTGTTCAATACGTTAAAAACATGTTGGAAACATGTCTAGAACATGCTCTACACATTCGAAACACATAGTCCATTGTCATGGCATCCACACCTGTGGACCATCGACAAGATGGCCCTTGAGAGGCCCCCGGGTGCGCCCCCCTCGCTCCGTGGCGACCGCTGGCCCCAGGACCCCCTCGTGCGCCGTGGCCGCCGGCCCGCGCGGGCCCGCCGCCGCGCCACGCCCGCGCCGGCGCCGCTTCGCCCCGCCCAGGCGGAGGCGGCCCGCCGGGCCGAGGACGCCTCGCGGGAGCACCGGGAGGCCGCGGGGGGGCGGCCGCGGGGGGGCGGCCGCGGGGGGGCGGCTGCGGGGCCCGGAGGGGGGGTGGAGGGGCTAGAGGGTCTTCGGGCAGTGCAAAGGGGTGTGGTGCCAACTTTGGGCAGAAGCGACTCTGGCGGTGCTATTTTTTGCAGACAGCGTCGCCATTTCCACGATTTGGCACCATACCCCTCTGTGCCACACCCATTTCCGACCTCCAAATGTCTTACGCCATCCTTGGATTCGAAGAAGGGAAACGCCATGCGTATAAACTTGTGGCGCTCCGCGCGGATCTCTTGGATCCGCACTGGGCCCCCCTGGCGGCGCCTCCAGTGCCGCCCCTGGCGCGCCCGGGAGGTGGGTCCAGCGCAGATCCAAGAAATCCGCGCGGATCGCCAAATGTTTGTGCTTACGCCGTTTTTTCTTCTTCTATGGATGCGTGTGTGAAGTGGGATTTTGTGGCCGGGATTCTGCCTGTTTGTCGTCTGTTGGTGTCGTCGTCGCCCCCTCCGCGACCCACCCGCGACCCGCCACCCGGCCCGCGACCCACTCGGCGACCCATCCGCGACTCACCCGCGACCCACCCCGCGCCTGCCCCCTCGCTCTTATCCGCAATTATGGGGTGCTGCGTACACTGATACCACACCGCTACCTTTGAGATTGTAGTTCTTCTCTGGCGCGTAATTGACGTCGTCCATGACCCCCCACCTCGTTCCAACGCCGATGGGTGGTCTAGCGGACCTGCGTTTCCAAAATGACCTCATCGTGTGATGCGCAAGGGTAGCTCTGTACATTGCAGGAAGCGGCGGCTGATGCGCATGAGAATTGGTAGGGGGAAGAGGAGAAGGATGAGGAAGGAGGAGAAGGATGAGGAAGGAGGTGGAGGAGGCGGATGAGGAGGTGGAGAATGAGAAGAAGGATGAGGATGAGGAGGAGAAGGCAGCACCGGTATAAGCAGGAGGAGGATGGTGATCGTTTTCTTATTCATTGTTTTACCGATCGGCGTAGGCCCTCGCAATCTTGGCTGTTTTTGGCACCTGTTTCGAGCAGATGGAGGCTCCTCCATGGGACGCACTGCTGCAAACAGTCGCATGAAGCAGAGGTCCAGAGCCAGACACCTCCCCTCTCCCTTTCCGCCCAATGTCGAAACGCCGCGTCAGAAAAAGCTCACGTGCGGTGCCTGAGCAGGTGCAGCATGAGCACGAGCCAGAGCAGGAACAGAAGCAGGAGCAGCAGCATCAGGAGCAGGAGCCAGTGGGAGGAGCAGGAAGGACCAGGAACACGTGCAGGATGGGACAGGATGCGGGCGACAACGACGAGGAATGCCGGATCCAGACGTATGGCTCTCGCGTGGGGCGAGAACGCCATCCTGAACGACGGGGGCAATGCGCCGATCTGGAGACGATGCCAATTCTCCTTCGAGAAATTCGTGGCACAACACAAACACTCCGATAGGAACACATGACACACAGGCATTCAGACTTGTGTGCGACAAGTATGCGGGAGAAGTAGCGCCCCGCTTGCACAGTATCTGGGGAGAGAGGTGAGAAGGAGGGGGGAGGAGGAGGAGGAGGAGGAGGAGGAGGAGGAGAAGGAGGAGGAGGAGGATGAGGAGGAGGAGGGATGAGTAAGAGGAGGGGAGGATGTAGGAGGAGGAGGAGGAGAGGAGGGAGAGGAGGAGGAGAAGGAGGAGGAGTGAGGTGCGGAGGAGGAGGAGAAGGAGAGGAGGAGGAACGAGGAGGCGGGAGGAAGGGAAGGAGGGGGAGCGATGGGGGAGGGGGAGAATGGGGCGGGGAGGGGGATAGGAAAGGGAGGAGGGTGAGAAGGAGAGGATGAGAGGGAGGAACGATGAATTGCATTATTTACTGATTAGGTACAGCGGGGACCAGGATGATGGGGGAGGGAGGAACCCCATCCTTCGTCTGGGGGAGGAGTGTAAGGGGGAGGAGAGAGAGGGGGAATAGGCGGGAAGAGAGGGGGAGGAAGGAGAGAGGGAGGAGGAGGGGAAGGAGAGAGCAGGAGGAGTGAGGAGGAGGAGGAGGAGGAGGAGGAGGAGGAGGAGGAGGATAGGAGGAGGAGGGGAGGAGGAGGAGGAGGAGGAAGGAGGAGGAAGGAGGAGGAGGAGGAGGAAGGCCTACGATGAGGAGGAAGACAAAGAGGAGGATGAGGAGGAGGAGGAGGAGGACGGACACCCAATCTACTTCCAACACACTTTCCTACTTTATGGTTCTACCTACTTCTTCCGACCCCTTGGTATGCTTGGCCTCCTCCGCCTTCCCCGGGGCGCACCGCCGACGTGAGGGAGGCAGTGCACACGGAAGCCGGGGACGACGAGCACAGCTGCCGTGACCGTTAGCGCGAGCGTCGCTTTGGGCTCGGGGGGGGGGGGGGCTCTGGTCGTCGTGCCGTGCCTCAGGTCTGTGGCGAGGCACCTGCTCGTGGCCAGGGCCCGCGGTGGCCGGGAGGGAGCCCCTCCGTCCCCATTTGTTTTCGCTCTCTCCCTCTCTGGCAGCACGATGGCCGTCGATGTCGCGGTGTCCTTGAGTCGGGCGTGTCCCTCGACAGGAGGAGTATTCAAAAGTTGGTGACAGATAGTTTTGGGACGATCTTTCTGTTTTTTATTGATTATTTGGGAACATGTTTGGGGTATCTTTCATTTTTCGTCCACAATCCGCCTGTCGGGGGACATGCCTGACCTGATGGTATCCGTGACCCCCTCCATGCCCTAGCGCGGAAGATCGCCGCGCGCGGATCCACGCCGAAGCTCTACAGTCGGACAACGTGGCCTGCGATCCGGGGCTCCCCAGTCGTGGCCGCGAGACTCGCGAGTGCAGATGCGGAGTCCGAGCAGGTGCAGCTCTAGATGGATCTAACGCAGTGGCAGGAGCGCGTGGTCTTCACGATCTGGGCAAGCGACGCGATGGGCACACAACCGGTTCCCGAGGGTTATGATGTTCCAACCAACTTTAGCCTTGATCACCGGAGAGAATTTCGAGCATCAGAAAAAGTATCTAAATTCGAAGGTTTTCGCGTGTCGGGACCTGGGAGACACTCCTCGCCCGACACTGTTTCGCCACTGTTTCGCCACTCTTTTGACACTTGTTCGGATGATTTCTGGGGTGTGGTCCTTGAGTAGGACGGGAGCAAAATCACCCGGGGGCAGTGTTCGTGGGGCGACGCGCACGCCTCCGAGCGCAGCGTGCGCGGGGCAGCAGGCGAGCCGAGCGGTGAGCACGGGGTCGAGCGCGGAGAGGCCGCGGCAGAGCCGGGCGGCCGATGGGCAGGGGCGGGCGGGGTCGCCCAGCCCTGCTGCGGCAGAGCGCCTCGTCGTCGATCCTGTGCTGCACATCTTGGCGGACTGCAGCAGTCTTCGCTTCGTAGCCGCGCTCTGTCGCCAGCGGCCTCGTTTGGAGCGCCGGCGCAATGCAAAACGTGCAGTCGTTTTTCAGGGCATCGTGGAGCCAATATTGCTTCCGGCGCTCTGGCGCCACTGCCGTGCTCTCATAGGGCCGTCCTCCGGGACGATTGTCGGCGTCCTGTCCTGTCCTGTCCTGATCTGTGCTGTACATCTTGGCGAGCAGACCAGCGCATGTAAAGTCGGGGCGCTGAAGAAGGAACCCTTTGCGTCGGGGAGGGGCTCCGTTTTCCTCATATTTGTTGTGCATTTCGCTGTGGTTTCACACCCCCTTTTTGCCAATGCACCTCTGACGTGCACGGCTTCTCTCTCTCTCTCTATCATTACGTTCTCGATGGAGCATCGACCAATAGTTTTCAGGAGGAAAAGAAGCACACAGACACAATTAATCCTCGATTCCCCAGAAAATATCGGAAAATATGGGAAGTGGGCTGGAAGACAGAAACCCAGAACATATGAGAAAATATGGGGAGTATTTCTATTTGTGTGTATTTATTTGTGTGTCCTGGGACCCCTTCAAGTTTCTGGATAAAAGGCGCCTCGTTTCTCCTCTTCTAGGGTTCCTTAGGTCAACGCCTCGACTGTACCAGAGGTTGACAGATCTCCCACCTTTGCCAAGGCGCGACTTTGCGATGTTCGAATCTCGAGAGGGTGCTGCGCCAGATTTATTTTTGCGGGCCTGGGCCCGCAAGGTTCCCTCGTGGGTCGTTTTCACCAAGGGTGTTTTGCTAAGTGGCCTTGTCAACCTCCGAACGTACCGCAGCGATAGGGCGGCTCGTTTCGATTCCTCCAATTCGATTCGATCCGATTTCGATGGTTTCCGATTCCGATTCGATTCGACATGGGATTCCGATTTGGGGTCAGATTTCTCAATGGAGGCTTACTGGCATGCCGATTTGCGCCGATTCGACTTCTCCCGACTCGGCTGTTGATCTCCGCCGATCCGATTCATTTCGATCGCCGGTCCGACTTATCGATTCGATTTTGGGGTCTCCCCGGGGTTGTCCACCCCCGAATGTACCGCATTCATCTCTCCTGTCATCGCCCTCCTCGAACAATAGCTTCACAAGAGGGCCGAGGTGTGCGATCAGACAACGCTTACCGCTCTGGTCCTGGATATCACCCTGATGCGAAGCGCATGCCGACTGGCTGGTGGTACACCGTAGTCGGGGCGCCCGATGGCGGAGCGGACGTTTTAGTCGAAATTAAAGGTGGCGCCCCCTTGCAGTCACCTTCTGCGTGATACTGCTGAGAGCCAGCCAGAGCTGGAGGCCAATTGCATATTTATAGTGTGTGTGTATATATATATATATATCACCCAGTCGACTATTGAGATTGCGAGGTCCTTACGGAGGCAGGAGGGGGGAGGATGAGGAGGAGAAGGTATCGAGCAGAAGCGATGGAGGACGGGGTCGTAGAAAGGAGGGAGGGGCGGCCAGAAGGAGGGGGAAGAGGATGATGAGGAGGCGGTGATGGTGGTTGTGACGATGTACAGGGTGATGCTGATGATGATGATGATGATGATGATGATGATGATGATGATGATGATGATGATGATGCTGATTATGATAATGACGATGGCGATGCAGATTATGATGATGACGATGATGATGATGACTCGGAGAAGGAGGATGATGGGTAGGGCGAGGGTTGTGATGATGCTAGTCGTGGTGGTCATGATGACGATGATGATGATGATGATTATTGCGGTGTTGGCGGCGATGATGGTGATACCGACGGCGACGACGACGATGATACTGATGATGCTGATGATGCTGATGATGATGCTAAGCTGGTGGTGGTTGTGGCGATGGTGGCGGTGGTGATGATTCGTATGATGCTGATAATGGTAATGCTGATGATGATGAGGATGATGATGTCGATGCTGCTGTCGGCGTTGATGATGCTGATGGTGACGATGATGGTTGTGGCGATGATAGTGGTGGCGATGCTGCTGATAATGACGAGACTGGCGATGGCGTGAGGAAGATGGTTATGCTGATGATGGTGGTGGTACAGAGGATGACGACGATGCTGCTGCTGATGATGACCATGATGAGGGCGACGATGACGACGATGAGGGTGATGTTTATGCCGGTAACGTTGGTGATGCTTCTGATGATGGTCATGATGGTGATGATGATGACGATTGTTGTGATGATTGTATCTCTGGTGATGATGATGCTGATGAGGATGATGATGATGACGCGGATCATGATGAAAACGATGATAGGGATGATAGTGCTGATGATGCTCTTTCTGATGACGATGGCGATAAGGATGTTGACGACGATTGCAATGATGATTCATGATGATGATGCTGTTCCGTGATGGTGATGATGCATCTTCTTATGCTGGTGATGGTTTTGATGCTGCTGATGATGACGACGGTGACGACGATGGCGACGATGACGGTGATGGTGGTTATGCTGATTCTGATGATGATGGCGACGATGGTGATGCCGGTGTTGGAGATGGTATTGATGACGATGGCGACGATGATGAAGTTGACGATGGTGATGCTGATGCTGATGTTCGGTGGTAGCGAACGGGGTCGTTATGCGTATGAGTGGTAATGATACTGATGATGTTGATGATGATACTGATGATGATGCTGATGATGATGATGATGATGATGATGATGAACATGGGAATCCGATGTGGGAATATATACATGACCACCGCTTGGAGGGTCAGTTTTCGGAGCCTCGGCAGGCGAAGTATATGGATAAATCCCCGCCTCGCAGGGGAATCTGATTACGAGGGCGACGACGGCGATGATGATGCTCATCTTGCTCAGGATGCTGCTGATGGGGCTGATGGTGATACTGATGAAGATGCTGGTGATGATGCGGGTGAGGACGACGGTGATGCTGATAAGGATGATGACGATGATGATGCTGATGATGATGAGGATGATGATGATGTTGTTGATGATGATGATGATGATGATGATGATGATGATGACGAGCATGTCGATGATGATGATGATGATGATGACGATGATGGTGATGCTGGTGATGATGATTGAATTGCTGGTGATGACGATACTGCTCTTGGTGACGATGAGATGATGCTGATGATGTTTGTGAGGATGGTGCTGATGATAATGCTGTTAATGCTGATATTGATGCTGCTGATGACGATCAATATTATGAGTATGATGATGAGGATGATGATGAGGATGAGGATAAGGACGATTATGATGCGGAGGGGGCGGATGAGGAAGATGAGGATGATGAGGAGGAGGAGGAGGAGGATACTGATGAGGACCAGGAGCCAGAGGAGGAGGCACTGAACCCAGCAGGAGCACGACGAGGAGGAGGAGGAGGAGGAGGAGGAGGAGGAGGAGGAGGAATAGGAGGAGGAGGAGGAGGAGGAGGAGGAGGAGGAGGAGGAGGAGGACGACAACGACGATGCCCGCCCCTCCGTCCAGCTGCACGGCTCCGCCACCGAGGCCTCCGCCTCGTTTGCGGCGGTCGTCGCCGAGGTCTGCGAGCTCTTGGCGCGGACGCGAGGTGCGCTAGGCGAGCTCGAGGGTGCGGACGAAGGGGGGGCACGGGGAAGTTTGGAGGAGCTCAGATATCTGTCTTCGTGGCCAAGGTTCGCTCTGCCAGAAAGGCGCCTTCGTTCATGATTCGGGGGTCGCATAGTAGCACGATGATGGTAACGTCTTCACGTCTTCATCTGGGAGGGGGAGAGCCTCGCACGGGTGGGACTTGGCTGGGAATGGCAATTTCGTATAGTGCACGTGTTCTGTGCGCATTGAGCCTATTCTCTTGCACAGGGTGTCTAGAGCTCCGACCACTTTATTCCGCGTCGCGACGCACACCCACCTCCTCCTCCTCACGCACCATATCACCACCTCCCCTCCCCCAGTGGGGGCCCCGCCCACTGCCCCCTCCGCCACGACCACTTTATTCCGCGTCGCGACGCACACCACCTCCCCCACCTTTCCCCCCGCGTCCCCAGAGCCCCAGTCATCCCCCCGCCCAGTGCCCTCGCCGCCCCGACAACTTTATTCCGCGTCGCGACGCGCACCCCCTCCCCCACCCTCCCCCCCGCGTCCCCAGCGTCACAGTGGGACCCCCGCCCCGTGGCCCTCTGCCCCGAGCCCTCCGCGTCCCTAGTGCCCCAGTGGGAGCCCCGCCCAATGCCCCCTCCGCCCCCGCTGTACAATGCCCCCCGTCCCGCCCCAGGGGCTCCGCGCCCAATGCCCCCGCCCCGCCACGAACGCTCCCGTATTCGCGTCCCCGAGGCCAAGAGTGGGACCCCCGTTAGCGGGTGTCGAGGCCCGTGCCCCCCCGCGTCCCCAGCCCCTCAGGGTGCCCGCCCACTTTTTTTGCTGTGTATTTTTCGTTTTTCTTTTTTGTTTTTTTTGTTTTTGTTTTTTATTTTGCCCCCTCCGCCACGAACGCTTTATTCCGCGTCGCGACGCACACCACCTCTCCCACCTCCCTCCCCGCGTCCCCAGCGCCCCAGTGGGGGCTCCGCCCCGTGCCCCCTCCGCTCCGACAATTTTATTCCGCGTCGCGACGCGCACCACCTCCCCCCTCCCCCCCCCGTCCCCAGCGCCCCATTGGACCCCCGCCCCGTGGCCCTCTGCCCCAAGCCCCGCCCAATCCCAAAATGCCCCCTCCGCCTCGACCATTTTATTGCGTTCCTTTCGCCTCGTCGCGACGCACACCACCTCCCCCACTTCCCTCCCCGCGTCCCCAACGCCCCAGTCGCCTGAGCCCAGCCCATTGCCCCTCCGCCCCGACAACTTTTTTCCGCGTCGCGACGCACACCACCTCCCCCCCCCCGCCGCGTCCCCAGCGCCCCAGTGGAACCCCCGCCCCGTGGCCCCCTGCCCCGAGCCCCCCGCGTCCCCAGCGCCCCAGTGGGGCCCCCCCGTGCCCCCTCCGCCCCGACTATGTATGTCGCGTCGCGACGCACACCACCTCCCCCCCGCCCCCCCGCGCCCCCAGCGCCCAGTGGGACCCCGCCCCGTCTCCGCCCCGACCATTTTATTCCGCGTCGCGACGCACACCACCTCCCCCCCTCCTCTCCGCGCCCCCAGGCCCCAGTGGGACTCCCCCGTGCCCCTTCCGCTCCGAGGCCTTTGGGGAACGTCGCGACGCACAACACTCCCCCCCCTCCCCACCTGGGATTTGGGCCCCGTTGCTGGGCCCGAGGGGCGATGTCTTGCCCCCTCTTCCCCTCTCCTCACCTCCTCCTCCCCCTCCCACCTCCTCCTCCTCCTCCTCCTCCTCCTCCTCCTCCTCCTCCTCCTCCTCCCCCTCCTCCTCCTCCTCCTCCTCCTCCTCCTCCTCCCATGGCACGCGCACTTTTAATTTATACACATACATTATTTGATTCGCTCTCATCAGATAACCGTGTTGAATGCTTCGCTCATTCCGCCAGTTTGCATCCATCCCACCACCGTTGGTGCGTGATGGTATGCTCGTAGCCCGCGGGAGCTGTGCGGGAGCCAGGAACTTTCAAACACACGTTTGTGGGGCGTGGTTCCACACGTTGCGCGTGGTTTATTGGAGTATCTTGTGGGGCTTGGTGTGATTCTTGGACCGTCCGAGGGGTCGTCTCGGGGTGTCTTGTGTTTGCTGCGGGGCATGGTTCGGGGTGTAGGTTGGAGGCGGCTGGATTATCTTTGGGTGTCTTGGGGTGACACGGGGTCGTGGACAAGACGCCTCTTCAAGAGGCTTTTCGGTGTCCTGGGAGGCATTGGCCCGCGGCGTTCTGGGCGCATCGCGCCGCGGTGAGGTCGCGGCCCTTGTCAAGGGTACCCTTGTGTCCTCTCAGGATTTGGGAGCTCATTTCGCTTCGAAGTAAGGCTGTGATTGTGCTGGCCTCCGGCCAGTGCCGCCAATCTGGGGCGTTCCGGATGATGATGATGATGCTGCTGATGATGATGACGATGATGCTGACGATGATGATGATGGCGATGGTGATGATCACGATGCTGATGATGCTGATGATGATGCTGCTGATGATGATGATGCTGATGCTGCTGATGATGATGCTGATGCTGCTGCTGATGATGATTAGTATGATGATGCTGGCGATGCTGATCATGCTGATGATGATGCTGATGATGATTAGGATGGCGATGATGATGATGATGCTGATGATGATGATGATGATGATGATGATGCTGCTGATGATGATGATGCTGATGATGATGATGCTGATGATGTTCATGATGACGATGATGATGATGCTGCTGCTGCTGATGATAGTGATGATGATGCTGATGATGATGATGCTGATGATGATGATGCTGATGCTGATGCTGATGCTGCTGCTGATGATGATGATGCTGATGATGATGTTGATGATGACGATGCTGATGATGATGGTGATGATGATGATGATGATGATGATGATGATGCTGATGCTGATGATGATGATGATGATGATGATGATGATGATGATGATGATGATGATGATGATGATGATGATGATGATGATGATGATTATGATTAGTACCCTTGTGTCCTCTCATATTTGGGGGCTCCTTGCGCTTCGAAGTAGAACTGTGATTTCAGCGCCGCGCCGACGGCAGGTCAGGTCGTGGACGGTGAGGGGCACTCGCCCTGCGCGAGACCTGCGCTCTCGGGGCGCCTTGGTCGGCGGCCGCTGCTGCGCTGGTCGGTGCTTCGGGTCGCTCTGCCGCGGGAGGTGGAGAGTTTCTCCGAAGTGCTTAGGCGACCCGTCCTCCTCCTCCTCCTCCTCCTCTTCCTTCTCCTCCCTCCTCCTCCTCCTCCTCCTCCTCCTCCTCCTCCTCCTCCTCCTCCATCTCCTCCTCCCCCTCCCCCTCCTCCACCTCCTCCTCTGTGTAGCTCTGTGAACGTTACTGCCTGCCCAATCGTCTTGGCCGCTGCACGGCAAGGGATGCGATGTGCCTCCGCCGCCGTGCCCTGCTCAATCCTTTTCGAGAGCGGTGGGCCCCATGCTTCATCAGTTTTTGGTCCAGTCCAGTCTCTCCGTTGCAATCCAGATAGCGCTGGGCTGGGTGCGACGGCTCGGCTGTGTCTTCGTCGAGGGCGGGCAACTGGCCGTAGTGGAGCAGCTGGGCGGGATCAGAGCCGTCCGTCTGCTCGTGTTCGTCATCGGCACGCTCGTGGTCTGCTGCTGCTGCTGCTGCTGCTGCTGCTCGGCGTGTGTTCTGGCCGCAGGCGCTGCCCACCATGGCGTTCGTTTGGCGGGCTGGGATGCGAGTGCTGGTGCATTGGCACGCGAACGAGGAGTTCCAGGTGAGGCTTCTCCTTCGCGAGTCCTACGGCGTCGAGCTCGAGACAGAGCTCGGGACACCAGCGACGAGTCCTACGAGTCCGGTGTGGATGGCCGCTACGCCCGACCTCGACATGTACCCTCACGAGCTGGAGATACCGCCTCTGCACGCGCTGGTCCCCTGCGATCCGACGGGCCGGCCGCTGTGGCGCGATCGAGTGGGCGCGGACGGAGGACGCCGGGCCCGCCCGTTTTACCTCCCAGTGGTCTCCGGCCCCCCACGAGATCATGGAACTCCGCTCTGCTTGTGGCGCGAGCCCGCCAGCGGGGGAGCTGGCGAATGCGGGCCGGCCAGCGCTGGCGGCTCCGCCGGGCCCGCTGGATGGGAGAGCGACTCCTTTTGAAGGGGTGGTGCGAGGCTCGGGAAGGATGGAGGTTGGCCCCGGGCGGCGATGGTTCATCGTAGGCTGCGAGGACGAGGGTGAGGTGAACGTGCCGGCGGACTTCGACAGCTGCGAGTGGTTCATGGTCTACGACACGCTCGGGGTCGTGAAGGCCGGGGGGACAGGCTACCCGGTGAAGTCCACGATGGAGAAGCAGGCCGAAAGTTCGTTGGACGCGCGTGTGTTGCCCATCCTGTACGGTTCGACGTCGAGAGGCGGCGCGTCTTCAAGGACGCAGTGCGGGGCATGTCCGAGACGGCGTGGGTTGGTTGGCCCGTGAAGGGGCCGCGGACCGCGTTGTGGCGCGTCCGCTTCCTCGGGGAGCAGGGCGCGCATCCCCGCGCCAGGCGCAGCAAGTGGCGCGCGGGGCGCGGCTTGACGGCGAACGACACGGGCGTCTCGGACCACGAGCTGGCGATGAGGGCGGTGGAGCTGGGTGCCAGCTTCGACCAGCTCAACATGACGGAGCTGGCGCTGGTGGAGCTGCTGGTTTGGCGTGCTCAGCTGGTGGAGTGGCGACACAGAGAGAGGCTGCCCAAGAGCAGCGGCGACGAGTGTACCTGGAGGACGAGTACCTGTACGTGGGGACCTCGGAGACACGAGGGCCACTCATGGTGCGCCCGCTGCTGGTGGATCACATCCAGGCAGAGCTGCGCAAAGAGGCGACGCCCATGAGGGAGAAGCGGAAGCTCCGAGAGGAGCGGATGTTGTCTCGCGGGCAGGGATTTGCCGGCGGAGGCGGCGGGAACAAGGCGCTGCGCGACAAGGTGGCGGCTCAGGCCGTGGAGATCAGCGAGCTCCAGGCGAAGGTCTAAGGCCCCCCGGGCGGCGAGCGTGCCAGAGGAGGGGGCGGGGCCAGTTGAGTCCATGGTGGTCGCCCGGGAGCTGCTGCCGTGCCCGGTGCCCGCCTCTGGCCGCCCTCCAGCCGGCGGCGGCTGCCGGGCGGTGCGCTCTCGGGTGCGACAGCGTCGGCGCGTTGGCCAGCGGCTGTCAGAGGATGTGCATGCCGTCAATTCATTGTGCGGCCGTGGTGCTCCCCGACAGATCTCCAGGCGTCGTGTCCCCATCTCGCTGGCATTGACCACGCCCGCGACGTCATCTCGGAGGCAAGTCCCCCGCCTCTTTCAGGAGCGGCAGCCTGCGCCGAGCTTGTGCTCACACTTGCCGGAGTTTGCAGAAGAGACCGTGCGCCGAGCCACCTACTCCGAGGGGTTGGTTGCCCCGCCGACGGCGGGCGGGCAGTGCAAGGGCGCTGCGCGCTTGTCGTGGTGGGCCCGCGATCTGTGGGTAGGCTGGCAGAAGCATCTACTTCGCCATTATGGGCCCGCGGATGGTCCTCGCCTTCGTCCTTTCTCATCTTCGAAATTCGTGTAGCGCAAGCGGGCCCACTCTCGTTTTGTTGGGCAGCTGTTGGACCGAGGTCTCGTCGACCTGGGCGAGCGGGCCGAGGCGACGGTGGGCGTCTTCTTCATTTTCAAGAGCGGCAGGCGGACCCATGGCGTTATCGCCCACGCTCGTGTGGCCAACGCGCGTTTTTGGCCGCCAGCCTACTTTTAGTTGCCGACCGCGGGCGCATGGGGTAGCCTGACTGCGCTGGAGGGCAAGTCCCTGCAGATGGCCCAGATGGACGTGGCTGAGGCGTCCTACAGGATCGCCTCGCCGCCCAGGCTGCGCGACCACTTCGCGATGCCTGCCGTCGACCTCGACGCCCTCCGGACCGAGAGGCCCGACCTGGCCGCGCAGTTGCCCGCTGGGCGCAAGGCGTTACCGCGGCTGGTGGTTCTCGCGGTGGGCTGGAGCTGGGGCCTCTTCTTCTGCCGGCAGATGGTGGAGGCCCAGGTGATCCAGAGCGGGCTGGCGTGGGGGCGGCCGGCGCGTGACCAGCGCTCCGCGCTTTGCCTGGGGCAGGGGCCTGCCGCCGGGGCGTGCGTGGGCGGGGCCGCCGTCATCGGGCTCGACCGCGCCGAGGCGGTGGGGGCGGCCCAGCGGGCGCGCGCCGCCCTCGACGCGGCGGGCCCGCAGTGCGAGGGGCTCGAGGAGCCCATCGCGGAGGCGGCGTTAACTGGCCTGGCGTTTGACGAGGCGAGGGGCCGCGTCGGGCTCAGTCGCCGCCGCGTGTGGCGCATCCGACCGAGCGCGCTGTGCGTCGCCGGCCGGGGGCCCACCTCGGGCGACGAACTGCGGGCGCTCCTCAGCCGCTTCACCTGGGGCGCGCTTGCGCGGATGGGGGCCCCGGTCCATCTTCTCCGCGGCCCGCCGGTTCGCTACCTGGGCCGGGGGGCGGCGGCGCCGTCTGTGGGGCGCCGTGGAGGCGGAGCTCCGCGTGGCCGCCGCGCTTGTCGCGTTCGGCTACGTGAACTGCAGCCGCCGCCCAGGCCCCGTGGTGCTGGCGACCGACGCCTGCGGCGCGACGGCCTGCGACGCGGGCGGTTTCGGCGTGGTGGGCCGCGCCTGGGGCCCGGGCGACGTCGCCTGGGCCTGCGCCCAGGCCGAGCGGTGGCGGTGCCGCGTGTCCGAGGCTGTGTCGGCGCGGGCGCGCGCGCTCGGGCTGTCGGAGCGCCCGGCCGTCCTTGGGGCTGCAGGTGACCCAAATAGTCAGAAAGCCACGCAGAGCCATCCTGGTCCAGATCAGGTCCTATCGCCTCTATCGAGTTCTCCGCAGCACATCTCTGAGTTCGACCAGCCGGCTGGGGACATGTACATGGTCGATTTCGTTCGAGCAGATCGCCTCGAGTCATGTCGGCAGCTTCGACGCGCGGCAGCTCCGGGTCAGAGGTAGGTTCAGCACAGCCGAGAACATCGCCCGTCTGGCGGTGCACGGGGCCGTCATCGGCGTTCGACATGAGCTTCGGGCTATTTCCCGACGGGGGCACAAGCTGCTCGCGTTGCGCGACAACCTGGGCCCGGTGTGGGCCCTTGGAAAAGGGCGGGCTACCGCCCCGATTGTGAGCCAGATTTGCCGCGAGGTCGCCGCGCTAAGCATCGTGGGGGGCCTCTCGGTGACCGTTCGGTGGGCCCCCTCGGAGCTCAACCCAGCTGACCGTCCATTCCGTATACCTGGTGCCCGGGCTCGAGACCTTCGGGTAGGTCTTCGGAGGGCGAGCGTCGACCCCGCTGGGCCGCCGCGGTGCGACGCCGAAGCGGCTTGCGCGCCGCGGTCGACGAGGCGCTATCGGGGGGGGAGCTCGACTGGCTGGGCCGGCCGCAGGCTTGCGCGGCTGGGCTTGGGGACCTCTTCGTGGGCGACCCGCTGCCGGGTGGCGCCGCGCGGCTGCGTGCTGAGGCGGCGGCTGGTGGCGGCGACAGCGGCGGCCCAGCGGCGTGCGCGGTTTCCGAGAGCAGCGGCAGTGCTCGAGCGCCTGTGACTTCGGTGACTGCGGCGAGACCTTCGAAGACGTCGACTCCTGCAGTGGCGGGCCGGCGCCTGGCGCCAGCCCCGAAGCAGGCGCTGGGTGGGCGGATGTCGGGCCCCCAGGTGAAGGTGGAAGAGGGTATCGAGCGCCGCGCGGCCCGCCGTCGAGCCCCCGCCGCGGGCGCCGCCCCGGCGAGGCTTCCGGGCGGCCCGCGCGAGATCACTTCGAGAGCAGGCGTGTGACCGAGAAGGGCCAGGACACGCTGCGCCGCGGTGTCTGGGCCTCCCGCGCGTGGTGCCAGGGGCATCGCAAGCCCGTGGGCTCCAGGGCGGCGCTCGACGACGCGCTCGCGGAGTACCTGGGCCCCCACTGCTACTTCGACGGCGAGGGGCGACAAGCTTCAGTCAGGCCCGGCCTTCGAGGAGCCGAGGTTCAGGCGCGGCGGCGAGGGGGGCTGGGCGCGAGCCCGGGCTGCCCTCCAGGGTTTCCGCCGCCTGGCACCTGGACAGATGAGGCTGCCGCCGACGCGACCAGAGTTCGCCGCGCTGCTGGGGGCCGGGGTCGCGGCGCTGGGGCGGGGCTTCGGGATCAGCCTGGCGATCGCGTGGGGCGGCGGGTTGCGGCTGCCCAGCGACATCATGAGCCTGCAGGGCCGGTCGCTCATCCCGCCCCCTCCGCGCTCGGGCGTCAGCAATTGGGGCCCGACCCCGCGCCCGGCCGAGGCGGAGGTGGCGAGCAAGTCTGGGCGCGAGGGCGAGCGGTAGCCGCTGGGCGGCGCGTTCGTGGACGGCCTGCGCGCGCAGCTGTGGTGGCTGAGGGGGGCGGCGGGCGAGACCGGCCGCCCCTGGCCGCTCGCCGCCGCGGAGTTCAGAGCGGGCTTCAAGAGTCAAATGAGCGGCCGCCATGATCGGGCGGCCGTCGCTGCATCCATGCCAAGTGCGACGCGGGGCCGCCAGCAGCGACGCGCTATCCCGACGGCGATCCCTGGCGGAGATCCAGGAGCGAGGGGCGCCATGCAATGCAAGAAGCGCGCGCTGTACCTAGCCGAGCTCAGCAAGGTGCCGCCCCGCCCGCGGGCATGCGGGGAGGCGGTGGAGGCGCAGATCGCGGCGGCCCTGAACGGGCGCCTGGCGCTGCTGCCGCCGCCCGACCCGGCCGCAACTGCGCGCTGGAGGCCGGTCGCGCCCGCCTCGTGGGGGGCGCGCTGGTGCGCGGCAGGCAGCTGTCATCGGCCGCCGTGCGGGCTCGGCCGAGCGACGCCATGCGACGCGAGCTGGGCAGGTCCCCTCCTTGCTATCTGGACCTCTTTTCGGGCGCGGGCGGCGTCCTCCGCGCGCTCAGAAGATGGCGCAATGTCAGTATCGAGATGGACCTTCGCCATTCAGAGCTTTCCGGTCTCGCCTCGAAAGTGGTCGGACAGACCGTCGTTGGTAGGATCGCCAGTCGCCTGGTCGTCGGCGTCTTTGCAGCTGCCCCGTGCTCGACCTGATCGCAGGCCTCGCGCAATTCTTACCGATGCCCTGCCAGCGTCTGCCGACGTCCTCATCTCGAGGGGCAGGCGCTTGAGTCAATGAGCGCCTCTTAGTAGGTGGCGCGATCCTCGGTGTCACTCAGATGACGATCCGCGTGCGCGTGCGCCGCGGCGCCCCGATGAGCTGCGAGGGCCCTGTCAGCAGCTGCGCTTGGCGAGAGCCCATCATGCAGCATCTGTCTCAGCATTGCTTGTGTCGCGACGCCGTTTTCGACGTGTGCCAGTTTGGAACGCCGCAGAGAAAGCCCACTCGCCTCCGCTCGTTGAATTGTGTGCCGCCACCGTCTGCTCTGCGCCGTCGCTGTTGCAGCTCGCGCGGCGCCTGCTCGCAGTCCAGGCAGCCCCGCGTCGCTCGCCGGGGGCCAGGGCCGCGCGGTGAGCGGTGGAGTCGCATCGCCGAAAGCTATCCCAATACGTTGTGCAGCCAAATCGCTCGATGGCTGCGATCCTCCAGGGCGCAGTGTGGGATCGGGCAGGGCGAGATCCGCATCGCTTGCAAGCTGGAAGCCGCTCCCCCGAACGCATTCCTGATCTTGCCATGTACAAAGGAGCCTGCATGTGTAGCTCTGTGAATGTTATTGCCTGCCCAATCGTCGTGGCCGCTGCGCAGCAAGGGATGCGATGTACCTCCGCCGCTGCGTTCTGCTCAAGCCTTTTCCTCCCTAGCCCTCCTGCCACCCATATTTTGCTGGACTGTTTGCACGCACTTGGCTGTTCTAGTAGAAGGCGGAGCGAGCGCCGCATCGTTTGCAAGCTGGAAGCCGTTCCCTCGAACACATCCTTGATCTGGTCATGTAAACAGGGACCGGCGCTCCTCCTGTCGCCTACGGCCCCGGGGGAAACCGTGCAGCGGGAGGATGGGTTGCGCGTCCTGTCGTTTGCGATGTTCGCGTCCGCGCCCTGGTTCTCTGGGTCCCCCGCCATGGCGACGGGTTGCTCTCCCGCGAAACGGTGGTCTGCGCGTCCCGTCGTTTGCGACGTCTGTGTTTCTGCGCCCCTGTTTTCTAGTCCTCCGCCATGGCGACGGGTCGCTTTCTCGCGGGAGGGTGGTGTGCGCGCCCTGTCGTTTGCGACGTCCGCGTTTCCGCGCCTTTGTTTTCTGGTCCTCCGCCATGGCGACGGGTCGCTTTCCCGCGGGAGGTGGTCTGCGCGTCCCGTCGTTTGCGACGTCCGCGTTTCCGCGCCCCTGTTCTTTGGTTCTCCGCCATGGCGACGTGTCGCTCTCCCGCGAGAGGGTGGTGTGCGCGCCCTGTCGTTTGCGACGTCCGCGTGTGCGCCTTTGTTTTCTGGTCCTGTGCCATGGCGACGGGTCGCGCGATCGCCCGTGTATTGCGCGCCGACGGTCGGATACTGAGCCTCAGAGCTGTCGCCTGACAGCGGGGTCGCCCGCGTTCGGGGAGTGCTCGCGCAGTGAATCTCCAACGACACGCTTTAATGTTCGTGATGCCCAGGGAGGGGGGGGGGCGCGGGCGGCGCGCCATGCCATGTTTTTTCCGCTATGGGCGGCGCGGCCACTCCGGGTAGCTTTGGTGCCCTGTGCGACGTGCGCCCCCTCTTCGCCGGGCTGCGGGCCGGCCGCCGGGGGCTGCGGTCGCGGCCTCGGCAGGGTGCGCTCGTGTTCTGTGGTTCTGGAGGCCACGTTGCCGTCTGAAGAGCCTTGCTTCCTGTCGCGTGTCCTTTGCAGGCAGCTCTGCCTGTGTGGTCCCTGTTGGGGGCCTCCGGAGCCCTCGTGGGAGGCTTCTTGGGCCATTTTTTGGCCCGTGCCGTCTTGTAGCCGTCCAGGGAGCCAGCCTCCTGGGCTGACTTGGCCGTCCTGGGATTACCTCAAGTCTTCTTGAGGCCATCTTCGGCCGTCTTGGGGCGCACTTGGGCTGTCTTCGCACCCTCTTCGGCTGGTCTCTGGAGCGCCCTGCGTCTTGGAGCTCCCTTGGGAGTCCCGAAGGTCACGGCCACAAGAAAAACATGGATGAGCCATACCTTATCAGGTTTTTTTTTGGATCGCGCGTGCGAATGAAAATGCGCAGGAGCTCTCATTGGAGATTTTGGCTCGCCTCCGGCCCGCTGGGCTGGCGAAGTGCTTTGGGGAGCCATGGGCATTTTGCGGTCTTGCGAGGCCCACTATTACGCCTTGCTAAGGGTGAGCGCTGGAGTGATGGTGATGGTGATGGTGGTGATTGTGATGGTGATGGTGATGGTGATAAGGATGACGATGATGATGAGGACGATGATGATGATGATGATGCTGCTGATGCTGATGATGATGCTGGTGCGGATGCTGACGGATGATGATGATGATGATGATGATGATGATGATGACGATGATGATGATGATATGATGATGATGATGATGATGATGATGATGATGATGATGATGATGATTATGATTATGATTATGATTATGATGATTATGATGATGAGGGTAGTGATGAGGATGGTGGTGGTGATGATGACGACGATGACGATGCTGATGCTATTGACGTTGTTGTAGACTATCATGTTTGTATTGTTAATGTTGATGTAAATGCTGGGGATGATGACGATGGTGATGCTGTTGCTGATGATATTGTTGTTGATGATGCTGATGATCATGATGCTGCTGATGATGCTGATGCTGATGATGATGACGATGATGAGGATGCTGATGCTGATGATTATGCTGATGATGAAGATTGCGGTGGTGGTGCCTATGATGATGTTGATGATGTTGATGATGAGGATGGGGATGATGATGATGATGATGATGATGATGATGATGATGATGATGATGGTGATGGTGATGGTGATGGTGATGGTGATGCTGATGGTGACGGCGATGATAGTGCTGATGCTGCTGCTGATGATGATGATGATGATTATCGTGATGATGATGCTGACGATGATGATGCTGCTGATGATGATGATGATGATGATGATGATGATTCTGATGCTGATGATGATGATAATGCTGATGCTGATGATACTGATGATGATGCTGCTGATTCTGATGATGATGCTGGTGCGGATGCTGACGGATGATGATGATGCTGATGCTGATGCTGATGCTGATGATGGTGATCATGATTATGGTGGTGGTGGTGGTGATGATGATGATGGTGATGACGGTGATGTTGATGGTGCTGGTAATGATGTTGATGGCGATGATGGTGAGGGTGAGGGTGAGGTGAAGATGAGGATGATGGTAAGGATGATATAGGCCGTGACCAGTAGGCTTGAGTTTGGGAAGGGAAGGAGAATAATGAGGAGGAGGAGGAGGAGCGGGAGGGAGCTGGCATAGGTCGAGATCATTTAGACAAAGCAGGGAGATGCACCGCGGAGGGCGAAGAAGCCAAGGTGGGGCCGATGCGCAGGGACAACGAAGGACGAGAAAGACCGATGGAGGGGGCCGCGACACCAGGCGACCGCGGCGACGAGGCGGCCGCCCCGCAGGAGGACCTCTCCCCGCCACCCTGGCTGCCCTGCCATCTCCGCTCCCCGCAGCGTGCCCCCTGCTGGCCTGCATCCCTGCATCCCTGCTCACTGCTCACTGCTCCCTGCTGCTCTTCCTCCTCCTCCTCTTCCTCCCTCCCCTTCCTCCTCCTCCTCCTCGTCCTCCTCCTCCTCCTCCTCCTCCTCCTCCTCCTCCTCCTCCCCCTCCTCTTCCTCCTTCTCTTGGATGCTCAGTGCTCGCATGGTACCGTTCTGCATCCCGGCGCAGCCGATCGGATTCGATTCCGACTTCTGGCCGACGCGGCCCTGCGCAAGTTCCGATGCGATCCAACTTTCGATGGAAGGACAGGCGCCGATACCGCTGCCCTTCCATCGTTTCCCCGCGTTGCTCGGCCTCCTCGGAGGTCCTTTTCGCCACGGCGGGATTTGCCCCGAAATTCCGGTCAGGAGCATCACACGAGAGGTCCAGGGAGTAGCGTTAAGTCGGGCATGTCCCTCTACAGGAGGAAAATGCAAAAATGATAATAATAATGTACGGTGACGTTCTTTGACTATTTCTGAGCATGTTCTACCTATTTTTTGGTTTATTCTTGCTTTTTCGCCCAGAATCCCCCTGGAGGGGGACGGGCCCCACCCAAGAGTGGCGGCATCCGCACGTTTTTGGTTTCCCCAGATCTCCCGAGGCAGCGCTGCTTGGTCCTGCCGGTGCTCCCTACTCCCTGATCCTTACTGTCGGGGCGCTGAAGAAGTACTCCAGATTTCGTAATAAAAGGGAGGGGGTCTGGACCCTCCAAGACAAGCCATTTCAGACCCCCCCCGTGGGAGAACCCTCCAAAACATCGTCCTCCGACCCCCCCAGGCCCTCCAAGATAGCCTGGAAGAGACCCCCCCCCCGAAATGAGACCCCCCTCCCTTTATGACGAACTCTGGAGTCACCTTTTTCGCTGGGGACGGGTCGCTCTCCCGCGGGAGGGTGCTCTGCGCGTCTCCCGTCGTCCGCGCCGTCCGCGCTGCTGCGCCCTCGGTCTCTGGCCCTCCGCCAGGGCCACGGGCCGCTCTCCCGCGGGAGGGTGCTCCTCCTCCTCCTACCCCCCCCCCCCTCCTCCTCCTCCTCCCTCCTCCCTCCTCCCCCTCCTCCTCCTCCTCCTCCTCCCTCCTCCCTCCTCCTCCTCCTCCTCCTCCTCCTCCTCCTCCTCCTCCTCCCTCCTCCTCCTCCTCCTCCTCCTCCTCCTCCTCCTCCTCCTCCTCCTCCTCCTCCTCCCCCCTCCTCCCCCCCCTCCCCCTCCTCTCCGCTGCGCCCTCGGTCTCTGGCCCCGTGCCACGGCGACGGGTCGCGCGGTCGCCCCCCGCAGGGGGGGTCGTCGTGGCGGCGCGCCATGCTACTCCAGATTTCGTGATAACGGTGAGGAGGAAGGAGGAGGAGGAGGAGGCGGAGGAGGAGGAGGAGGAGGAGGAGGAGGAGGAGGAGGAGGAGGAGGAGGAGGAGGAGGAGAGGAGGAGGAGGAGGAGGGAGGAGGGGGGGGGGGGGGAGGAGGAGGAGGAGGAGGAGGAGGAGGAGGAGGAGGAGGAGGAGGAGGAGGAGGAGGAGGAGGAGGAGGAGGAGGAGGGGAGGAGGAGGAGGAGGAGGAGGAGGAGGAGGGGGGGGGGGGAGGAGGAGGAGCGCCCTCCCGCGGGAGAGCGGCCCGTGGCCCTGGCGGAGGGCCAGAGACCGAGGGCGCAGCAGCGCGGACGGCGCAGACGACGGGAGACGCGCAGAGCACCCTCCCGCGGGAGAGCGACCCGTCCCCCGCGAAAAAGGTGACTCCAGGGTTCGTCATAAAGGGAGGGGGGTCTCATTTCGGGGGGGGGTCTCTTCCAGGCTATCTTGGAGGGCCTGGGGGGGTCTGGGGACGATGCTTTGGAGGGTTCTCCCACGGGGGGGGGGTCTGAAGCTTCTCGTCTGGGAGGGTTAAGACCCCCTCCCTTTTATTACGAAATTTGGGGTACAGTCGGGGCGCTGAAGAAGGGACCCTTTTCGTTGGGGAGGGGCTCGGTGTTCCTTGCTTGTTGTGCGGTTTCCCTCGGGTTTCCCGGAGGTTTTCCCACGGGAGGTCGAAGTTCAACTTCTGGGAGAGAGGGGCCTCTCGTCCCTCATTTAGGGTTCCTTGGGTTCAACGCCCCGACTGTACTCACTCCTCGCCCTTCTACGGTAGGTCTGCGTCGTGTCGACCGGCGGCGACCCCGCCGCCGGCGTTCAACGTTGAACGCCGCGGGCGACCCAGCATCGTTCGATTTGGAACGATTAGGACGTTTCGGGAACGGCCGATCGTTCAAGGTTGAACGGTGCCCGCGGTGTTGTCAGACACCAATGCCCGGGTCGACACGACGCGAACTTGGCGTACCCACTCTTCGCCCTTCTACGCTGTCTCTCCTCTTTCCCTCGTCGTCGTTGCCGTCATTCAGCAGGCCTGGGATCGGTTGCTGTGCTGCTTCGTGTTGCGTATTTTACCTTGGGTGCATGACCACTTGGACGAGTATGCCAATTTTCCGAGCTTATCATTTCCTCGTCATGCTCTGGCTGCCCCTTCTATTTCTGCTGCCCCTCCTCGATGGCATGGCACATATCCCGATTGACCAATGAAAGAGGGAGGAGGAAGGCGGAGGCGGATGAGGTAGAACGATGAGCTGGATGAGGAGGAGGAGGTCTCTTTCGTTCGCCCGCAAGTCGCTTGCCTGATTCGCTGGATCTCGCTCCTCAGCGCGACAACATGCATAAACAGGAGAGGCGCTGCAAGGCTACTGCAACCAGACCGCGTCATAATCAGGAGCACCTTTCCCAGACTGGGTAGTCGAAGGCCAGACTGTCAGATTGGATTGGGCCCCAAGGGCCAACCTGGCCCGGCCAAACTGGATGATCTGGGTGATTCGCCAGACTGGATTCGCGTTGGCTCCCTCGCCAGATTGCCCCCGTTTGCCAGATGGGGCCTGCCAGATTGGCGCCAGATTGGCTTCGACTACCCAGGCAGAGTTGCCTTACATCCTTGCCTCTTATCGCGAGGACAAGAAACACACAGACACAATTCATCCTCGATTCCCCAGAAAATATATGGGAAAATCTGGGAAGTGGGGGGGAAGACAAAAAACCCAGAAACTATGGGAAAAAATGGGGAATCCTTTTATTTGTGTGTGTGTGTGTGTCCTGGGGCCCCTTTATCTTAGCCCCTCCCGGCCCCTGATCTTTCGCCGTTGGCCGTGGGGTCTCAGCGCCGGCTTAGGGCGCCCGCGGGCTCTGCACCCGTGCTGCGCCTTCTTCCGATCCGGCCGCCCTGCAGAGTGCGGGCTGCCCCTCTCGGCTCCCTCACCTGCCTCCTCCACCCTTCCTCCTCCTCGCGTTCCTCCTCCTCCTCCTCCTCCTCCTCCTTCTCCTCCTCCTCCTCCTCCTCCTCCCTCCTCCCC
>CAUYUJ010015506.1:184998-202498 GCA_963575745.1 Prorocentrum cordatum
CATGATGCGGCTGCTATTGTTGGAACTCACGATACTACCGCTGATGATGAGGATACCGCTGATGATGATGCTGTTGTTGGTGCTGATGAGGATGTCGCGGCGGTGGCTGCTGCTGCTGATGATGCTGCTGATGCTGATGCTGATGCTGGTGATGCTGAAGATGATGATGATGATGATGATGATGATGATGATGATGATGATGATGATGATGATGATGACGATGATGATGATCATGACGATGATAACGATGGTGACGATGATGATGCTGATGGTTATGATGATGCTGCTGATGTTGATGCTGATGCTGTTGCTGGTGATGGTGATGCTGATGATGCTGCTGATGATGATGATGCTGCTGAGGATGATGCTGGCACATATAACGATTACCCCCTACTGCTGATGATGAGGAGGATGGGAGGAGGATGAGACGGAAGACAAGTAGGAGGAGGATGGGGAGAGATGAGGAGGAGGAGAACGAGGTCGAGGAGGCAGAGGAGGAGGAGGAGGAGGAGGAGGAGGAGGAGGGGCAAGATGAGGACGAGCAGGAGGAGGAGGAGGAGGAGGAGGAGGAGGAAGAGGAGGAGGAGGAGGAGAACTGGGAGGAGGATCTGGCGGCCGCCAGCGAACTGACGCGGCGGCAGGCAAGAGGCAAGTGGCAATACCATAGGCGGGACAGGTACCGATACCGCTACCCTGTCACCGATGCCACGGATGGGTTCGCTTTGAAATGCAGGTCGGGCCGCACCCAGAGAGGTACCTCTGTGTTCCCCCACAAGAGGGTCTGTGCTGCAGGCAGGAAGGGCAGGACTGGGGACGTAGGGCAGGTCGGATGGGAGGGAGGATTCAGGAGGGAAGGATGGATCAAACTCGCCCAAACCGACGCCAGTTCTCCCAAGTCGCGCGCGAAATACTTTGAGAGGTCCTCCCAAGCCTCCCAGTGGGAATGGGGACGTGCAGCTGGATGGACAGCAGGGGAGGGAGGACGGTTGAAACGGCAGGTGACGGTGTTCTGATGACGACGATGACGATGATTAGTGGGAGGAGGAGCAAGGAGATGAGGTTGATGGGGATGGAGGAGGGAATAATGATGAGGAGTTTGGCAATTACGATTCTGACGGCGATGGGGATATTGTTGATGATCATGATGATGAAGCAGAAGATGACTATGATGCCGCGACTGGTGTTGTTGCTGCTTTTGTCTACTAATGGCACGGAGGCTGATGCTGCTGATGATTGTTGCGGTTAGGAGGATAGTGTATAATAGGGATGTGAGAGGAAGGAAGAGAGGGGACGAGGAAATATTGATGAGGGATGGAGGACGATGGGAGAGGAGGGACGATGAGCAGGGGTAAACAAGGAGTGGGGGAGAAACGGGTAGGGAGGAGGGGGAGATGACGGAGGAAAGGGGGAACGGGGAGAGAGTGAGGAAGGAGAGAGGAGGGATGAAGATAGGAGTGAGGGAGGTATGATCGAGAAGTGTTGGGCAGGTCTATGGATGGTCGGGCTGCGTGACGCTTGGACAATTATGCGCCGCCAGCACGAGTCGGTCAGAAGGGCACCGAATCGAATTTCACCCGTAGTTCACTCGAATCTTGGTTGGTTGCGCGACATGCTTGTCACGAGGCCTCGGAATAATACGCTTTTTTTCAGAGTTATTGTGGGATGCTCTTGACAGTCTCGTCATAAAGTCAAGCTGCTGAAATAAGGGCGATCTTGGGTTCAGGAAGGATTCCTCGTCGGGCCTGTCCTTAGATCTAGGTAGAGGAGCGTATTCACGGCCGAAGCTCACCGTTGCGAGAAAACTTCTCCTTGTTTTTATTCATCAGTATTTATGGTAGCCTGATGACTGTATCCGAGCTCGACTGGAGGACAGGGAATCTTTTGATTCGCTCTCAAGCTTGGCCCTCTGATCAGGAAGTGTCCGGTTCGGGCCGGTTCGGGCCGGTTCGGCGGCGGACCGGTTCGGTTGCAGCGGTTCGATTTCGGCGCCGGTCCGGTTTTGGTCGGTCCGGTTTTGCCAGTCCGGGTCGGTTATGCCGGTTCGGTTCGGCGGTCGTGGGGCGGTCCGGTTTTGGGGGGGCGGTTTTGGGCCGGAGGAGGAGAAGGAGGAGGAGGAGGAGGAGGAGTGAGGAGGAGGAGGAGGAGGAGGAGGAGGAGGGAGGAGGAGGAGAGGAGGAGGAGGAGGAGGAGGAGGAGGAGGAGGAGAGGAGGAGGAGGAGAGGAGGAGGAGGAGGAGGAGGAGGAGGAGGTTTAGGAGGTGGGCGAGGAGCGAGGTGCCAGGAGCGCGGAGCGAGGAGGCTCGCGCGCCCATCGGCTCCGCGCCCGGCGAGGTGCCTCGCTGCAGTCGTCGTCGCCGTCGTCGTCGTCGTCTTCGTCGTCGTCGTCGTCGTCGTCGTCGTCGTCGTCGTCGTCGTCGTCGTCGCCGCCGCCGTCGTCGTCGTCGTCGCCGCCGTCGTCGTCGTCGTCGGGCGCCCCCGGACCTCTCGGCCCCTTCCCTCATGCCGCTCTTCCCCTCGTTTCCGCGGCCCCGGGGCCGGAAAACGCGGGCCTCCGGGGGCCCGGGGTTCGGCCGCCTGGAGCTGCTTTGCCGCCTGGAGGAGGAGGGGGGAGGAGGAGGACGAGGAGGAGGAGGAGGAGGGAGGAGGGGGTCCTCGCCTCCCCCCCCCCGCGCCCTGCTGCGCCCCCGAGGGGGGTGCCGGCGCCGGGGGGGGGGGGTGCCGGCACCGGGGGCTTTCTTGGGCCGGTGGGGAGTCCCGGGGCCCGGTTCGGTTCCGCCCGGTTCGGGCTTGCCGTTCGGGCCGGTTTCGACCGGCCGGTTCGGTTCGAACCGCCCGGTCCGGTTTCAGCCGGTCCGGTTCGGGCTCCGGTTCGGGCGGTTCGGTTGCAGGGGCCGCCGGTTCACGGTTACCAGTTCGGTTCGGACTCTTCTTGTCTGATTGCCCAGTGTGACGAGAGGCGTTGCAAAATCAGGCCAATCCTGGTTCATGTTGCGCCGGCTCGACTGCATTTGTGTTCCGACCAATCGGCCATGCCAGACCTGACACCAGCCAGTTGATTGCGATTGCTGGCGGTGCACGGCGCGGTGGTGCGAGGGCTTCGCCAGCTGTATCGGAGCGAACGCGGTGATGTACATCGCCTCCGTTCGATTGGTCACTGGCGTGTTTAAAGCTTGATGTAGCCCTGTAGTTGTTTTGGATCTGGTCTGATGCAGAAGCAATGAAAACTTGCTTGCTCCGTCTACTCACTCTTGTTGTGTCCCCCTTCTCCCTTGTAAAGGAAGCATTTGCGCTGGGGGATGTTCTTTTATCAGGGATACCCTTGTGCGCTCTTGTAACGGATTTAGCGGTCCAGGGATAGAAACATTGTCCGCCCGTGTTTCCCTTTTCTGTAGCCTGTTCGGTTTTAGGGGTCCAGGTGGGCGTCGGTTTTAGCGGTCCAGAAGAGCTGCCCCACTACCTTGATCACATTTCTGCGCTAATATGCCAATGGATGATTCAGCAGCTTCCTCCGAAGGAGGTCAAGCTGCAAACAGTGGTAAGCGGAGCGTTGGCCGTGCTGCTTCCACGGAAGGGGGCTCGAATTTTCGCAGTGCCCATGCAGGATGTCGAGACGGAAGCCGAATGCCATGAGGATGGATAGCCAAGATAGGCTGGGAATCCGATGGCGCAGACTGGTGGTGGAGTTGGTGGGATAATATCTGGTGGGGAATCTGGTGGACTGGTTCGTATTCGTGGGATGAATCAAGGCGTAAATCGTGGCATGGGTAATTGCGCAGGGATTATAGTGCTCCACCTATTATCCTACGTTGGGAGAGCTTGCCACTGCACAAGGCCAACTTGTCAGCGATGGGCGAAGAGAACAACATTCAAGCAAAAACAACAAGCTAACGAGGTGTTGGGCGCGTTTTCAGATTGAAATGCAGGCCCGAGTCAAACCAGTATTGGTGGACTGAAAAACACAGTTATGGTTTGGACAGTGTCCTGGTTTCCTTGGTCATTTTGAACAGGGAAAGGCCATGGGGGCGTTCATGGGGATGTGACAAACGAGATTTTGTTTTACTATTTCATTCATCGGAACGAAAAATAACAGACGTTGTTTTGCGAAGAGACGCGCAACTAGCGGAGGCATATAGACGCGGACCAACTGCTTCTTATGCACTGCCGGCGAGATACTTCGAGGAAGGGGCGCGCGTATCAGCTCGAAATTACATGCACTTGCGTGCTGTGGCGAACGGTCTAGACGACATCAGGTCTATCAGACAGGCTTTCTGGAAACACGACGTGAGAGAAAAAACAACATTGCCAGGTGCCGCCTCAGCTGCCTCGAGGAACTTCCCGGCCACTGACGAGCTTGAAGTTTGCGAGCCTTCTCGGCTAGATAATGACGATGAGTGGATTACGTGCGTAGACAATGACGACGTGGATTTTCCATGCAAAGGAGGCCGATCAGGTGTTCGCGGCGTTTGGCCATCAGAACATGGTGGGCTCGTCGGAGATAAATGCAGTCTGCGCAGCCATAGTGGGAGACAAATCGGGGGGCGGAGAGAAACGAGCCCGGCGAGGGCCCAGACAACTGAAGCAGTCAAGGAGAGTGGACACGTACTTTCTCGACAGACAACGGCGAGATGGCAACCGGCCGCTACGAGCTGGGCGTCGAAGGGCATTTCTGCTGGAGCTCAAACAGAGGTCTCGATGTCCGAATTGCGGGCAGGAAGGACGTCGGAAGGATGGGCGCCGCAATCCGCGCAGACCTAAGCCCGGGAAGAGAGGCGGCAACCGTAGAGAGAGAGAGAGAGAGAGAGAGAGAGAGAGAGAGAGAGAGAGAGAGAGAGAGAGAGAGCGAGAGAGAGAGAGAGTCGCGACATCGAAGCAGGAAATAATAATGGCTGTTCATTTGATGTGTTTTCTTGGCCGTCGGCGATGGGCGTCGTGGGCGAGATACTGGAAGACTTGGGAGCGGAGTCGTTCGCGAAAATATTTCGGATCTTGGCCAGGGCGCATTGGAGGGCGCTTGCGCGGGGCGGGCGCTCGCTGGCAAGCCAGACCTGGAACGGGCGATAGCGGTGCTCTGGAAACGCGGGTTCCATATTCCAGTCGAGTGGGAAAGATTGGCGGCGGCGGCGGGGATCGGCGGCGGGGTTCATCCAATCCGATGGGAAGGGTTTTCCTGCTGGGCCGCATTTTGCGCGCGCGGAACTAACGAGTTTCTAGCCCCCCCGGGGCCGCGCCTTCCGCTACTGCCAGCCAGATGGCGGGATGTTGCCATGGCGCCGCAGGTCTGCTTGCCAAAGAATGTCACGAGAATCAGAGGCGAAGACGTCGACGTACCTGTCTATCATCACCCTGCCAGACATCGCTCGATCAATTTCGTCCAGGCCTCTCCCCGCGAGTTCAGTGCCGACCCGAGCGTGTTCGGGCGCCTCCCAGGGCCCGTCTTCTGTGGCCGCTTGAGCCGCGGCCGCCAGGGCCGGGGTGGGCGCGGGGCAGGGGCGGGTAGGACAGCCCAGTTGTAGGTCGCAGTGGACAGCGGTGCACAGTGCACGTAGAGTCGAGGAGGCGAAAAAGAGGGGCGAGGACAGGGGGCCAGGGCCCGGGAACGCTGAACCAGGTCAAGCTGTCGAAGACCAGGTCGAGGTGCGTTGGGATGGGGGCCTTAGGGCGCGCGGCGATGGCCCAGGATTTGTGGCTCACTTCGATTAGTTAATCTCTTCTCGAGGAAGCTCGTCGCAGGTTAGCGAGGCCGGGGGTTCGCGAAGATGGTCAAGCGTGGTCCGACAGGGGCCAAGCCGTCGAGAATGGTCACCCTGCGTCATCGACTGCAGAGAGCGCCGGGGGCCGTCGAAGGGGGGGCGCAGGGGCCTCGGACCGAGGGCGAGGAGATGCACCTGGCTGGCTCGAGCAAAGGCGTCGAGGAGGCGATGGGCTTTTCGTTGGAGGAGATGAGCGGGGCCGAGAGGGGGCTGTTCCACGCGGGACAGTTGGAGCTCAACATTCCTCTGGCGCGCTGGCGGCGCTTCGCGGGCCGGGCGCGCGCGGCCCTCGCGGTCGCGGAGGCGGCGCCGATGGTCTACCAGGAGGGCCGGGGCCCTGTGGAGTTCAGCCAGCGCCCTCCGCGGGCCAGGCGTTCGGGCGGCATCGCCGCGAGCGCGCGAAATCGCTGCTCGGGGCGCGGTCTACGCCTGGCTCCGAAGGGCCAGGCGCCAGGGGAGAGGGCCGACGCGCGGGGGCGCGAGGGGCTCGAGGAGCAAAAGAAGGTGATGAAGACCGGAGTTGATCAATGAGGAGATGCCCTACGAGCCTCCATCGTTTCGCGCGAGTCGATGCGCCGTCTCTGCGACGGGGTCGATATCCAAGGCCACGGCGGTCATGTCGACGAGTATTTTCTTCGAGCTTCCGTCGAAGCCGCCGCCGAAGGGCGCGGGCGGAGACAGGGCGAGGCCAGTTCTGGGGGGAGCGCCATTTGGCGACCCGCGGGCGCCAGGCGCGGCCGCGATCGTTCATCGGCCCATCGCGCGCGCGAGGTTCAATTCCGAGACGAGCAACCTGATGGCGAGGTTCGAGATGGCGATTCAGCACGGGGCTTCTCAGATGGCTTCGGGTGCGCGGGTCGCCCCGGAGAGCCCGAGCGAGGGCGGGGGCCCGCTGTGGGCGTGCAGCTGTGTGCGCCGACTTCGGCGTCGGGACCTTCGACCCGATCTTCCGCGGCCCCGGCCTGGGCCTCGTCTCAGGCAGCGCGGCGCCCCCCCCCCGTAAACAAGAAATACATTATTCAGGTGAATTGAAGTGTCCGGGTTGTTTGTAGCCTCGGGGCTACAAACAAACAACCGCGTGCGACGACGTGCGAGCCCGGGGGGCGGCGGCGCGTCAGCTGTGCGTCAATTTCCAAGCGCGTTCGCCATGTCATGCCAACGCTGGTTGCATTGCGTTGCAATGTGGCAGCGCGGGGCGGGGTCGCGAGGGGCGTCGCTCGCGTGGGCGCGCGGCCGATCATTTTTCATTGTCTCAGAGCCTGGCAGGGGCGCGGTTGCGCGGTGCGTGATTATTTGATCTGCTTCGCGCTTGTTTTTGTTGTGTCTGGGGGGCCCTCCCATTTCTCCTTCGCGTTCCCATTCCAGACCGGGTCTTCTGTGCGTTGTCAATTTCACTGGCCCATCCCGTTCCCTGTGTATCGAGTATCCGTTGCTGGGCCTCGCTCTTAGTCGCCCCGCCCGATGCGTTGTGATTTTGTTTCCACGCGCAGTCAAATGTGAAGTGACCGGGCAGGGCGTCGCATGTTCCAGTCCGGCACGGCCGATTCCCTCGAGGTTTCGAGGGGCGGGGGGGGGGGCGGCTGGGGGGGGGGTCGACGCGGGGGAGGGGGCGGCAGGAGGAGGGGGGCGACGACGACGAGGAAGGATGGAGGACAGAGGAGAGGGAAGGAGGCAGGAGGGGAGGGGGGGGCGAGGGCGAGGAGGCGGCGCGGCCTGGGCGATCGACCTCGTCCACGTGCCCGAGGCGTTTGCCCTCGGCGCGGAGCTCGCGCTTCGCGTGGCCGTCTCAAAGGGCACCCCTCGGGCGCCGCTAGTCCCTCCCGGCGCCGTCGTCTGGGGCCTCTTGGGATGTCTAGGGCGTAGTTGAGCTGCGGGCCGAGCGGGGGCTTCTTTGGAGCTGCTCAGGCCGACGCGGGGGCCTCCTGTCTGGACGCCCGAAATGGGTGCTGAAAGAATGGGTACTATGCCCAACTGCAGTTCCTGATAATTTTGGACAGGATTTGCTGCCCACGCCGCCGCGGCCTGTGCCCATTTGAGACAGAGGGCCGCCTGCCCAACAGCGGCCGCTGTTGTCTTGGGACTTGGGCATTGTACCCATTTGTTCGGTACCCATTTCGGGCGTCCAAATCCTGGGAACGCCCTGGGCTGTGTGGAGAGCGACGCGGGCCCTTGCGGATGCCTGTCGGGCGCCTCTTGGATTGCCCTGGGCCGCTGGGGCTGTCCCCGGGGCCTCCTGGAAGCGCGCTGCGGGCGTTCTGGGCCGTTTTGGGGGGCGGTTGGAAACGCGCGGAGGGCGATCCTGGCTCTTTTGGGAGTTGCTTCAGAAGCGACAAGCGGCCAAACATCTGATGCAATGCAATTGTGCTCGCATGTTCGCGCCTTCGGTTTTTCGGGGAGAGCAGCGAAGTATTTGAGCCGCGTGGGTGGCCTCCTGGGTCGTGCTGGCAGACTCCTGGGAGCCAGTCAGGCCTTCTTGGGGCCCTCTCTGGGGCGTCTTGGGCACTCTGCGGGGCGCCCCAGGGCCTCCCGGGCGCCAGGTAGCGGCCGGCGGTGGCCCCGGGCGCCGGGCGCGTCGGGGCCGGGGGCGGCGCGGGCTGTGGGCCAGGAGTACTGCGCGCTCCAAATGCGACCTCTTGCTCCGGACAGGGGGCGTTGGCGCAGTGCGCGCGCCCGCCTGCCCTTGCTGACTGCGAGCCCCATCCTGCGCCGAATGCGAGTCCAAACCGAATCCAAGGGCAGCGGCGGGGTTCCAGGACTCCGCGCGCCCCGGCAGGATTGCGGGCCCGCGGCGCCCGGGGGGGCCCCGCAGACGCCGGGGCGCCCGGGAGGCTCGCGGGCGCTGGGCGGAGTTGCTTTAGGGCGGCGGCCCCCGCGTCTGAGTTTCAGATTGGCCCCTTCTGGAATTCAGATTGGGCTTCTCTGAATTTTAGTTTGCCCGCCGCGGGGGCGTTGCCGAGGCTGCCTGCTTGACTTCCGCGCCAGACGTACTCCGATTGGTCCTCCCTCAAAGTCAGATCGGCCTCTTCTGAGATGTAGATTGGCCCTGTCTGAATCTCAGATTGGCCCGTCCTGAAATTCAGATTGGGCGGCCGCCGCTTCGGCGCTGAATTCGGCTTTGTCGCCGCTCTTGTGAAGTCGGGCGCGACTTCGCGGGCGCTCGGGGGCGGCGCCGGAGCCGAATCTTGTCGCCCTCGGCGCGTTTTGGCGGCGCGCCCTGCATGGATTGACCATTCTCTTCGCAGTGAAAGAGGTGCCTTGGTGGCATGAAAATTAAGGCGCGCTCTTACCGGTCGCCGAGCGGATCTGGGGTGGCCCGCGCGCGCGGCTGACCCCTGTCATCCGCGGCGCGCTCGCGCCTGCGCGGAGGTGTCATGTGCGCCCAACGCGCGAGACCGTCGCGCGCGCCACTGCGGGCGCGGCGGGGCGTCTGCGTGGAGGGAAGTGCGTGGGGGGCTCGGAACTCGCGCGTGCAGACAGCCGCCGTGCTGCTCTGGGAACTAAAGGGGATCCGCAGTAAATTCCGAGCAGATTTCGGGTGACCCGCGCGCGCGCGGGCGACGCGCGCCCCCCGCGGCGTGCGCGCGCGGGGCTGCGCGGCGCGTTCTCTTTTGTGAACGCGCGCATGTCACCGTGTTGGCGCGGCGCGTGCAATTTGACTTTTCTGAGCATCGACTTGTGTTGCGCGCCCAGCATGCGCGCCCGCCGCGCGAAACCGCCGCGCGCGCAGCCGCGTGCGCGGCGCGCTTCGCGGAGGAACTCTGCGCGGAGGGGTCGTCATTGCTGCTTTAAGCAAGTCGCCGTAGTCCCGTGGGAACTAAAGCGATCCCGCAGCGGTCGCCGATCGGATTTCGGGTGGCCCACGCGCGCGCGGGCGGCGCGCGTCAACCGCGGCGCCCGCGCGCGCCTTCGCGGCGGGCCCCCCATTGCGACGACGCAGAAGTCGCCGTCTTGGCTGGGGGCGCCGGATTCCAGTCTAGCGCCCCGTTTTTGAATTAACGCGCGTTTTTGGTATGTTCGTCATATGCGCGTCCATCGGGCAAGACCAGCGCGTGCGCCGCCGCGCGCGGCGGCGCCGAGCGGCGCCTTCCGTCGAATGGCCGACGCGCGAAGCCTGAGCCCTGTGACATCTGCGCGCGTGGTAGCCATGGGTGCGATTTACGGGGGAGAGGTATTGGTAACCACTCCCGTCAGGGGCCCCAGGGGTGCAGAGTGGAGTTTAGGGCGCAGCTCTAGATTATCTTCGGCGCAGAGGGCCGCGGGGACTTTCGCTGCGAGGCCGCGGCGTTGGATGTCGCGCCCAGCGCGGCGCGAAGAGGGCAGGGGCAGGCTCTCTTGGCAGGTGGGGGCGCGAGAGGAGGAGGGGGGGGAGGGGGGGTCTCCGCCCCGCTTCTTCATAGCCTCATTTGTTGCCCTTCCTCCCGCGTCTTCCAATTGCCTCGCGCTGGCACCCGCCTTCTGCCCGCGCTGCAAGTTGGGCCCGAGCCTGGCCGACGCTGTGCGATGAGCGCGGCGCTCGATTGCGCGTTCGGCCCGCGCCCCAGAACGTGGCGACGGGGTGAGCGAGCGCCGTTGCCGCTCGAGTTCGCCGTTGCGCGAGGGCGCGGCGTCTTGCCCGCGCGCCCGCACTTTGTCATCCACGGCGCAACGTTGAACTGCTTGTTTTCGAGAGCTTGTGCTTCCAGCTCTCGCGCTCAATCGGCTTCGACGCGATGCCGCAAACGAGGAAACATTTGGGGCCGATTTTTCACGGTTGGCGGTGTCACGCGATCATGGCGTAGTCAACGAATTGCGTGGGAACTGCAGGCGGGGCCGTGATCGGTTCGGCCGCGACGCGCGCGGCAACGACCGTAGCGGCTACGACGGGCATGGCGACCAGAGGCCCGGCTCCGATATGTACGACGCGAGCTGTTAATTACGACAGTGGCGGCCACGGCTTGAACGGCTCGGCGCGGCCTCGTTCGCGTGGCTCCGAAGGCCACGGCGCTTGCGGAAACGCTGGGGAGTGATGGGTAATCCAAACGAATTTGTCATCATCGTCGTAATCATATCGCGTCATCGAATTGCGCTCGCCGCCAGAGCCGTCGGCTGCAAATGGACCCGTGAGGAACGAGATTGGGCGCGCGTCCCCCCGTGGTCGTGACAACTTTCTTGCAGCTTGCTTGCAATATGATTGACAAATGGCGGAAAGGAGCGAGTATGCATTACTCCGCGCGGACACGCGGTCCGCCCCACCTGTCATAACCGACGGAGCCGAGAATTATCCGATCTCGTCTTGAGGTAACAACGCTATTGCTCCATGGGTGTCGAGCTACTCCGCGAGACAGCAGGAACCACTTGCGCACATTACAAGTATTCAGACGGATCTGAGATTCCAGCAGTCTACCAAACGGCATCAACTTCCGCCGCGGTGGGGTAGAATCGTCGAGCGAGGGCCCCGGTTTGAAAAGGAGCTGCCGTCCATCCGCGTAGGTGTTGCACGCGATCATTTGTTTTTTCGTTCGGGCCGGAAAAATTCAGGAGAGGAAAAAACACAGACACAATTCATCGTCGATTCCCTAGAGAATATGGGAAACTATGGGAAGTGGGGGGGGAGACAGAAACCCAGAACATATGGGAAACTATGGGGATTTTTTTTGTATATTTATTTGTGTGTCCTGGGGCCCCTTCAAAAATCCCAAACAAGCGGTTTACGGTGAAAAGGATCGCCCTCCATCCATGCAGCGGCAGGAAGTTGGCACCCCGAGTGTGCGCGGCCTTTTGGGGAACACTACATCTTCGAACGGAGCCGCCCTCCATATGTGTGTTTGCCGGGGCCTTTTGAGACTAACGTGCGCGGCGTAAAGGCGAGGACCATACAGACAGTCCATCATCCATGTTTGGTTGTTGGAAGATCGTCACGCGAATGTGCGCGGCGCTCGCTGAGACGAAAACATCATTTTGAGCATAACCCCTTCAATGTAATTGCTGAAAGCTTTGTAAACGAATTCGCGCGGTGTTAAAAGTGGGGGCCGTATTTTGACAAAGGTTCACATTTCTATGTGTTTTCTGTGCAGAGTGTGAATTATTCGGGATCATGAACGGGAAAGACGGCTCAGGAGAAACGCGTGGTTTGCCCTGCTGTCACTCTTGGTGGTCAATTCGCGTTCTTGTCGCTACGAAGTAAGGCGTTGGACAACGAGGAAGGTCGCCGATGTCTTAGCTGGCCCAAAGAAGCCTTGCGGATCGGTGCTATCGATACCTACATGGCGGCCGGAGCCCCCTCCAATCAGGACTCCATCAACAGCCGTATCCAGCTGGTCATGAAGAGCGGCAAGTACAGCCTCGGTGGGCAGGGCGAGCGAGAAAGGGGTTGGACCAGAAGAGGAGTGGGTAAACGGGATGACAGGTTGTGACTACAAACTGTCGCATTGCTGAAGCATGGTTGTTCTAGCTGGCACCGCGCGGTGGTCTTCCCAGGCACCCCCTCACAAGCAGTACTGGCTGGGCCCTGCGCCGTTTTCTCTAGAGGTCAGAAAGGATTTTGGACATTCGGAACAGTACGGTCGTCAGTGGGTCACTGAGAGGTTGGGAGGGAGGGAGCAGGGATCGGAGAGCAGTTGATGGCCTGTGCGAAGAACGGCGCGGCATTGTCCAACTCGTCACGAGGTTCGGCCTAGAGCTGCCCGCTCAGGCAGGCGATAGAGCCCCAAAACGCGCTGGAGCCGCGTCTTGTTGCTAGGGAGCGTGACATCGAATCGACACACTCTTCCGCAGAGCACAGTACAGTCAAGTCGCAGAAGCAAGGACAACTTGAATTTCGGAGGGGCAATGGTTTTCCTGCCGTTCCTTAAAGCTAGATCGGAGGACTTGTTCGTGGCCGAGGCGTGCCGTGTCCACAAGAAGCCTCGTCGTGATTCTTATGACGTTCCTCATGGTAGCACGATGGCGGTGCAGTGCAGAGAACAGATAGCAGGGAGACAAGCAGCGGAGTGAGTAATGAGGAATAATTGAATCAAAGAGAGTAGCAGGAAATTGATGACGATGACGCTGATGCTGATGATGATGATGATGATGATGATGGTGGTGGTGGTGATGATGATGCTGATTATGATGATGAAGATGATGATGATGATGATGATGATGATGCCGATGATGGTAATGATGATGATGCTGATGATGATGCTGATGCTGATGCTGATGATGCTGCTGCTGATGGTGATGATGATGATGCTGATGATGATGATGATGCTGACGATGATGATGATGATGATGATGATGATGATGATGATGATGATGATGATGATAAGGATGATGATGATGATGATGATGATGATGATGATGATGATGATGATGCTGATCATGATGATGATGATGATGATGATGATTATGATGATGATGATGATGATGATGATGATGATGATGATGATGATGATGATGATGATGATGATGATGCTGATGATGATGATGATGATGATGATGATGATGATGATGATGATGATGATGATGATGATGCTGCTGCTGCTGCTGCTGATGATGATGATGATGATGATGATGATGATGATGATGATGATGATGATGATGATGATGATGATGATGATGATGATGATGATGATGTCTTTGATGATGGTGATTACGATTATTGCGAAGGCCTTACGGCCCGTGCCGCCGACCCTGAATGGCGACGACGACGACGACCAGCGCTCTGGGGGGCCTCTTGGGGGTAGTTTTGGGGCCTCTTGGGAAGCTCTTGGGGGCCGCTTGGAAGTCTCGGTGGGGCCTCTTGGGGGCTTCTTGGGGCTTCTTGGGGGGCTTCTTAGGGGCCTCTGGGTACCTCCTGAGAGCTTCTCAGGCTGGGGGCTCGAAGTGTCCGTTCGGGTCCCCCGTCTGGGCTCCTCCTTGGAGCCGTCTTGGGGGCCTCTTCGGCTGTCTTGGAGGCCTCTTGGTCGATCTTGGGGCCCTCTTGGGTCGTTTTGGGGCTCTCTTGGAGGCCTCTTGGGCCATCTTGGGGCGGTCTTGGGGGTTTCTTGGCCTGTCTTGGAGCGTCGGGAAGCTGACAAGGCGAGAATGCCGAAATCTTTCAAGAAATTCCGGGAATCAATGATTTTTGCCCCTTGGGACCCTCTTGGAAGTCCTCTTGGAGGCCTCTTGGGGCGTTTTGGAAACCTTTTGAGCCGTCAGGAGGCTACTTTGGCGAGTTGGATCGATACTTTGGCGATTCGGGGCCCTCGAGGACCGTCTTGGGGGCATCTTGGAGCAGTTTTGCCGCGTCCTGCGGCTTTTCTTGGCCGCCTAACCGCCCGAGGGGGAGTCGTATCTGCCCCGGGACCCCCCCCAGGACCCCTCCCCCGGGACCCCCCCAGGACGCTCCTCCGGGACCTCACCCCGGGACCGCCCCCCCCCCCCCCGGCGGGGAAGGGATCAAAGGGAAGGGGCTTCCCTTCGACTCAACTACAGCGGTGCTCAATTTCGCTGTGGCTGGCGCGCTCGAGGAGGAGAACCCGGTGAAAGTGGGGGGAACGGCGACGGGCCAAGGGAAACGGGGGGAAGCGAGCGGCGAAGGCGACGACGACGACGACGACAACGATCGCGACGACGACGACGACAACGACGAGTCAAACGGAACAGCCTCTTCCACACGCCGACAGGGTCGGCGGATTTGTGGTTGATGGTGATGCTGCTACTGATGATGCGAATTATGCTGATTAGTGTGATGATGTAATGATGATTGTGATGATGGTGATAATGACGAGGACGATGACGATGATGATGACGACGACGATGCTGATGATGACGGCAATGATACTGATGATGGCAACGACGCTGCTGTTGACGATGATGCTGATGATGATGATGATGACGATGAACACAATGATGAATCTGAGGGCTGATGATGATGACGGTGATGGTGGTGGTGATAACGATACTGATGATGACGACGATGATGACGATGATGAAGATGGTGGTGAGGATGATCATTTCGATACTGGCGATGATAATGATGATGATGACGATGATGATGATGAGGATGGTGGTGATGATGATTATGATGCTGTAGGCGCTGATGACGATGATGGCGATGATGCTGATGACGATGAAGATGACGTGACGATGCCGACGACGACGACGGTGATGATGGTGTTGCTTACGATGATGCTCATGGTGATGAGGATGCTGATCATGATGATGATGATGATGATGATGATGATGGTGATGACGATGCTGCTGATGATGATGACGATGATGATAGCGATTGCGATGCTGATGCTGATGCTGATGCTGCTGCCGATGATACTGATGTTGAAGGTCGTTATGCTGATGATGATGGTAAGGCTAACTAATCAGATTCGGGCGATGCTGGCTGTTGTGGTGATGTTCGTGATGAGGACGACGACGCAGATTATGCTTATGCCGCTGATATCGTTGTTGTTGATGCTGATGAGACGCAACCAGGGCAGAACGGGAGACTATGGGGAGAGGGATAGGACGCCTACTCTGCATCTCTTGCATCTTCCTCTTTTTACCTCTTCCTTTGCCTCCTCATCCTCCTTGTCCTCACCATCATCCTCGCGCTCGCCATCTTTCTCAGCCTGCAGTTGCTGAGCCTTCTCCTCGTCCTTCTCGCTTCTCCTCCCTCGCGCTCCGAGACGGGGTGTTGGAGGCTACAAGACCACGCTGAAGACCCTCCGGCAGGGCAAGGCCAGCCTGCCCTTTTCTGTCCGAGCAACCTTGCCGCTGCTCTCGGAGGAGGGCGGGGATCACGAGGCGAACGAAGGAGGAGGTTCTGAAGCATCACACGCTTGGATTGCTTGCGGGGTGGTAGGGTCTGTTCGAGAGGACGGAGGTGGGAGTTGCACTGGGCGCCAACGGGGCTTCTCCTGCACTCGTGTAGCGCGTAAGACCTTTCGAGGAGCTTCAAGACCTTCAGGGCTTGCTGGTTCGGCCGAGACCCACTTGGAACCTGCTGGAAGGTTTCAACACAGTTGGTATGTCAGGCGCGCCGACAGCCCCTGTGACAGGCAGAGGGGTTGCCCGATCGAAGACGCCTGCGGCGAATCACCGCCGCCCCCTGGCCTTCTGGAAGCACCCATGCGGCCAAACGTCGGACCGAAGTCAGGCCAAGCTATCGGATCATGTGTTCCCCAGCCGTTTTGGAACCCATTGGGGGTACCCATCGGAGAGAGAGAAAGGTGGAGAGAAAGGAGAAGGAGGACGAGGAGTAGGAGGAGGACGAGGAGGAGGAGGAGGAGGAGGAGGAGGACGCAGAGGAGACCTCTTGAGGCCCTTCTGGGGTCTCCTGGGGGCTTCGTGTGAGCCTTTTGAGGGCCTCTTTGCCTTCGGGGTCCGTCTTGGGGCACTCTCTGGCAGTCGTGTGTCCAAGTTCGGGCGCTAGAGGGCCATCTTGGAGGCCTGGGGGCTGTCTTGGGGCGGTCTTGGGGGCCTCCTGGGCCGTCTTGGGGCCGTCTTGCAGGCCTCTTGGGTGCCTCTTGGGTCGTCTTGGGGCGGTCTTGGGGGCCTAGGGGGCCGTCTTTGAGCGTCGGAAGCCCGAACATGCGAGAACGCTAAATAATTGAAACACCTAAGGATAATCAACGATATTGGCTTCCCGGAGGTTCTCCTGGAGGCCTGTTTGAGGCCTCTCGGGCCGTCTTGTGCCATCTTGGGCCCATTTGGAGCCGTCACATATGTATATTGGGCCGTCTTCGAGACAGGTTTGGAACCTCTCGGGGGAATCGCGCCCCTCTTGGAGGTCATCTTGGCCGTGTTGGGGGCCGTCTTGGGTTCGTCTTGCGCGGGAAAACCAATAGAGACAACAACTCATACAGCTTTCCGAGTGGCCGGCGGGCCATCTTGGGCGTCTTGGACGCCTCTTGGGCCGTCTTGGGGCCCTCTTGGGGAAGTCTTGGGGGCTTTTTGGGCCGTCATGGGACCATCTTCGAGGCCTCGTGGGCGATCTTGTGGCGGAGGAGGAGGAGGAGGAGGAGGAGGAGGAGGAGCAGGAGGAGGAGGAGGATGATGAGGAGGAGCAGGAGCAGGAGCAGGAGGAGGAGGAGGAGGAGGAGGAGGAGGAGGAGGAGGAGGAGGAGGAGGGGGGGTCGCCTAAGCCCTTCGGAGAAACCCTCCAGACCGGCCCTCTTTGGTCTTGAGCCCGTGGCAGGACCACCATGCAGGCAGGAGTCCGGCCCCACCGGCTACAGACGGGGCGCTGAAGAAGGAACCTTTTCCGTTTGGGAGGGACTCCGTGTTCTTCAGTTGTTTCACAGTCTACCTCAGGTTTTCCTTCGGGCTTCGATGGGGAATCGAAGTCTAACATACGGAACAAAAAGGGGCCTCTTTCCTCATTTATCGTTCCTTAGGTGTAAGTCGGGCCTGTCCCTCTACAGGAGGAATACTCAAACATAGTTAAAACATAGCCTGGTGACGATTCGTTCTACCATTTCTGAGCATTTTGGTGCATTTTCCGATTATTTTTTCCGCCCAAAATCCCTCTGTAGGGGGACATGCCCGACCTTACCTTAATCAGGAGGGGAAAAAACACACAGACACAATTGATAGTCGATTTCCCAGAAAATATAGGAAAACATGGGAAGTGGGGGGGGGGAAGACGAAAAAGCAAAAAATATGGGAAAATATGGGGAATCTGATTATTTGTGTATATTCATGTGTGTGTCCTGGGGCCCCTTCACTGTTGTTTGTCACCGAGCGCGTTCCACTACTCGCAAAGTGCTCTCATGTATCGTAGATCTCCCGCGGGGGATCCAGGCAATTTGCGAG
>CAUYUJ010015506.1:209998-235663 GCA_963575745.1 Prorocentrum cordatum
CGGTAGTGGTGGTGATGGCGATGATGGCGATGACGATGGTGATGATGGTGATGTTGTTGATGATGATGATGATGATGATGATGATGATGATGATGATGATGATGATGATGATGCTGATGCTGATGCTGATGATGATGATGATGATGATGATGATGATCATGATGATGATGGTGGTGGTGGTGGTGGTGGTGGCAGTGGTGGTTGTGATGGTGATGGTGATGATGTGGAGGGGGAGGTGGAGAAGGAGGAGGAGGAGGACGACGACGAGGACGACGACAATATTGAAGAGCGGAGAGGAGGAAGGGTGGACAGAGGGGGCAGGGGGGATGATTGGATGTGGGATTGGGGGTCAAGAAAGCGCAAGTATGGGGAGAGTGCGAGTGAAAGTGGTTGGGGACAATGCGAGAGACGGGTATGCCACTGGGCCCTGCTGGTGTCCTCCTGCTTCTATTCCTGTTCCTGCTGATCCTCATCCTCCCACTTCGGATGCAACTCCTGGGAGGTCACATTCTGTTTTTGCCCCGGTCCGAAATCCAGCTTAATCCGGGTTATTCCCGCTTAGTCCCGCTTAATCTCGCTTAATCCCGCTTAATCCGGCTTCATCCCGCTTAATCCGGCTTCATCCCGCTTGATCCGAGGCCCAACCTTTCTTTTTTTTTGTATGTTTTTCTTTTTTTTTTTTTGTTTTTTTTCTCTTTTTCTTTTTCTTTTTTTTTTGTCTTTTTCTTCTTCTTTTTTCTTTCATTCTCTCTTTTTGTTTTTTTTTTATTTTTTTCTTTTTTTTTATCTGGGCGTAGCAGCTCCCAACTGGGGCTTAATCCTCTTTAATTTTCCGACGAAAAGCCTCCCAGTAGTTGCCCCCGAATCCCACCAGCCAAAGAGTCTCTCTGGGGCGGTGTGCGGGCCCGAACGTAAGCCTACGAAGCTTTGTTTTCGTTTGCCTGTCGCCGCTCGGCGCGAAGCATCTGCTAGCGCCCGGGGGTCACCCCAGAGTACCGAATCCTGGTCGTCGTTGTCGCCCTCCTCCCCGTCTCGTCCTCGTCGTCGCCGTCCCCTTCCTTGGCCCCCCTGACCTCCGACGAGGAGGCTGGCGGAGGTCAGGAGGGATCAGCTGGGTACGGCTGATCAGGGGCCCGAGCCGTCGTGGTCCGTCTCGCCTCGGGGGCTCGAAGATGGGGCCCTGAAGGATGTGGCCCCGAGGATGGGAACCGCCTTCCAGTCTGAGCTTACGCTGCTCGGGGCCTCCTCGCCAAGGGTCCCCACGTCACAAGGCCTCGTCTTTGGAGTGCCGCTCGCCATGTCGTGCCAGGCGACTCCGACATCATTCGCTCCCTGCCGGGCGGCGAGTGAGACGGCGTTGCGCGTCCGGGCCGGCCGCTGGCAGCAGGGCGGGCATTCTCGGTGATCCCGCCGGGGCACTCGCGGTGATAAAAAGCGCGTGGTGCTTGCTGGGAGCCATGCTTGGTTGCTTCTGCTTCTGGAGTCTTGCCTTCTCTGGTGTTCCTGGTACTTGTTGATGAGTCTTGGGTAGCGACGGTGCAGTTATCTATACACATATGTATATACATGTATATATGTGTGCTATGTATGTAAAGGCGTGCGCGTGTGTGCGCAGGAAACGTTCGCCAGCGTATATCACCAACAGTCAGCTTTTGTTCCATATATATATATATATATGTATTCGCTAATGCAACAAGGCGGTGCAAGCTATGTGGTGCACGCTGCTATGTGGTGCCAGCTATGTGACGCAAGCTATGCGGTGCAAGGTATGTGGTTGAATGTGCGTTGTGCAAGCTGTGTGGGTCAGGCTATGTGGTGCAATGTGCGTGGTGCAAGCTGTGTGGGTCATGCTATGTGGTTCACGCTATGTGGTGCAAGCTATGTGGTGCAATTGACTACCCTGCACCGCGCTTGACCACTCCAGTGCTCGCGCAAACATCCCACCCACCCACCCGCAACTTGGTTCGCAAAATCTCTTAAGGCCGTGACGGTGGGTACCAAATGGCACTTGCCAACGACAGCGACGCCGACGACGGACACGACAGCGGACAACGACGACGACGACGCCGCCGACAACGGGACTACGACGACACGACGACGTATTCCAACGGACTTCGACTCCACCGACAACGAGACAAAAGACGACCAACGACACCGACGACGACGACGCCGACGCCGACGACGACGACGACGGACAACGACGACGATGACGACGCGACGACGACGCAATGACGACGCCGACGACGACGACGACGACGACGTCAAACGGACACCGACGACGACGACGACGACGACGACGGCGGCGACGGACGACGACGCGACAACGACAGACGAAGACGACGACGACGCCGACGCCGACGACGACGACGAAGACGACGACGACGTCGCCAACGAAGACGAAGACGAGGGAGGAGGGAGGACGACGACGGCGACAACGACGACAACGACGATGGAGGAGGGAAGACGGCGACGACGCGAACGACGAAGAAGGAGGAAGGACGGCGACGCCGACGACGACAACGACGAGGGAGGAGGGAAGACGACGACGACAACGACGACGACGACGACGGCGACGAAGTAGGAGGGACGACGACGAGACGCCGACGACGGACGACGACGACGACGTGGGAGGAGGAGGAAGGACGACCACGGCGACAACGACGACGGAAACGACCACGACGCCAAAGAGGACGACGACGACGAACACGAGGAAGGACAGAGGACGACGTAGGCGACGACGACGACAACGACGCGGGAGGAGGGAGGAGGAGGACGACGACGACGACGCAAGAGCGCGCGCGCACGCTTTTGTTGAAAATCCGTGTTGCGAAACCTTGGGTTTTTGTAGGTTTTTTGGACGCGCGATTTCGAAATCCTTCCGAAACCGATGGGTTTTGAAGGATTTCGGCGTACGCGCGCGACCACGCGCGCGTCTGCACTTCGTCCCATCTTTTGCAGAGGATCCTCGCGACGGCACACGCGCAAGGGCGTTCGACAGATTTCGAAATGCGCGCGCGAAGCCCCTTTGGTAGCATTTTGTGAAAATCTTGAAAAACCGATGGTTGCCTTAAGATTTCGCAAGAGCTCGCGCGGAAGCTTTTTTAGCTAATCAGTGTTGCGAAACCATGTGTTTTTTTGTATGTTTCTGGGGAACTCGATTGCGAAATCCTTCCGGCACCGAAGGTTTTAGAAGGATTTCGGCATGCGCGCGCGACGACTCGCGCGTGTGCACTTCGTTTCATTTTTTTGCAAGGGATTCTTGAAGAAGTGCTATGTTAGAACAACAATTGTCACCGCATAGTGTTTTTTACACGGGACCCTCAGGGGGGGGAAACCAGCCTGCCTGGGATGGTATGATTTCATATTTAGGATGGGCGTGTGTGCAGAATATATATATATATATGTATATATATATATAATATATATATATTTAATAATATATATATATATATATATGAAACGTAGTTATTCCCTAGGGGAAACGAATACGGTCGGGGAGGGGGCGGGGGGGCGGGGTAGAGTCTATTCTCTTTTGAGAAAGGAGAATCTACGCGTTGTGAGCTATGTGGTGAGAACGATGTGGTGCGGCGACGGACGGGAACGGGTGTGCCCGAAGATGCCCCCCCCCGGGAGCAATGGGGCGGCGACGGACGCGAAGGAGGCTGCCAGGCCCGCAGACGGGCCCAGTTCATTGAAGCTATCCAAGAGTCCCTACAGGCAAGCACTGCTTTGAGAATCGCATGATATGTGTGCACATCGTACCTTCTGCGTATCTGTGCAAGCTTGTTGTAAAGTTATGTCTGCGTGCATGTATGTGTGATCGTATATATATATATATATATATATATATATCCTTGAGATTCTCATGGGTTTTATCTCGTCCCCCCTCCGTCCTCGAAACGATCTCCTCTAAACCGCCTCTCCGTAGCCGCCTCGGCTCAACCTGCGGCAGGGTGTGCGCGGTGGAGGTGCTTCTATTAGCCCTGTCAGAGAAGCAAGCGGGGGTCCCCAGAATGACCCCCTCCGAGGAGCCCGCGCCCGAGTGAGCTCCCCCCTCGGCGGCTGGGGGAGCTCACCAGCCCGCGCCGCCGCGGCGGCAGCACGGCGGTGGCGATGTTCGGAGCCGCGGGGGCTGGCGCGGGCGCCCCGCCTGGCCCGCTTGGGTTGGGCCCTGGCGGGGGGCTCCTCGGCGTGGGCGGCGGCGGAGTGCTGGGCGGCTTTCTGGGACTGCCGCCTGGCGTCGGCGCCCTGCTCCCGCCGCCGCCTGCCGGAGTGGCCGCTGGAGCTGCCGCGGCCGCGGGCGGAGCCGCTGCAGGCCCCGCAGCACCAGGAGGCGGAGGCAAGGCAGCGGCGAAGCCCGGGATGGGCGGCAAGGGCGGCATGGGCGGCATGGGTGGCCCAATGGGCGGCATGGGCAAGCCGCCTGCCGCCCCGCCGCCCGCTGCAGGTCGCGGCAGAGGCGCTGGCGCTGGAGCAGGAGCGCCAGCAGCCCTGGGCGGCCCCGTGGTGCCGGGTCTGATCCCAGGGATCCCCGGGGTGGGAGCCCTCGTGGGACCACCCGCTCACGCTGGGGGTGGAGGCGGCCACGCCGTGGCAGGGCAGGCCGCCCACGCGGTGCCAGCCGCCGCCGCGCCTGTGCCCGTGGGCTGGCAGGCAGGCATGCCCGCGGCGGGCGGGGCGCTGCCGCAGTTCGGAGCAGCGTTCGCCCAGCCAGCGGTGGCGGGGGTCGCGGCGGCGGCGCAGCAGGCTGGACCCTGGGTATACGTGCCCATGCCGCCCCAGGCTGATGATGATGATGATGATGATGATGATGATCATGATGATGATGATGATGATGGTCGTGGTGGTGATGATGTTGATTGTGATGATGATGATGCTTCTGATGATGATGGCGACGACGATGATGGTCATGATGTTGATGGCACTGGTGGTGCTCATGGTTGTGCTGGTGACGGTAGTGGTGGTGATGGCGATGATGGCGATGACGATGGTGATGATGGTGATGTTGTTGTTGATGATGATGATGATGATGATGATGATGATGATGATGATGATGATGATGATGATGATGCTGATGCTGATGCTGATGATGATGATGATGATGATGATGATGATGATCATGATGATGATGGTGGTGGTGGTGGTGGTGGTGGTGGCAGTGGTGGTTGTGATGGTGATGGTGATGATGTGGAGGGGGAGGTGGAGAAGGAGGAGGAGGAGGACGACGACGAGGACGACGACAATATTGAAGAGCGGAGAGGAGGAAGGGTGGACAGAGGGGGCAGGGGGGATGATTGGATGTGGGATTGGGGGTCAAGAAAGCGCAAGTATGGGGAGAGTGCGAGTGAAAGTGGTTGGGGACAATGCGAGAGACGGGTATGCCACTGGGCCCTGCTGGTGTCCTCCTGCTTCTATTCCTGTTCCTGCTGATCCTCATCCTCCCACTTCGGATGCAACTCCTGGGAGGTCACATTCTGTTTTTGCCCCGGTCCGAAATCCAGCTTAATCCGGGTTATTCCCGCTTAGTCCCGCTTAATCTCGCTTAATCCCGCTTAATCCGGCTTCATCCCGCTTAATCCGGCTTCATCCCGCTTGATCCGAGGCCCACTCTGGCGTAGCAGCTCCCAACTGGGGCTTAATCCTCTTTAATTTTCCGACGAAAAGCCTCCCAGTAGTTGCCCCCGAATCCCACCAGCCAAAGAGTCTCTCTGGGGCGGTGTGCGGGCCCGAACGTAAGCCTACGAAGCTTTGTTTTCGTTTGCCTGTCGCCGCTCGGCGCGAAGCATCTGCTAGCGCCCGGGGGTCACCCCAGAGTACCGAATCCTGGTCGTCGTTGTCGCCCTCCTCCCCGTCTCGTCCTCGTCGTCGCCGTCCCCTTCCTTGGCCCCCCTGACCTCCGACGAGGAGGCTGGCGGAGGTCAGGAGGGATCAGCTGGGTACGGCTGATCAGGGGCCCGAGCCGTCGTGGTCCGTCTCGCCTCGGGGGCTCGAAGATGGGGCCCTGAAGGATGTGGCCCCGAGGATGGGAACCGCCTTCCAGTCTGAGCTTACGCTGCTCGGGGCCTCCTCGCCAAGGGTCCCCACGTCACAAGGCCTCGTCTTTGGAGTGCCGCTCGCCATGTCGTGCCAGGCGACTCCGACATCATTCGCTCCCTGCCGGGCGGCGAGTGAGACGGCGTTGCGCGTCCGGGCCGGCCGCTGGCAGCAGGGCGGGCATTCTCGGTGATCCCGCCGGGGCACTCGCGGTGATAAAAAGCGCGTGGTGCCTGCTGGGAGCCATGCTTGGTTGCTTCTGCTTCTGGAGTCTTGCCTTCTCTGGTGTTCCTGGTACTTGTTGATGAGTCTTGGGTAGCGACGGTGCAGTTATCTATACACATATGTATATACATGTATATATGTGTGCTATGTATGTAAAGGCGTGCGCGTGTGTGCGCAGGAAACGTTCGCCAGCGTATATCACCAACAGTCAGCTTTTGTTCCATATATATATATATATGTATTCGCTAATGCAACAAGGCGGTGCAAGCTATGTGGTGCACGCTGCTATGTGGTGCCAGCTATGTGACGCAAGCTATGCGGTGCAAGGTATGTGGTTGAATGTGCGTTGTGCAAGCTGTGTGGGTCAGGCTATGTGGTGCAATGTGCGTGGTGCAAGCTGTGTGGGTCATGCTATGTGGTTCACGCTATGTGGTGCAAGCTATGTGGTGCAATTGACTACCCTGCACCGCGCTTGACCACTCCAGTGCTCGCGCAAACATCCCACCCACCCACCCGCAACTTGGTTCGCAAAATCTCTTAAGGCCGTGACGGTGGGTACCAAATGGCACTTGCCAACGACAGCGACGCCGACGACGACAGCGACAACGACGACGACGACGCCGCCGACAACGACTACGACGACACCGACGACGTCTCCAACGACTTCGACGACGCCGCCGACGACGACGACAACGACGACGACGACACGACGACGACGACGCCGACGCCGACGACGACGACGACGATGACAACGACGACGATGACGACGCCGACGCCGACGACAATGACGACGCCGACGACGACGACGACGACGACGTCAACGACGCCGACGACGACGACGACGACGACGACGGCGGCGACGACGACGACGCCGACAACGACGACGAAGACGACGACGACGCCGACGCCGACGACGACGACGAAGACGACGACGACGTCGCCAACGAAGACGACGACGAGGGAGAAGGGAGGACGACGACGGCGACAACGGCGACAACGACGACAACGACGAGGGAGGAGGGAGGACGGCGACGACGCGAACGACGAAGAAGGAGGAAGGACGGCGACGCCGACGACGACAACGACGAGGGAGGAGGGAAGACGACGACGACAACGACGACGACGACGACGGCGACGAAATAGGAGGGACGACGACGAGACGCCGACGACGACGACGACGACGACGACGAGGGAGGAGGAGGAAGGACGACCACGGCGACAACGACGACGGAAACGACCACGACGCCAAAGAGGACGACGACGACGAACACGAGGAAAGACAGAGGACGACGTAGGCGACGACGACGACAACGACGCGGGAGGAGGGAGGACGGCGACGACGACGACGACGACGACGCAAGAGCGCGCGCGCACGCTTTTGTTGAAAATCCGTGTTGCGAAACCTTGGGTTTTTGTAGGTTTTTTGGACGCGCGATTTCGAAATCCTTCCGAAACCGATGGGTTTTGAAGGATTTCGGCGTACGCGCGCGACCACGCGCGCGTCTGCACTTCGTCCCATCTTTTGCAGAGGATCCTCGCGACGGCACACGCGCAAGGGCGTTCGACAGATTTCGAAATGCGCGCGCGAAGCCCCTTTGGTAGCATTTTGTGAAAATCTTGAAAAACCGATGGTTGCCTTAAGATTTCGCAAGAGCTCGCGCGGAAGCTTTTTTAGCTAATCAGTGTTGCGAAACCATGTGTTTTTTTGTATGTTTCTGGGGAACTCGATTGCGAAATCCTTCCGGCACCGAAGGTTTTAGAAGGATTTCGGCATGCGCGCGCGACGACTCGCGCGTGTGCACTTCGTTTCATTTTTTTGCAAGGGATTCTTGAAGAAGTGCTATGTTAGAACAACAATTGTCACCGCATAGTGTTTTTTACACGGGACCCTCAGGGGGGGGAAACCAGCCTGCCTGGGATGGTATGATTTCATATTTAGGATGGGCGTGTGTGCAGAATATATATATATATATGTATATATATAATTATTATATATATATATATATATATATATATATATATATAATATATATATATATCGTAGTATCCCAGGGGGAACCGATAAGTCCGGGGGGGGGCGGGGTAGAGTCTATTCTCTTTTGAGAAAGGAGAATCTACGCGTTGTGAGCTATGTGGTGAGAACGATGTGGTGCGGCGACGGACGGGAACGGGTGTGCCCGAAGATGCCCCCCCCCGGGAGCAATGGGGCGGCGACGGACGCGAAGGAGGCTGCCAGGCCCGCAGACGGGCCCAGTTCATTGAAGCTATCCAAGAGTCCCTACAGGCAAGCACTGCTTTGAGAATCGCATGATATGTGTGCACATCGTACCTTCTGCGTATCTGTGCAAGCTTGTTGTAAAGTTATGTCTGCGTGCATGTATGTGTGATCGTATATATATATATATATATATATATATATATATCCTTGAGATTCTCATGGGTTTTATCTCGTCCCCCCTCCGTCCTCGAAACGATCTCCTCTAAACCGCCTCTCCGTAGCCGCCTCGGCTCAACCTGCGGCAGGGTGTGCGCGGTGGAGGTGCTTCTATTAGCCCTGTCAGAGAAGCAAGCGGGGGTCCCCAGAATGACCCCCTCCGAGGAGCCCGCGCCCGAGTGAGCTCCCCCCTCGGCGGCTGGGGGAGCTCACCAGCCCGCGCCGCCGCGGCGGCAGCACGGCGGTGGCGATGTTCGGAGCCGCGGGGGCTGGCGCGGGCGCCCCGCCTGGCCCGCTTGGGTTGGGCCCTGGCGGGGGGCTCCTCGGCGTGGGCGGCGGCGGAGTGCTGGGCGGCTTTCTGGGACTGCCGCCTGGCGTCGGCGCCCTGCTCCCGCCGCCGCCTGCCGGAGTGGCCGCTGGAGCTGCCGCGGCCGCGGGCGGAGCCGCTGCAGGCCCCGCAGCACCAGGAGGCGGAGGCAAGGCAGCGGCGAAGCCCGGGATGGGCGGCAAGGGCGGCATGGGCGGCATGGGTGGCCCAATGGGCGGCATGGGCAAGCCGCCTGCCGCCCCGCCGCCCGCTGCAGGTCGCGGCAGAGGCGCTGGCGCTGGAGCAGGAGCGCCAGCAGCCCTGGGCGGCCCCGTGGTGCCGGGTCTGATCCCAGGGATCCCCGGGGTGGGAGCCCTCGTGGGACCACCCGCTCACGCTGGGGGTGGAGGCGGCCACGCCGTGGCAGGGCAGGCCGCCCACGCGGTGCCAGCCGCCGCCGCGCCTGTGCCCGTGGGCTGGCAGGCAGGCATGCCCGCGGCGGGCGGGGCGCTGCCGCAGTTCGGAGCAGCGTTCGCCCAGCCAGCGGTGGCGGGGGTCGCGGCGGCGGCGCAGCAGGCTGGACCCTGGGTATACGTGCCCATGGCGCCCCAGGCCGTGACCCACGGCCTCCTGGGACTGAGCGCCGGCTGCCGCGTCGAGCTGGTGATGTACGATGCTGCCTGTCAGCCAAGCGGGACGACGACGATGACCGTGACAGGGCTGTATCCGCCTGACGCGGCAGGAGAGTTCGTGGAGTGCACAGTGGAGAGCAGCAGCGACCCTCTCTACCTGCCGATCCTGCAGGGCATCTTCGCGATGGGAAGCAGCGTGGTGCACCTCTGCACCCAGGGCGTGGCGACTTGCTGTCGCACGACCGCTTGGCCAGGGCGCAACGTGGTGCACTCGGACACGTTGCGCGTGCTGGGGGCGGCCGGGCCTGGAGGCGGTGCCGCTGATGGCGCTGGAGCCACCCCGCCTGGCGCCCTCCCTGCAGGCGGTGCGCCGCCCGCCGCTGACGCTGGACCCGTGGTGCCGGGCAAGAACGCAGGTGGAGCTCCCAAGGGCTCAGGCGGTGCCGACGGTGAGGACGTGGATGGCAGGACGGCCGAGGAGATGAGGAAGATCGTCAAGAGGCTGAAGGAGAAGCTTCAGAGGAAGCGCTCCATGGGCGAGGCGCTGGCCGAGCGCGCCGAGGCTGCGCTGGAGGGCCGCCGCAGCCGCAAGAAGCAGAAGAACAGGGACAAGGATAGCTCCGACAGTGCGAGTTTTGATGAGGCCCCGACCGCTGGTTCCGGCCGCCGAGTGCAGAAGCTGGCCCGCTCCGACCCCGGGGCGCTCGTGGCGGCGGGTCTGAAGCAGATCCGAGAGTACTTGGCGCAGCGGGGCGGGGCCGACAACGATGATGAGCTGGATAGGATGGCGTCCAACGTGGTGCAGTGTATCACGAGCGTGTGGCACGGCATGCACCCTCAGAACGAGATGGGGGTGCGGAATGTGCGCGAGATGAGGATGATCGGGGAGTGCCTGGACGCCCTCACGAGGGGCGATCTGCCGCAGCTGGGCGACATGCTCATGCAGAGGCTGAAGGCCATCGAGCAGGCCACCAAGGACGGGCACTGGAAGATAGCCGAGCACCTCGAGCTGATCGACTCCACCGACATCGGGCTGGCCAGCAGCGCCGAGGTGTCGGCGGCCGTGGCATCCTACTCGGAGGGTGCGAAGTTGAAGGAGCGCCTCACTCGAGCGGGCGCGAGGAGGCCCCCCTAGGGATTCGGCGAGGGAGAGGGCGGGCGCACCAGGACGCCCTCTCCCGCGACGCCGCCCCCACAGACATCGAGTCCTGGAGCACAGGGGGAGAAGGATGCGCCGACGCCCGGATCGAGGAAGGACAGGTGGAGGGCGAAGCTCTGGCGTGGACGCGGCCGAGGGCGAGGTCGCGGTCGAGGGGACGCTGGCGAGGCAGTGAAGAGAGCGTCGCCGAGCCCGGCAGCCGGGACAGGTGCTGGCGAGAGATCGGGGAGCCCGAGAAGCCCGTCGCCCCACTGGCGGCCAGCACCTGGCTCGATCAGCCCTGGAGTGGATCGCAAGCCGGCCCTTCGGAGACCCTCGAGCCCTGTTCGTCGCGTGAGGTTCGCGGACGACGTGACCGCGGAGGCGAAGGCTGGCAACGAGGGCAAGCCGAAGGGCGACAAAGGGCAGCACCGCGGGACGCCACCTTGGCGCTCGTGGAACCCGAAGGGCAAGGGCGGCACGAAGGGTCAGGCCCGTGGCAAGGGCAAGGACAAGGGCCAGGGCAAGAGGTCCAACAATAATCGGAAGTAGAATGCATGAGCTTCGAGGGCACTCGAGAGGCGTGTGACTGCACGTCCGACGGCAGCTGGGAGTCCGAGATCACCTTCTCCTCGTACCTTGAGGATGAGTGCAACGGCGCCGCTCATGGCGCAGTCTCGGACGAGCCGTCCACGCGAATTCACGACTTTCCTTACTTGAACCCGACGCGTGCCGCCAGTGAGCTGGGCAGTCTCTGTGGAGCTCCAGTTCGTGTTGTGGGACGCCGTCTAGCTGACCTCAGTACTTCTTCGCCCGCGTCGAGCGGGGCACTTGGCAATTTTGATGCGAAATCGTACGATGATATCCTCTCACCACTGACCGCAGGGAACGGACGGCGTGACCTGCTGCCGTTGCCCTGCGTCGATCTGACGATCGAGGAGTTGAGCATGAACGGCGTTGTGTTCGGCGAATCGGAGCCAGTCGATCCCTCCTTCGAGGACGACCTGAACGGCTGGCTGAAGCTCACTGTCCTGAGCCTGAACTTCCAGTACGCGCTGGGGGGCAAGCATCCTGGTCTCAAGATGGCCCCCTGGAAGGTAAGGCACGGGCCCGCCAGCGCGGTGCAGCTGAAGGCCCTGAGGTTGCTGGCCAGGAGTGTGGGCACGTTCCTATGCCAGTACGAGGGCTCCGTGGCGAACCTCGACTGGACCCAGGAGCTGAAGTCGTCGGCAGTGAGCTACACGGGCATGGAGGTGTACCCAGCCGAGCAGCTAGACCGCGAGCGCCTCTTGCTCGCCCTGCCGTCGAAGGAGGCTTGCGGCTCGGTATTGGCGACCGAGGTGAGCGAAGGCTGGATCAGGAGCGTGCTGGAGCACCCGGAGTGGGTGATGAAGAGCCCCGCGGAGCTGGGCGAGATGCCCAAGACCCCGCGCGTCTGGGCCGAGGATGACGAGTGGGAGCTCATCGCGGCCGAGCTCGTGAACAGGGGCATCCTCGTCCCGATCGAGGCCGACGAGATCGTGAAGGTCAAGGGCCGTCGCGTGCTGGGCGGCCTCTTTGGTGTACGAAAGTCGGGACACGTCAAAGGCTCGGGGCCGCAGCGGCTAGTGATGAACATCATCCCGAGCAACTGGTTGCAGGAGACGGTCCAGGGGGACATGGGTCTCCTCCCGACGACAGACAAGTGGAAGAGCATCATCCTGAGGAGCGGCGAGGTGATGATGAGCTCGTCGGAGGACCTCAAGTGCTGCTCCTACGTGTACCGGTTGCCCGCGGTGTGGCACAAGTACATGGCGCTCTCCAAGAAGGTGAGCAGGTCCTGCCTCGGTCTTGACGGGACCGGCGAGGTGCACGTGGCCGCGGCCGTGATCCCAATGGGCTGGGTGTCGGCGGCAGGCATCATCCAGCACATCCACCGGCGGCTGCTTCGTGAGTGGCTGGAGGGGGTGCCTCCGCTGCCTGAGGACCGTGAATTGCGGCGCGACCTTCCTCTGCCTCCACATCGTGAGAGAGGCTCGGTGGTCTCTCAGGGCGAGGCGAGGCTGCCGGTGCGAGGCGAGCTGGGCCGATCCTACAGCGACGAGCGCCCACAGGTGTACATCGGTCGCACAGGGCAGCGGTATGGCTTCTCCCCATCCAAGTGGGCGAACCCCTTCAAGGTGTCAAAGATGATGCCGAGGAGCGAGGCCATCGCGAATTACGAGAGCCACCTGCGCGACTCGCCCGATCTGCTGGCCTGCTTGCCCGAGCTCTCGGGCTGTCGCCTCCTGTGCCACTGCAGGCGAGGGCAGCGCTGCCACGGGGACGTGCTGGTCAAGATGTGGGCGGAGACGGTGCCGAAGGCGACGAGAGGAGATGACACGCTCATACCGGAGGGTGCTGGTACGGCCTGCTGGGTGGTGTGGCAGGTGTACATCGACAACCTTGACGTGCTGGAGGTTACCGACGAGGTCTCCGCGGCGGCGCTGAAGGCACAGGGCCCCCCCGAGGTGGTGCAGCTGGCTTGCGAGAGGTACGCGCAGCGAGGGGTGCCCAGGAGCGAGGATAAGGCAGTGTGCCGTGAGCCTGTCAGTCAAGTTTTGGGTGAGCTCATTGACGGCGCGAGGGGCGTGATCAGCCCGCCCCTGGAGTTCGTGTACCGTCTGCTGGGCCTCACCTTCGCCACGCTGGATCGGAATGTGCTGACTCAGACTTGGCTGCAGGTGGTGGCGGGCCGCTGGGTGCGAGCGATGATGTTCAGGCGTGAGACGATGTCCGTGTTCGACGACCTGTGGCGTGCCGTGGTGCGCTGGAGAGGCGAGCGCAGGCTGCCCGCTCCCGTTCAGAGGGAGCTGCTGCTGGCCGTGGGGCTCCTGCCGCTCATGAGGTGCGACCTCAGGACGCCCGTGAGCGGGCTCGTGACCGTGTCCGACGCCAGCATGCGCAAGGGGGCGGTATGCCGGGCTGTGCGCCTGCTCCCACACGGCGTTGAGGCAGCCAAGGCTTCTCGCAGGCGCCAGGTGGGGCGGCTGCAGGACGAGGGCGTGCTGCTGTCGCTCTTCGACGGGATCGGAGGTGGAAGACGGGCCCTCGACATGCTGGGGCTGAGCGTGGCCGTGTATGCTGCGTCGGAGACGGACCCAGAGGCCTGCCGCGTGGTGAAGCACGCGTGGCCGGACGTGGTGGAGCTGGGCGACGTCGCGAAGCTGAGCGCGCAGGACATCGCCAAGATCCGAGACAGGGCCCCTCATGTGCGCTGGGTCCTCCTCTTTGCTGGAGCTCCCTGCGTGGACCTCACCAGGCTGAGCGTCGACAGGCGAGGGCTGTCAGGAGCGAGGTCGGGCCTTTTCTACGAGATCAAGCGGGTGAAGTCGCTGGTGAAGGAGGTGTTCCCCGTGGAGGTCGAGGTGTTCGACTTGATCGAGAATGTGTCCTCCATGACGGCCGAGGATCGCGACGCGATGTCAGAGCACATGGGGCTGGCCCCGGTGATGATCGATGCCGCCGACATCTCACACGTTCGCCGAGAGAGGCTCTACTGGTGTGACACCGACCTCATGACGCCGTGGCAGGGCGAAGTCTGTGTGAAAAGTGAGGTGGTGAAAGTGACGATCCCTGGAGGTCCAGGCCCGCTGGGCCGCTGGCTGCGCCCTGGGCGAGAGTGGTCAGGAGCCGAGGTTCTTGAGCAGCGTCTGCCCACCTTCGCGAGGTGCATCCCGCGCGGGCGTGCCGGCGACAAGCCAAAGGGCCTGCACCAGTGCAGCGAGGCCGAGCTGGAGCGTTGGCGGAGGCACGACTTCTGCTATGCGCCGTACCAGTTTCGAGATCCTCACTGTCTGCGATGGCAAGGAGGTGCGCTGGAGCCTGCGGATTCCTTTGAGAGAGAGATGTTGATGGACTTCCCACCTGGGCACGCGGCGACAGCGCGGGCCACGCGGTTCCGCAAGCTGGCTGAGCTCGAGGTGGTACGTTGCGCCCTGCTGGGCAACTCGTTCCAGTGCGGCGTGGTGGCATGGATAGTGGCGCACTGGGCTCACCGACACGGCTACCTGGACTCGGTCCCCACGATGGCGGAGGCGCGCGCGGTCGGAGGCGCCTTCGACGCTGCCGAGGGCCTGGTGCAGGTAGCCAAGGAGGGCGACGACAGCGGGGTGGTGATCAGGGACCGTGGCCTTGAAGAGGCCGAGGCGCAGGCGGACCCGAGCATCCAGATCGTGGAGGAGCTGATCCGGCGAGCTGAGGTGAGGGGCTCGGACGTGCGCCTCGACACGCTGGAGGTCATGCGCCCTGACTTGTGGCCACGCCGCCCGATCAGCGTGAGCCGCTGGACGTGGAAGACAGTGCTGGTCTGGAAGTGGAGGTGGAAGAGCCACATCACGGCGCTGGAAGTGCTGAGCACGCTGGCAGGCCTTCGCTGGCGCTTCAGAGTGGGCCATCACCTTGGCACGAGGTTCGCTCATCTGATGGATTCGCAGGTTGGACTTGGTGTGATATCGCGGGGGCGCTCCTCCTCGCATCTGCTCAACGCAGCCGTCAAGAGGATCTCAGCTCTGGTCCTGGCGGCGTCGGCAAGACCGATCTACGGGTACACCGAGACCGACAAGAACCCAGCCGACGACCCTTCGAGGGAAGGCGGCATGTCAGGTGACAGCAATGCCAAGGAAGCGTCGCATTGACTATGAGATAGACTTGGTGTCCCGCATTCGGGTGCGACGCGCGATTGGCAGATTATCACACACACTAGTTCAACCTCGTACGTTTCGCAGATATGGTCAGATGGTGCAAAGCTTTGTCTCTTGGATTCGTGCCCATGGTATCGACGTGGCCACTGACCTGGAGCAGCTCGACTTCCAATTATGTGAATGGATAGAGACGCTATGGGCGCATGGGAGGCCTGCTGGAGATGCTGGGGCCACCTTGTCTGGCGTACAGTTTTTCTTGCGACGCAAGAGAGTCTTTCACAGTGCGTGGAACCTGCTGAAGGCTTGGCAACGGACTGAGATGCCACAAAGAGCACCACCCATGCCAGAATATGTGCTGATGTCACTTGCCACGGTGGCTCGATCCTGGAGTCGAAATGACATAGCGGTGCTGCTTGTGATTGGCTACTCCGTATTCTTGCGTACAATGGAGCTTCTTACTCTCCGTAAGTGGCAGCTGCAGTTCAGCAACGACGGCCTCAGCCTTGTCATAGCCCTGCCAGTGACCAAGGCAGGCAAGAGACGACACTGTGAGGAGTCCGTCACACTCCACGACGCCAGGATTGTTCACTTCATCAAAGTGCTCACTCAGCATTTGCCGCCTGAGAGCTCGTTGCTGCAGGGCACCGTGCCCGAATTTCGTGATGTGTTCAAAGCTCTCTTGAGGTCATTGAACCTCGAGCGGCACGGTTATCAGATATATTCTTTACGCCGTGGAGGTGCCACCACTCATTACAGAAGGTTCGAGAACATGGGCTTGACTTTGATAGTGGGGAGATGGCAAGACACAGCTGTGGCCAGACTGTACATCAGTGACGGTGTGCAAACTTTGCTGCAAAACGATTTCTTGCCTGCAGAATTGGAACGATTTCGTGTACTGGCGAGTGCTCTTAACTTTGATGTGGGTTGAGATGAAAAGAAGGAGCAAAATATCTGAGCAGCTTCGCTGTCAGCATTTTCCTGACCCTCCCACCCGTCCCTGGGGATTAATGGCGGTTAACCAGAAAGGGGTGCATGGAAAGGGGTCCCGGGGGGGGTTCGGACTCGCGTCGAGCGCTGCCGCCCTCACCCGAGGGGGTTCGGACTCGCGTCGCGCTGCCGCTCCCGGTCAACTCCGAGGGGTCGGACTCGCGTCGCGCTGCCGCCCCTGGCCAGGCTTCGGAGTCCCCGGAGGACATGGGGGGGGTCTCCGCTGGCAGCCCCCCTGTAGCACAAAACCTCTGGTGAGAGGAGTAAAAAGGAGAGAGACGGGGAAAGGGGACACAGAGATAAATATCCTTGAGATTCTCATGGGTTTTATCTCGTCCCCCCTCCGTCCTCGAAACGATCTCCTCTAAACCGCCTCTCCGTAGCCGCCTCGGCCCCGCCCTGTAACCCTGCCCAAGCCGAGTTGGCTAAAAGATGTGCCGATTGCGAGCCATCTGAGGATGTGCTGACGCCATCCCAGCAGGAGTGCCGGGGAAAGGGGTCCCGGGGGGGGTTCGGACTCGCGTCGAGCGCTGCCGCCCTCACCCGAGGGGGTTCGGACTCGCGTCGCGCTGCCGCTCCCGGTCAACTCCGAGGGGTCGGACTCGCGTCGCGCTGCCGCCCCTGGCCAGGCTTCGGAGTCCCCGGAGGACATGGGGGGGGTCTCCGCTGGCAGCCCCCCTGTAGCACAAAACCTCTGGTGAGAGGAGTAAAAAGGAGAGAGACGGGGAAAGGGGACACAGAGATAAATATATATATATATATATATATAATATATATATATATATATTATATATATATATACATATACATATATATATATATATATATTTTCATGCATAGGTGTGTGTTTGTGCACACGCGCAGGTTTGCATACGTACATGTTTGCACCTATGTTTAGTTCTCCATATATGTGTGTAGAACTTTTCTGAATCAGCTTGTGCAGTTGAGCTTGCCTTGACTGAGCTTGATAACACACACACGCTGACTGCCTCTGCAGTTTTATGGTTCGGAGCCGTCCCCTTGCATGCTGTGGTTTGGCCTCGCATGGGGCGGGCTTTACGTCCATACATGTATGTAGATATTGGCCCACGTGTATGTGTATGTGCATGTGTTGTACATACGTTTACCCTTATGTGTATACACACATGCATACGTATGTATATATATATATATATATACATTCACATGCGTATATCCATACATACATACAAACATACATACATACATACATACATACATACATACACACAAACAAACATACATGCATTCATACATACATCCATGCATACATACGTACGTACGTGCGTACGTACATACACACATACATTTATATTCCCCAATCAGAGCTTGCCTCTGTCGGGGTCCTAGCGGATTCATATGGTTAGTTTAGGTGTGTCGCCGATTTTCGCTGCACGTCCAGGTGCCCGGGTGCCCGGGGGTGCCCGGGGCCCGGGTTCCCAGGGGTTGCTCGGGGGTGCCCGGGTGCCCGGGTGCCTTGGTGCCCGGGTGCCCGGTTGCCCGGGCGTGCCCAGGGGTGCCCGGGGGTGCCTCATAGCCCTATAGCCCTAAGCCCTATAGCCCTATAGCCCTATAGCCCAATAGCCCTATAGCCCTTCAACTCTATAGCCCTATAGCTCTATAGCCCTATAGCTCAATAGCACTATAGCCCTGGAACCCCCTAGCCCTGTAGCCCTGATTGGGCTGTTCTCCGGTATCATACATAATATATATATTATATATATATATATATATATATAATATATATATATATATATATATATATATATATATATATATCGATCTATGTATGTATGTATGTGATTCGTGGGCACGCTTGCCCACCTTGCCCCGCGTGTCCTGAATTGGTTTGCTCTCGTACGCTCTCGGGCCCAGCCTTCTCCTTGACATCACCTACGGGTAACGAAGGCCTCAGCTGGTCCATCGTGCTGCTCTTGATTGTTATTCGCTATGGGCTCGGCCTCCAGGGCTCGTTTCGATTCCTCCGATTCGATTTCGATGGCTTCCGATTCCGATTCGATTCGACTTCGGATGCCGATTGGGGCTCCGATTCCTCGATGGAGGCCTACTATCCTACCGATTTCTGCCTATACGATTTTTCCCGACTCGGCTGCCGATTTCTGCCGATCCGATTCATTTCGATGGCCGATCCGACTTATCGATTCGATTCTGGGCTCTCCTGGGCCTCTCGATCGGCACCTGCCGGACTTGGTTTCGCTTGAGCCGACTGTCTTCGAGTCCCATCGCCGACGCCCCTCCTTCGGCATCACGTTCGGGCCCTGTGACACCATGATCTGGTTCCTTGGAGTGATCATGGCGCGATCGTGAGAGCTCCCACAGATCCTCGAGCTATTTGGGATTCCTTTGACGACCCGAGCGGCTTCGCTTACCACCATCGAGTCTTGATCACCGAGAAGGGTACCCCCGCCGTCTGGATCGGCGCGCCCCCGGACCTCAGCGTCCATCGGGTTGGTCTCAACTCGTCTGCTCGCGTGGTCGCCGCGTGTCGCGCCGCGGAGCTCCCTCTGCGACATGGGCACGAGGCCCTCGCCCTCCACGAACCGATCGACGCAGAGCAGCCTCGGCAGGCTCGGTCTGGGGCGCGAGGCTCGGGCGGCGTCCTCGGTCGGGCCCGAGGCGCTGCGGAGCACGCCGCGATCCAGGGCACGTGGCGTGTGGCCGATCCACGGCACCATCCGAGGCCCAAAAACCATCACGTCACCAATTTTGGGCCCCGGGGCCCACTGAGGCCCCAGGGGTCCCAGATTAGTGAAGTGTTTTTTTTCCCACGTAAGGACCTCGAAATTCATCACTTCACTGAACCGAACCCAGGACGAAAGCCAGGGGCCGAATTGCTGCTGTGATGCAACATAGGTCTCGTACACCAGGGTTTCGGTGAGGAGCTGCTCCAGGAAGCGTTGGACGACCTTGCCCGCTTCATCACGCCGGGCCAGCTCGGTGTCGAGGGGTACCAGGGCGGTCTCGCCTTCATTGACGATGAGCGTGTTTGGTCCCAGTTCGTGCCAGCAGGCTGGCTTGTTGGCTGGACGTTGCGACTGGCCACGTCACGCCGCTTGGACCAACGTTCGACCGATGACGACCGTGACGTTGTCTCAGGCCGGCGGCGGCTCACGTTCACAGGCCCCTTCGATCGCCAGATGTTTGTGACTGACCAGCCGCTCCCGCTACAGGGCCAACGAAGCGTCATCAAGTTTCCAGCGGCCTTGTGGATTGGTGGTATGGAGTGGATCTCTCACCACACGGATTTCTTTCGCAAGCGTGGCATTTCGCCGAACAGTGGCTCCGTTTGAGCCCACCATCGTGGTTCGGTGGCCGTCGTGCACATTCAGCTACACGACCTGGTCCACCTTGGAGCAGCATCCTCATCGTCATGAATCATCGTCATTACCACCTATTGCCATCACCACCGTCGCAATCAACATCATCGTCATGGCTCCACTTCACCATAGTTCGTGCCACCGATATCGTCGCCTGCCGCCTGTCGTGATGTGTCTCTGGCTGTGTGCACGGGAGCTTCAGTGCACGACTGTTTTCGGAGGTCAGGTTTGCCCTGTATTCCTTACTCCTCGGGCAGGCGTCGCGAGTTGTAGAAATGTTGGTGCGAAGTTGTGCATGCAACATTAGATCATTATCGTTATCGTTATCGTCGTCATCATCGTCGTCATCCTCCTCTTCCTCCTCCTCCTCCTCCTCCGCATCATCATCATCATCAGCATCATCAACATCATCATCATCACCGTCTTCATCATCATCATCATCATCATCATCATCATCGTCGACTTCATCATCATCCTCATCATTATCCTCGTCATCACGCATGATCAGCATCGTCATCGTCATCATCATCATCATCATCGTCGTCGTCATCATCATCATCATCTTCAGCAGCATCATGATCCAGATGATCGTTATCAGCATTGTCATCTCCGCAATCCTCAACATTCACTTATCATCATCAATCAAATCATCATCACGATCATCATCATCATCATCATCATCATCATCATCATCATGTTCATCATCATCATCAAAATCGTCACCCACGCCCCTCATCATTTTCAAGTATCATCATCATCATCAGTATCATCGTCATCGTCATCGTCATCCTCGACACCAACATCCACTATCACCATCGTCACCAGCATCCATCATCATCGTCATCACCATCACCATCATCATCATCATCATCAGCATCATCATCATCATCATTATCATCATCATCATCGCCATCATTCTCATCACCCATCAGCTCCATTTTATCAATCATCATAATCACCAGCATTATAGTTATTAGCATTTAGCATCATCATTACCACCATCATCAGTATCATTATCATCATCTATTCGTCGTCGTCATCATCATCATCATCAGGCGTCATTGCTATCACCATCGTCACCAGTATCGATCATCCTCATGATCATCGTCATCATCCTCGTCATCATAATCGTCAATACCGTCAGCACCGTTCGTCATCATTAGTATCATCATCATCAGCATCGTCATCACCATCGTCACCATCATCCGTTCTTATCATCATCTTCTTCTTGATCATCATCCATCAGCATCTTCGTTATAATCATCGTCAACTTCATCATAACCATTGCCACCAGCATTCATCATCGTCATCATCGTCATCACCATCGCCGTTGGTATCCATCGTCATCATCACCATCATACTTGCCGCAGGATGGAATCAGACTGTTCAATTGTTTGTTCAACGTTAGCCTTGAGCCGCCCTGACAGGTATTCTTACAAGCGGCCACACAGTGGATTGATTTTGCAGGCTGACGCCCTGTCCGACGGTTGCATTGCAGGTGTGGACCAGGTGGCTGCCCACCTTCCACTCGACCCTGACCTCCCTGGGGACGAGTACGTCCGCCGTCTGGGCAACAGCTGGGCCGACGGGGCCGCAAAGATGGGGGCGGCATGACATCCAGATGCGTCCCCCCGCCGACCATCACAGGTTGGACCAGCTGCTTTTTTTGGGGGGGGGGCGCGGGCAGGGGTGTTGTTCTCGGCAGGGCGGCCGAGGACGTCCTTGGACGGCAGGGGTGCCGCCGCCTCCGCATGTTGCCGAGAAGGGCTCCTTCTCCAGGGTCTGCCCCCCCCCCCCCCCCCCAAGAGGTGGGTCTTGGCCGGGCGGCCTCGCGGTCCTTGGCAGCGTCCTGACTGCTGGAGGGGCTCGCGTTCGGTATGCAGGCCTCCAGACCTGGGTAGTCGAAGGCCAGACTGTCAGATTGGATGGGGCCCCAGGGGCCAATCTGGCCCGGCCAAGCTGGATGACTTGGGTTATCCGCCAGACTGGATTCGCGTTGGCTCCCTCGCCAGATTGCCCCCGTTTGCCAGACTGGGCCTGCCAGATTGGCGCCAGATTGGCTTCGACTACCCAGCCAGATGGTACGGTGTAGCAAACATCTTCGTGTCCAGCCTCACGTTTTACGACAGCTGGGACGTCGGTGCGTGGCAGTTGACGGCGGCGACGATCCGTTTGTGTGTGTGTTTGCCAGCGGTGCGGTTGTTTCACTTCAGGTGCCCGATTCGATACGTTGGCGAAAACATGCACGCCTCTCGCTGATCCGCGCAAGAGCGAGAATTGGAGGCAGCTCGGCAAAGGACTTTATCCGAAGAGATCAGGAGTTACTGTTGACCTGTCAACTTTTTGCCCCATCTGATCGTGGTCTTCTGCCGTGGATGTCAAAAACAACTCATCACGATCACCACCACCACCATCATCATGAGCATCAACATCGTCATCATCAGCATCATCATCGCTATGTTTTCATCATCACCATCATAATCAGTATCGCCACCAGCATCATCACCATCACCAGCATGACCATCATGATCATCATCATCATCATCATCATCATCATCACCACTATCATCATCATCACCACCAGCATCTTAGTCGTCAGCATCATCATCATCACCATCCTCACCGTCATCGTCACCATCATCCACCATCATCACCACCACCATCACCACCACCACCACCCCCATCAGCATCACCATCATCATCATTATCATCATCATTATGATTATTTGTTTTTGATTGCTTATTATTATGATTGTTGTTATCATTATCATCATTATTATTAGTAGCATTATTGTTATTATTGTCATTCTTATAATCATTATCATCATCGTCGTCGTCGTCATCACCATCATCCTCATCCTTATCATCATCATCATCGTCGTCGTCGTCGTCGTCGTCATCACCGTCAGCATCATCCCCCCCTCGCCACTCAGCGCGGGCCCGGCGAGGAGGCGGCCGCTCCCGCCGCCGGCGGCCTGGAGGTGCCGCGCGCGTGCGGCGCGGCGCCCGCGCGGCCCGCCGCTGTCAGGTGTTGCGGTGTCGCCAGGATCTCCAGGGAGGCCCCCGCGGCCTCCAGAGCACCCCTCACGAGGCCCAGAGCCCAGGGGTCCCTGGGGCCTCCAAAGCGTAGCGCCTCCTGCTCCTCCCTCTCCTCCTCCTCCTCCTCCTCCTCCTCCTCCTCCTCCTCCTCCTCCTCCTCCTCCTCCTCCTCCTCCTCCTCCTCCTCCTCCTCCTCTGTCTCTCTCTCCTCCCGTCGGGATCCTCGTCCATCCGATTCGGTATTGGTTTGGCCCGGCCCCATCAGGCTCGACGTTGCCCGATGCCTGCGTGGCGCTGCTGTTCGTCCTGGCGCGGCCGGTCCGATTCGATCTCGACTCCGAGCAGATGTGGTCCGATTCGACGCTAATTTCGAGCCGGTCCTAACTTCTCCTGTGGCCTTCTTCTCCACCTCTCCCCCCCACGTTCTCCCACCCTCACTCCGTTCGTTCCCCTGTCATCCCTCCCTTCCAAAGTTCCCTGTTCCTCCCTCTCCTGCTCCTCCTGTTCCTCCCCCACCGTCTCTTCCCATCTTCTCCTGTTCCTCCTTATTCTCCCTATCCTTCTTCTAGTCTTCTCCCGTCTTCCATCCCTCCTTCCCTTCCTCCTTCCTCCCCGGCCCCTTCTCGCTCCCTCCCCACTCCCTCGTCATTGGCCTCGTAAGCTTCAGTTTTTTTCAATTCGGGGGGGGAGGGGGGCTAAGCATGCGGATGGCCGTGGCCACGTAGACTTGAACATTCAAAGCCCGGGGCGCGACATGCCGGAAAATCGAAGAGTCGCGAGAAGCGGCAGAAAAGGAGCAGCCAAAGCCCCAAATTTTGAAAAGTGGAACGGCGTTTTTCTTCTGCTCCCCCTCCCCCCTCCTGTGCGACGTTTCGACGCATCGAGTTTTAGCGGCTAGGGCCGTTGCCGAGTCTTGCGTGGTAGTGCTCGCATGAGAAGCGTGTAAACACAACACCCACCGGCAACACGCATGCATCAAACGCGTCAGCAACATATGTCGGTAGTGCATATTCAACAACTGCACTCCAACAACATCCATCACTCACGTACATAAGTTGCATACACACATTCAGGATGCATGGCGCGAGGTAAAGAACAGCACATTTAGCACGCATGACATACAACAATGCAAATATGCTAACAGCAGAATGCTGCGGCCATGCCTCAACGCCACGCAGCAAGGCCATACACGAATGCCAAACATCAATGACACTCTCCACGAGCCTGCAGCAACACGATAGAACAAAGACACATCAATAACAATAACCCATCATATACTTGAACAGCAGATATAATGGGAACATACATCAATATCCCATACCATTACCATGAACGTATCAATGGCACACATCCGTGACGTACATCAGTCACGTACATCAGGGGCTTATCTACCAGCGTTGAGTCGACATATTGGTAGTCGAATTTACTGAAAGGACCACAGTCGACTCTATGCGGCTCCATTTGGCTCCATTGGGATTCATCAGGCTTTGTTGGACCTAATTGGGTTCCGTTGAGTGTCGTCGATCTCCATTCGATTTCAGTTGGCTCCATGGGACTGCATTCGACTCAATTGGGCTCCAATGTATCCCATTGGAGTTCATTGGGCTCCATCGGATTCCAGGGGACTCCGTTGGACCTCGTAGGTCTCTAGTGGACTTGGTCCAAATCATTGGACTCCAGGATTGGAATACCATTGCGAGTCCATTGGGGGCCATAATACTTGCAGGACCACCCTTCGGGTCGGGTATTTGTGTCGTGCGTTCATGCGTGTTTTACTCGTTGTTTGGCTTGAGGGGGGGACATTGTATCCACACCTAGTTATGTATCATATGTGTGTAGACGTAGCGGCACTCCTACATACATATCTATATACACATATATATAGATATAGATCGACCTCGCTATCTACTGACCGACCTCATTACCAATACATGGCCGTTCACATACATCACCATCAATATTTACACACAAGAAGATGTATACATGTGCGAAAGATCGCGTTCTGTGGTCGCTTGAAGGGTGGGGGATTGGAATCGGACCCCCCCCTCGGGATGGAGAGGGGGGGGGTTCGAACCCCCCCCCCTTCCCGAGACGGAGGGGGGGGGGGCTGGAGGTTTTCGACCCTCTCCCTCCCCCCTTGCTCCCCCTCTCCTCGGGCCGGCGCTTGCGTCGGCGGCGGCTGGCGGCGGCGGCGGGGACGACGATTTCCTTTTCTGGGCCGGCGCCAGCGCCTGCGGCGGCGGGCGGCGGCGGCGGGGAGCGTCGACGTGGACGACGGTGGTGGTGGTGGTGGTGGTGGGTTGTGGTGGTGGTGGCGGTGGTGGTGGTTGTGCTGGTGGTGGTGGTGTGGTAGTTTGTTGCGGTGGTGGTGGTGGTTGTGGTAGGTGGTGGTGGTCGTGGTGGTGGTGGTGGTGGTGGTGTGGTGGTGGCATGGTGGTGGTTTGTGGTGGTGGTGGTGGTGGGTTGTGGTGGTGGTGGTGGTGACTTGGTGGTGGTGTGGTGTTGCTTTGTGGTGATGGTGGTGGGTTGTGGTGGTGGCGGTGGTTTGTGGACGTGGTGTTGGTGGTGGTGGTGGTGGTGGTGGTGGTGGTGGTGGTGTGGTGGTTTGTGGTGGTGGCGGTGGGTTGTGCTGCTGGTAGTGGTGGTGGTTGTGGCGGTGGTGGTGGTGGTGGTGGTGGTGTGGTAGATTGTGGTGGTGGTGGTAGTGGTGGTGGGTTTTTGTGGTGGTGGTGGTAGTGGTGATGGTGAGTTGCGGTGGTGGTTGTGGTGGTGGTGGTGGCTGTGGTGGTGGTGGTTGTGCGGTGCTGTTGGTGGTGGTGGTGGTGGTGGTGGTGGTGGGTTGAGGCGGTGGTG
>CAUYUJ010015506.1:235763-262189 GCA_963575745.1 Prorocentrum cordatum
AGGGGAGGGGGAAAGGAGGGTTGGGAAGGGTCCGTCGGCGCTCCCTGGGCCCGTGCCGAGCCACTGGAGGGGGGGGGTGGCGGTGGGCTTGCAGCGTGGGTGCAGCGCGAGGTTCTCACGGCGCCAGGGGTCTTCGGGCGCGCTCTTTGGGCGCTGGGCAGTCAGTCTCGCTCCGCAACCTGGGGCTGATGCTTCCAGTGCGTGCGTGTGGGGGTGGGGGGGGGCGAACCGCGCAGGTGGAGCGGGGGGTGGGCTTGCTGCGGTGGGGGTCACTTCGCTCGTGAGCTCCCGAACGAAGTGAACCCCACCCTCCCCCTCAGAAAACGTGGGGGGTAGGGGTATGGTTCGCATGTGGCCCCCTAAAGGCCCTCACGGCGCCAAGGGTCGTCGGGCTCTCTTTTTGGGCGCTGGGCAGTTCCGCCGAGCATTCCGAGTCTGATGCTTCTATTTGTTGTGTGGTTGTGTGTTTTGTGTGTGTGTGTGTTTGTGTTTGTGTTTGTGTTTGTGTTTTTTGTTCTGTGTGTGTGTTGTTGTTGTTGTTGTTGGTGGTGTGTGTGAGGGAGAGAGTGTATGTGTTTGTGTTGGTGTTTGTGTTTTTTTATGTATGTGTTGTTGTTGCTGTTGTTGCTGTTGTTGCTGTTGTTGTTGTTGTTGTTGTTGTTGTTGGTGGTGGTGGTGGTGGTGGTGGTGGTGGTGGTGTGTGTGTGTGTGTGTGTTGTGTGTGCTGTTTGTGTGTGTGTGTGTGGGGGGGGAGGAGGAGGAAACAGTTCTCCCCTTGCCCCTCTCCCCTCCCCTCCTCGCCCTCCCTCCCCTCCTCTTCCTTCCTTTCATTTCTCCTTTCCCCTCCCCTCACCTCCTCCTCCTCCTCCTCCTCCTCCTCCTCCTCCTCGAACGGCAGTCCCGCCTTCTCATCCTTGCCGCGCCTGGCCTGCTGTGGTGCTTCCCTGGGCGTTTGGCCCAGGGTACGTGTCGTGTCCAGCGGCCTCTCCGAGCAAGAGCTCAGGCATGGCGGCCCGTGCGCGAGTGCCCATATTCGGGTTGCCCTCCGCACGCGCTCGCAGAACGAGGGTGCGGACACTGGTGCGATGGAGGCCTACGATCCAGTGGGCTCCCCCCTTCCCTAACCCCGCTACCTCCCCCTCCCCCTCGAAGTCCTTCGTTCTTCCCCCCCTGCGGCATTCTGAGTGAGCTAGGTCAACCTCGAAGTGGGGGCCGTCGCGACGGGCTCTCGCACGCACAGCAAGCCCCCCCGAGGGGCTGCCTCTGCCTGGCAACTCCAGATCCTCCTTTCCCTCTCCTCCTCCTCGTCCCTCCTCGTTCTCCCCCTCTCCCCCCCCCCTCCAGGCCGCCCACGCGGCGTCGGAGCATCGGGCCGCCTCGCCGACGCATCGGCGATGCGGCGCGATCAGAAGCCAGGTTTTGTCCATCCTGGCGTCGCCGCTGCACTGCCGGTGCATCGGCGATGCAGCGGGGATGTGGCTCGATCCCCTGGCCCGATCTGCTCAGGCCCCGCTCCTGGTGGCCCCCCGCGCAGCCTCCCAGAGGCCCGGCCCTGGATAGGGCCTCCTGGAGGCGCCGAGAGGCCCAGGGAGAGCACGAGGCACCCGATTGCCTCTCGGGGGCGGCCTGACCGACCCCCAGCCAGCCATCCCCTCACGCGACGTTCCCCTTGCCTCGCCCCAAGACTTAAGTCGGGTGTGTCCCTCTGCATGAGGAGTAGCCAACATTAGTTTCAAAGATCATGCGGAGACGATTTTCGAATCTTTTTGTTCATTTTGAATATTTTTTTGACCATTTGAATTCGAGGCGGGAATTGATACATGACCACCGCCTGGAGTGTCAGTTTTCGGAACTTCGGCAGACGGTGGATATGGACATTTTCGGGCCCCGAGGCTCTGGCTCGAGCGCCTGCCATGGACATGCAGTATCCTTTGCTCAGCTGGCGGTCCCAAGTCCGCCCCCGCCCATGGAGCATCCCATGTAACGCGTGATGTGGGTGAGCTGAGGGTGTCGCGCCCGCCCGAGTGCGACGCACCTGCACGTATGGATCAGAATGAGGACAACGAGGCAGGGAACACCGGCAGACTGACACACAAGTGGTCTTTGCGGCGCGCCGTACGGCTATTACTCCTTATGGGTTGCTGTTGTTACAGAGGCCGCAATACACGAAGGAGAACGCCGCGTGCCTGGCGCTCCTGGAGCTTTTCACAGCTATGCACGAGTCACTTGGCGCGCGTTCGCAGGGGCATGCAATATTTGCTGAGCTACCGCAGTATGAGGCCGCCCCTGGGCGGCGCCCTTGGCGGCCCACGACCACAGCCCAGGGAGACCGTGTAAAGGTATGGTCTTGCAATGTGGAGTCTCTGAAGACTGTGGGGAGGCTACAGGAGATCCTCAAGTACACGCGGAGCATCGACGCGAATATCGTACTCATGCAGGGCACTTGCATGGACCTCTCGATTGAGTGGATGGGCCGAGGACTATCACGTCATATCCTCCCCTAAATCTTCGGCGACGGCTCACGACGGGCTTATCATCGCGCTGGACACGACGCCTTCCCTTCTTATTCGATCGTGTGCCGCCATGTTTGGATGCCTGGCAAACTCGCTGGAGTTTGTGTCCGAGTGGGCACCGACAGTAGGGCTAGCGACATGTACATTTTGAATTGGAACGCCCCGCACACGATGCGGATTGGAGAAAGCAACTGACCAGGACGTCCTCGCCAACAAAGAGCAGCAACAACTATTTTGGAAACAGGCGGATCACGTCCTCAAGCTTCTTGGTAACCATAAGCGTGCTATTCTAGTTTGGGGCTTGGACAATAGCGGCGACCTTCGGGCTGAAGCGCCATTGGTGGGGCTCAAGAGCGCCCGCCTGTATACGCCTACCCGCAGCAACAACGGCGAGTTTTTGCGGACCCTCCCCCGCGACTGCCGGTTGAAAGCTCTCAACACGTTCGGCAGTACCCGAAAACTTTCTTGGACTTGGATCAGACCGATGGGAGACAACTCCCCCATATATATTTCTTGATCGTCAAGCTCCAGCGGCACTCTGGCATCTGGATTTGGACAGACTACACGGCACCTGTCGGTATTAAGGAAGTTCGCGATCATCGCCCTATTGTTGGCGTCCTTGACATATACTATGGGTCTACCCAAGAGGTCGATTCCACGCTGGGACCGTGTGTCCCTCTCAGCGGCACTCAAGTTAATCCAAGGTATCCCTGAAGATAATGTGGTACAGTGCGTTTCGTCCGATTGGATTGACGTACAGAGGGCTCTTCACTTTCGCACCTTCGTTGAGGCAGGTCTTGGTTAATTGTCGTTGGAGGCACTCGTTTTCAGCGACCCTGGCCGTGGCTACGAACAACTTGAAGACTTGCCCGTACGAGTTGGTATCGCTGCTGGCTTTGTCCTCCGCCCAGGCCAAAGTGCGCTCAGTCGTCTGTCTGCGCTCCAGGCGTCCACCCTGAAGCTGATAGAGGAGAAGCACCGGTGGCTCAAGATCTTGAGCGACGTCCATTTTCACGACATCTTCGTTTTCTCCCAGCATCGCTTTTGCGTGGCTCACATGGCCACGGTGGCAGCCAAGAAGGTCAAGGCAGCAATTCGGCAAGACCGCAGGGCGAACGCCCAGCGCTTTGCCCTGGAGGCGAGGGAAGCTTTCTCCCGCGGCGACCCACGAGGAACCTTTAAACTTATTTCTGTGTTGGCCCCAAATGGAAAGGCCTCTGCCGTGTCCATTCGGCTGCACGGGGAGCTTTGCTGGTCTACGCGTCAGGAGCTTACTGCCCGCGAGCGCGCAGCGGGAAATATCTACGGCGCTCAGCGTGTCGACCTTCAGCTACCTGACCCTGGTGCTCCATGAACCCCGCCGGCACTGCCCGAGGGCCAGGGCGACTACGACGTCTTCACGCCGTCCACGGTTGAGTCCATGATCAAGCGGATGCCGAACTTCAAGGCTGGGCTATCGATCTCTGCCGCGGGCCCTGGTGGGCCGCTGCGGGGCGCAGTCGGCGAGCTGTTCAAACTTGCCTCTGGCGTCGTCGCGGAACCCTTCGCTGACCTGTCCGCGGGGATGGGCGCGCTCGTGTCGTTTCCTCCCTGGTAAAGGAGGACACGGCTCGGGCCCTAAGGGTGACTGCAGATATTTGTCTTTGCTCAGCCATTGAGGGAAACAACTCATCAAAGCCTTTCTCGAACCTGCGACTTCAGATTTTGCCTCAGCTGTGCTACCGGCGCAGTTTGGAGGGCTCCCTGGGCGCTCCGCGCGGGACGCCATCGGCGTCGTTGGGGAGATATCAACCGCGTCACCTGCGCCGCCAACCAGCGTCGCAGCCATGCTCGATCTCGTTGGATATTGGTACAGGCGCTCTTTGACCTCGGCAAGGCGTTCGACAAAGTCGACCGTGGAATGCTCTGCGACGCGCTTGCGTCTCTGTCTCATCGCGTGCGCCTCCGCCTACTGCTGGAGGAGGCGCACAATGGCACGTGCACGCTGCTGAAGGATTTACGTGCTGGCCGCCTTGTGCGGCGCCGTTCGGTCCGTCAGGGCGTGCGCCGCGGGTCAGTGGAAGGGCCCATCTGTTTCGTCGTCTTTTACGACCGAGCCCTGAGGCTCATCCGGGGCGCGAGAGGCGAGGACAGCGATCAATTCGCGGCAATCTTCGGGCTAGGATTGGATCGCGTGGACCCCGAGGTTGGGGGGGGGGGGGCGGTCTTTATGGGCGATCTGAGTGCCATGGGGTTCTTCCTTGATTTTGAATGCGTGGGGGCGTTTCTTACCTTGGTCGCGCAGGTCCTGGTGGAACAGCGGTGCGTGGCGAATTACTCCAAGCTGGAGGTTGCCGCCCGGTGCTTTGGAGCCGGCTCGAAGGCTTTCAGCGGGAAGGCCCAGAAAAGGCCAATTGTTCGTGCAGGTCGGCGGCGTGCGCATTAATGTCCGTGAGCGCGCAGAGTACCTGGGCCCCCGCCCCGCAATTTCGGGGGCGCCGATGGTGGAGGCCAAGGCTCGCGTAAAGGCCGCTTCCACAGCCCACCATCGCCTCTCTACGCGTTTCTGGAAGTGCCGCGCTTTCCGACTTACAGGCGAAGTGGTTTTGTGAACAGCGTTAGTCCGTTCCGTCTTGATATGCGCCCTGGAGGTGGAGTTCTGGCGCGCCGCTGCGTTGCCGCGTTTGGAGAGATTCCAGGCCCGGCGCCTTCGACACCTCGCGCGCTTGCCCGCGCACCTGACCAGAGTAAAATCTGAGGCAGCGCGCAAATAATGCAATGTCCCTACGGTCGAGTCGTCTACGAGACTCGAGCGATTGCAGTGGGCGCGGAAGGTAGTCGGCCCCATCTTCCGGAACGATGCTAACAGCCCCCTCTTCGGCACCCTTGAGTACGATCCCAATATTGCTGTCAGGGCCGCATTCTTCGGGCGTTTCGATTTCGAGGGAAGCAGGGCCGAGGGGGAGATGGCGGCTGGACGACGCACAATCCTATCGGATCGGGGATGGTGCTGTACGAGGGCTTGCGCCCCTGCTCGGCGTGGATCGTGGGCTGGATCAGCCCACTATTACTTGGGTCCCGTTCGAGTCCATCAATCTGTGCTCGCGTCTGTTTCTATTTTGCTGGAGGGCCCTCCAGAGCTTCATGCGCCGGTTCCTGAATGTGGCGTGCTGCGCCGTGGACCCCGGGGGCTCAGTATCCCCCGAAAACATATACTAGTCAAATCTATGCCTCTCTGTCAGCTCCAGTGCCATCAGTGCTGCGTGACTTTCGCCCGACGCGACAGCCTCGTGCGCCGCCTCCGCTCCAGATGCAAGGCTGGAGTCGCTGTAGTCCCCAGTTCCGCGTCCACCCTTTCGGTAATTCCAGTGGCCCCCGTCCCGGCCCCTGCTGCCGGTGACAGTCCTAGCCGTGAGAGCGCGGGCTCAAGCCTGGATCCGACATTTCGCGACGCTCCTGCCGCTCCTGCCCGCATTGTGGACGGCCGTGTCCGAGGCGATCTCGTCCGCGCCGCGCAGAGTGGCCGAGGTCGAGGACGGGGGCGCGGGCGCGGCCGCCTCGCGGCAGGTTCTGGACCTCCCCGGGGGCAGGAAAGGACAAGGACAAGGTGAAGGGCGAGAGCGAGCCCGCGGCCGGGGGCGCGGGCGACGAGGGCAACCGGGCTCCGAACCCTATGGGGGACAGGGCCATGGAGCTGCGGCTGCTGGAGGCTCTATCGCGGCTGGCGCTGTCCCTGGGCGACGAGCGGGCCCGCGCGATGCGCGCCCGTAACGCGGTGTTGACGGGGCCCGAGGACCACCCTCTGATGGTGGAGATGGCGGCCATGGTGGATGGATACCCGGCGGCAGGGCCCGTGGCGCGCCAAGAGGCGCGCCAGGGGCCACCCGTATGGCAAGAAGCCGATGGCGCTGCTCAGTTCCTTGATCTTCCGGCTCGCGAACAAGATGGAAGGGCACAGGGAGGCCGCGCCCGTGCGCGTGGAGGGCGAGCGCGGGGCGGGGGGGCGCGCGGCCGTCGATGAGGCGCTCGCGTGGCTCAAAGTCGCGGGTGGGTCATTGCAGCGGTCCCCAATCTCGGCTGCGAGGTGCTTCGGCGCGCGCGTGGAGGACGATGGGGGCCGGCGATGGTGCAGCGTGCTGCAAGAGGGTCTTCGCGACCAGCCGCGTGCCGCGCTTCCTGGAGATGTGGGGTCTCTTGCAGGATCTGTGCCTGGCGCGCGAGCTGGGCCTCGCGGTTGGCCCCGACCACGGCCCCAAATCCAAGTGCGCTAAGGAGGTCTCTAAGCTTGCCTCCGGGGCGAAGGGCAAGGGCCAAGGGAGGGGCGGCCTCCTCCAGGCTAAGAAGTAAGTTCTGGAACGCGAGCCGTGTTTTTCGGGGCATGCCAGCCCGTCGACCTATTCCGGCTGCCTCCGGCATGCAAGACCCGAGTGCGCGATTCGCGTTGCAGTCTTGATGCGGATCCATGTGTACATGTTTGTGCCAGATCAGACTTGTACACGCCAGGTGCGCCGAGGGTGGTCGCAGATGCAGCCCCCCTCGTGCGCCGCGGCAGTGCCAGTTGGTAGGAGACCAACCGCGTTCTGGGCAGACGCTTTATGAGGATGTGTGGCAGACGCCGCCAGTCCGCATATACCGCGTGGTACGGTTGGCGCTTGCAAAAATTCTTGACGCTTCGCGAACCCCCGCCAACTCGGCCCACGGTGGCCGTCGGCTCTCGCGGCTGCTACAGCGCAGCTTCCCCCAGGTCGCCCCACCCAATGGCAATGTTTTGCCCGCTTGCTTGGACGCGCGCCACACGCCGCCCCTGGAGGTACAGCCAGCACTGTGTACTTGGAGGATCAGGCCTTCCCTCGGTGGCCTTTGGCGTACTTCAGGCGGCAGCGCCACCGCCAGTGCAGCGCCCCTCCGGACTCCCCTGCCTCGCTGGCGATGCTCACCACGCCTGCCTGGCCTTCTCCTCTAGCCCCTCTGGCCTGGCGCCGTGCCGCTGCCCGCGAGGCTCGCGGTCGTCCGGGCCTACCACGTGCACTGTCTGGTGGACTTGTGGGTGTTGAGGTCGCCACGGAGTGGTTCAGCCCTTCGCAGCAGCAGCAGCACCCCAGGCTCATCCCCCCGCTCCCGGCAGGTTGCGTCGTTCCACGTTCCTCGGCAGCTCAGCTCCCCTAGCCAGCGCACGTCGTTGGGACGGTTGGAGCCGGGCGCCCCACTGGCGACTCGCTCCTCGGGCCTCCACTCAGAATGACGGACACGGTTGCTCCGGTGCACGTCATGTCACTGTGTGGGTCATGCCTCATGGCAGGCATCGAATTCCTCGACATTTTGTCCACTGCGCGTGCCCGAGCTTCCCAGGTTGCCCCCTGCCGTCAGCTCCCCCTCAGCCTCGCGGCTGCTTTGTGTGTGGGCCGGCCGGCTAGCGGCGCCTGTTGTAGCTAATTCGGCTTGCCCGTCGGCCCGGACACCCTGCCCGCCGCCTGCCTCTTCGCTGGCGGCCGCGACCAAAAAAATCCCCACCAGCCCATCCAGAATCGATGCCCAGAGGAATTGCCTCGATCAGGGAAGTGGGCAGCACACAGAGGAAACCATTATGATACATCTTGGGATATCTTGAGCCATCTTGGAGGCCATTCTGGGCTCTCCCAGGCGCTCGTGGAGTCATCTGAATCAGTTGCCCCCCCCCAAGAGGCCAACATGAGGCTAAAACCTTGATCGAATCAGTGATTTGGCATTCTCGCCGAGGCCTCTTGGAACATCTTGGGTGCCTCTGGGGGGTCTCTTGGGGCCTCTTGGGGGTCTCTTGGGGGCCTCCTGGGGGCCTCTTGGGGGCCTCTTGGGGCCATCTTTGGGCCATCTTGGGGCACCCTTGGGAGCCTTGGGGGCCATCTTTGGGCCATCTTGGGTGAGATCGATCACAAGTGGGGGGGTACGGATTACAGTCGCCCCCCCCCCAGGAGGCCAAAATGGGGCCAACTCTCAAGTGAAATCAATGAATTTGGCTTCCTCGCCGAGGCCGTTTTGGACGCTCCGACGACTCGCCAGACCCCCTGTCCAGGTCCATGGTGAGGGGGTCGGGGGAGGGATAACCCCCCCCCCGAAGGGGAAAAAGAGGGGTGGAAGAGGAAACCCCGTAAACCACCGACGCCCAGAGGGCTGGTGGGATTTTCGGGCCCCCCGGGGCCGAAATGTATCCATATCCGCCGCCCGCTGGGGCACCAGGACGTCGGTTCCCAGGCGGTGGATATGGATAAATCCCCGCTTCGCATTCAAATTTTTCGTCCGAAATCTCCCTGTAGGTTGACATGCCCGACCTGACGCCAGAGCGACCCAAGGCGTGCTCGGAGCTTCCCGGAACGCCCTGGGACGGCCGCGAAGCGCCCGGGGTGTGCGGCCTCCGTGCGCGCTGGCTCCCAGAGGCTCCCGATTCCTCCTCCGAATTGGTCCTCCTCCCGCCTTCCTCTCAGCACTCCTGCCCCTGCCCCTCCTCCCTCCCCAGACATCCGACTCGGGGGTGGATCGACCTCCTACCCTGACACGTCGATTAGCGAATTGGCCGTTTTCGGTTCGCGAGAGGGCGTCGCGGCCGTCGTTTTTGCGGGTCCAGGCCCGTCGGTTTCGGTCCCAGGCCGTTTTCACTAAGGGGAGGTTTACTAAACGGAGGTTTGTCCACCGCCGAACAGCACTCTTCCCCCTGCCCCTCCTCCCTCCCCAGACGTCCGACCACTTTTTTTTTCCCGTCCACAACGTGGATCCCCAGAGGTCCGGACCCCTTCCGAGGGGCCGGCTTTTCACCCCCAGTTGCTTCTTGGCGGTCCTGGGGCCCGGGACGGACCCCTGGACGCCGAAAGCTGCCCAAAAGCATTTGTCGTGCTTTCCTCGGGGGCGGAAAAGAGGGGGGTGATGACTAAGGCGGGGGTGGATATCATGGCGCGGGCCATGATATTTCCCCAGATTTCATGGCGCCTCTTCTTGTTTCATTACGTCCCTGGCCCCCCCGCTGGGCCGCGCACATGCCGCCGGCCATGATTTGCACCCCCCCTCGTGGACACCCCCCTCTTGGCCGCTCCCGATCTCCCGCGGCGCGAAGACGTCTCGTGGCCTCCTGCCGGCGGCGCAGGCGACTCCGACATCATCCGGTCTCTGCCTGGCGGCGAGTGAGGGAGCCCCCGGGCGGCGCCGCGCGCCGAGCGCGTGGGCGGAGGAAGAGCGCCCGCCGCCCCGGGGGGCTGCTTGTTCGCTCGGTCTGGCGGCAGGCGGGCTGAGGCTATGTCGGGCCTGTCCATCTACAGGGGGAATGTCCGAGAATAGTCCAACAAAAATAGTTCGGGGACGACGTTTTGACAATTTTTGGCCATTTTCGAATCTGTTTTGACTATGCTTTGTGTTTCGTCCAACCTCCGCCTGTAGGGCGACATGCCCGACCTGAGACTGGGGCGGGCGTGGGTACAGTCGGACCGAGGTGCAACATCGGGGTCGCTTCTGGGAGGGTCCCCCCGTGCTCTTCGCATTTGTCGGATGTTCTCCCGTGCATCCTGGGGGGAGGGCACTCTCGAGTGCTCTTCCTGGAGGCCGGCGGAGGGCCTCGTGCTCTCGAGGAGTGTCCTTCTGTCCCGGGTCCGACCCGATCATGGCCAGGTTGGGGACCACAGGTGGGTCTGGTCAACGCTCGGGTCGGCCGAGTCCCTTCAGGTGATGCCTGGGAGGCCCGAGTACTGACCCGACTCGTGGTGGCCCAGAGGCGGCAGCTCCATTCAGGAGGGGGAAAGACACACAGAGACACTATTGATCGTCGATTCCTCAGAAAATGCAGGAAAATAAAGGAAGTGGGGGGGAAGGCGAAAACCCAGAAAAATATGCGAATCTGGGGAATCCTGTTATTTGTGTGTATTTGTTTGTGTGTCCCTGGGCCCCTTCGTCCATGGCTGATTGGTCAGGTCGGTGTTCAGGCGGCTCCTGTGGCACTCCAGCAAAACTCCCTTGGCGCCCAGCGCTGACCTGCCTGTTTTTCCGACCCCCTGCTTCTGGCGGGTAAATGCCTGTGCTGACCCACCCACCCCCTCTCGTCCGCGCGCATGTCTCTCTCGCCGTGATGCGCTGACCCCACAAAATAATCGGCGATTCGCCAGGAAATATAGGAAAATATGGGAAGTGGGGGGGAAGACGAAACCCAGAGAATGTGGGAAAACATGGGGAATCCTGTTATTCGTGTCGTGATGCGCTGACCCCACCCCCTTGCTGCCCCCCCCCCTCCTCGGCGCGTGCCGAGCCTGACCGCGCGGGCGGAGGACGCGTGCTCGCCCTGCTTTTAAGTCGGGCCTGTCCCTCTACAGGTGGAATATTCCATACTAGTTTTTGATAATAGTCTGTTTTTTTGGGGGGGGGAGGGGGGGGGGTATTTTTCGACTATTTCGGAATATCTTTTTAGTATTTTTATTTGTTCTGTCGAAAATCCCCCTGTAGGAGGACACGCCCAATTTAAGCCTACTTGGGGGGTGCTGCTCGTTCGTGCGGTCTGGTGACGCGCGCAGAGCGGGGTGTTGCGCGGGCGGCCTTTATGTGTTACGATGCTCGAGCCGAAGGCATCTCATATCATTTTAGGAGCGTTTTTCTGTTTTCCTCCCCAGGGTAACGCTCGTTACCCCGCCCCGCCCTCCCCCCCCACCTCCCTGGGTAACGCTTACGGTCGTACTGGGGGAGGTGGCCTTGACCCCCCCCCGTACATGCTGTTATCGTGCACACAGGCGATTGATGCCAGTGGCGCGCACGCACCCTGGCGGGTGCACGCCGCGGCCGCCGTTACCGTGACCCTCCCGCCCGACCCTCCCCCCTGAGTAAGGGCCGCCACGCGGGGAATGAGAACAGCGGTCTTTTTGGGCACCTCTCTAGTGGCCTGGCCGGGCCGTCTGGGAAGCAACAACTGTGGCAGCCTGGGCGCCCCGAAGAGCGCACGGAGAAGGCGTCGGGGCGCCCAGGGGGGCCGCGCGGGGAGGGGGGGGGCGGGGGAGGCATGCAAAGGAGCGACGCAACAAGCACAGGGTCATCTTCGCCGACATTGGCGCGTGAGCTGCCCGCGTAAGGTCGCGCGTGAGCGCCCTCGTCTCCATTTGGCGTGCCGCGCTGGCGGCCCGCACAAGGCACCGCGTAAGGCCGCTATGCCATCTCGCGTCAGACCCGTGTTTGATCGTCGCTCGAATGGACGCGGGCAGAGAAGCCCTACCAGGCAGCACTCGGCACTCCACCCTGCCTCAGCGTGCCAGTGGGCATGGTGGCGGATCTTAGGCTCGATGATCTGCGCAGGTGTCGAGGTCCCAGAGGAAGGCATTGCAGTAGCATGTTCGGGGGGGTCCAAAGGTGCCCCTGGCCCAAGGCGCCCCTAGCTTTTCGCTCAATTCCGGAGGGCCCTCTGAGCCTCGTGCAGGGGTGCTCTGGAGGCAGTGGGGGCCTCCTTGGAAATCCTGGGGGCACCTTGGGCCATGGGCACTTCTGGCAATACCCGACGCGTGGAGAGGGCGTCCGTGGGGCAGGTGAGGCGTCTGCCTGCCGGCAGGGCTAGGCGCGCGGAGCTAGGTGTTCGAGGTCCCCCCGCGGATGCACTCCTTAACAGTGGGTCTCTGGCTGCACGGTTCTCAGGAAGGAAGGGAGTATGGGAAAGAAAGAGTGAACGTTCGATCGAGCGCCCAAGGATGTCTCGTTCCGCTTGCGGAGACGGCGTGCTTCATGCAGAAAGATGGAGGCGCATGCAGCAGCAAAATGCAGCTAATGGAGAGAAAAAGCAAGATCCAGGACATATGGACAAACATGGGACATCCTGGAATCAGTGCCGATGTATTGCGAAGGCTTTACGGCCTGTGCCGCAGATCTTGAAGGGGGACGACGTCAACGACGACGACAACGGCGGCGGCGGCAACGATGACGACGCTGACGTGGGCCAGAGTCCTCAGGGATGGTTCTTGGGTCTCTTCGGAAGTCTCTCGGGGGCCTCTGGGGAGGAATTTTGGGATCTCTCGGGAGCCTCTTGGGGGCCCCTTGGGAGCCTCTTCGGGATTCCTGGAACCTCTTGTGAGCTTCTTGGGTCTTGGGGAGATCTTGGGGGCCTCTGGCGCCGTTTTGGAGCGGCAGGAAGTGGAAAAGGCGAGAACGCCCAAATTTGAAAAACCAGCGAAAAGCAATGAATTTGGCCCCTTGGGGCCCTCTCGGGAGTGCTTTTGGAGGCGTCTTGGGGCGTCCCTGAAGCCTCCTGGGCAGTCTGGAGGGCGTGAAGGCGTTTTGGACCGATCGTTTGGCGATTATGGACCCTCTCAGACCGTCTCGGCGGCCTCTTGGGGTACTCTTGACCTGTCTTCGTACTTTCTGAGGCCCGAGGGCCCCCAGGGGGGGAAAGCGTATCTGGTTGTCGACCCCCCCCTGGGACCCCCCCCAGGACCCCCCCGTCCCGGCGCGGGGAAGGGATCAAAGGGACGGGGTTTCCCTTCGACTCGATTACGACATTGCTAGATTTTGCTCTCGCTAACAAGCTTGAGGAGAAGGACGCAGGGAAAGGGGACGACGGAGACGACGGCTGGCGGCGACGACGACTCGAACAGCCAAACCTCTCACACGCCGACAGGGTCGGCGGATTTGTGTCCAAGCGATATCGATCTCGGAAACCAGTGGCGTGAAGAAGTTTGTCCCCATAGTCGCATCCATAATCTATTTCGACGGCCCGATCGTCTTATTCCTTGCTGAAGCTATCGCCCTGGAACACGCCAGCCCTGAAATGCTGTGGTGGCGGAAGTGGGTGGTCCCGGCAATTATGTGCAGTGCTCTCTGTTGTGCAATGTTGCTTCAGGCCAGTTTCGTGGAGCCTTGCCCCCCCCTCGCGAGACAGCAGGGCCTCCCAGTGGGCCCCTCCAGACGGACTCACAAAGCTCACCATCGGGACCCACGGCCCCTGCCAGCTTGCCACGCGATGCCCACACGGACCGGGAACAACACAAAAACAAGTGGCCCGACGACGCCCGAGGGGCGCCAGCCCCGCCGCCGACCTCCTCGGGAGGCGCTCCGGGCGCACGCGCGGAACGGCATCGGCGCCCGCCTCGCCTCGCCTCGCAGACGGGGTCGGAGCAGAAGGGGTCGGAGGGTAGCGTCGCGTCGCCGACGCTTCGGCGAGCACGGCGCGTGCTGGAGCCCGTTCTGCCCCAGGCCCGTTGTCGACCCTCCGACGACTCTCCGACCTCAGCTGCTGCAAAGCCTCATGTAGGGGGAGGCCACCATTGGCCTCTCGGCAGGCCCTCTCTGCGAGTCGTCCCTGCCGAGAGGCCGTCTGATTTTTTCAAAAGTCTGAGCAGCCCAACCCCCGTCGGCCCCCCCCCCCCGGCGCGGCGCCAGATGTTTACTCGAAGAAGGAGATACGCCATAAACATAAACTTTGGTCGCTCCGCGCGGATCTCTTGGAGCCGCGCTGGGCCCCCCCAGCGGCGCCTCTGGCGCCGCCCCTGGGGCGCTCTGCGCGCCAGGAAGGGGGGTCCAGCGCAGATCCAAGACATCCGCGCGGACCTCCAAAAGTTTCTGTTTATGCCGCTTTTTCTTCCTGTATTTACGCCTGCCATCCTCTTGTACTTCCCAAATTCCGCCGATCTGACGTGCAAGCTCTAGATGAGCCTCCCTGGGGTCAGTGGGGATGGGCGCGAAGCTCCTGCTCCACAAGGGGGCTGGGTGCCGTGGTGGCTCTGCTGGGGTAGGGGGAGGGGGCGGGGGTTCTCGAAATTCCCGGGGCCTCTTGGGACAGGGTTTCTCCGAAATCCGCAGGGCCTTACGAGAATCTATGATTTCTGCCTTTTCGACCTCTTGGCTCGCAGTGGGCCTTCAGATGGCTCAAGATGGCCCCAGGACAGTCCAATATGACCGCAAGACACGCCGAAAGGCCCCCACGACGCGCCAAGAGGGCCCTCCATAGCGATTTTGCCTCAAGCTCCTGGCGAGGGGCCTCCTATTGCTTCGTCGAACTGTCGCCACTTCACTCGGCCAGGGGATATCAGCGGTGATGTGCGAACCTGTGACGTGCGCAATCGGTGCTGGTGCGGTGTATGCTGGTGCGTTGTGTCTCTGTTGCCTCGTAGTGATTGTGAGTTGCGAGTGTGGTTCTTTTTCTTTTTCGCCCGTCTCACGGCCTTGGGCGTCCATTCGCAAATTGCGGATGCCGAAGCCGAGATGTACAACTGCACGGTCAGAAAGTACGAAAGCAGGATGGAGAATGTGTCCAGCAACAACCCGACGGTTTCCGAGTGTGCGCAGGAGGTTATGGACCAGATGAGTGTTTGCGGTCGCGTGGGCGAGGAGAAGAACATCTCTGAGGAGTGCAGAGACATCACCAGGGAGTGCGGGTGTTTGCTGACTGAGGCGCTCACCGATATGGACACACCTCTTGTCGAAGAGTTTACTCAATGCTGCGACATGGGAGACTTGGATCTGCCACATGCTATAGGGGTGTTGGGGCAGACAGAGGACTGACTAAGAACTGACTGCGTCCAAGTCATGACACATGTCACATCCGAAATTGAAGACATGGCCACTGCTTGCAAAGCAGGAGAGTACCCATTCGAGGACTTTGACACGTACATGGTGCCCGGCGGCCTGACCGATCTTCTGTCGAGTTTTTTCCGTCGGCCAGGCAGCTCTCCTTGGATCTGCCAGCGGCGGCACTGCCGCCATGGTGGGAGCATGCGGTGGCTTTGCGTTAACAGCAGCGATGATCCTCGTTGCTGGGCGCACGATGCGATCTCGCATGCAGCCGACCGGCGGGGCCGCGCGGCTGGTCGAGGAGCCCATGATGATGGCCCGCCGCTTTGAGCTCCAGTCGGTGGAGTGACCGCGCGGGCCCGCGAGGGGAGCTGAGCTTTCCGCGCCGCGCAGTTGCCTGCATCGGCGCCTCGCGCCGAGTGCCTGAGACTGTTTTTCCAAACCCTCCTTGGTTGGGCATGCGTTTTGAATACAGCACTGCGGTCTCCAGTCCTCCTCCCGCCTCTCGCCTCTCGCTTTCCTCTTGTCTCCTCTTGTCGTGTGCGTACCTCATGTGTGTGTGTGTGTGTGCATCCTGGCTGCGGTACCTCTTGTGTGTGCATCTTGCCAAGGGGCTGCGATCTGTGACACTGTCGCCACTTTCGAGGGCTGCTGGTGGGTTCTGCGGAGTGAGGCACCGCGGGGACCTGAGCGACACCTCGCCGTCTCTGGGGGGCTGCGACCTGCGACACTGTCGCCACTTTGGAGGGCTGCTGTTGGGTCCAGCGGAGTGAGGCACAGCGGGGACCTGAGCGAGACCTCGCCGTCCCTGGGGGGCTGCGATCTGCGACACCGTCGCAACCTTCGAGGGCTGCTGGTGGGTTCTGCGGAGTGAGGCACCGCGGGGACCCGTGCGAGACCTCGCCGTCCCTGGGGGGCTGCGATCTGCGACACAGTCGCCACTTTGGAGGACTGCTGTTGGGTCCAGCGTAGTGAGGCACCGCGGGGACCTGAGCTAGACCTCGCCGTCCCTGGGGGGCTGCGATCTGCGACACTGTCGCCACTTTCGAGAGCTGCTGGTGCGTCCAGCGGAGTGAGGCACCGCGGGGACCTGAGCGAGACCTCGCCGTCCCTGGGGGGCTGCGATCTGCGACGCTGTCGCCACTTTCGAGGGCTGCTGTTGGGCCCAGCGGAGTGAAGCACTGCGGGGACCTGAGCGAGACCTCGCCGTCCCTGGGGGGCTGCGATCTGCGACACCGTCGCCACTTTCGAGGGCTGCTGGTGGGTCCAGCGGGGTGAGGCACCTCGGGGACCTGAGCGAGACCTCGCCGTCCTTGGGGGGCTGCGATCTGCGACACCGTCGCCACTTTCGAGGGCTGCTGGTGGGTCCAGCGGACTGAGGCACAGCGTTGACCTGAGCGAGACCTCGCCGTCCCTGGGGGGCTGCGATCTGCGACACCGTCGCAACCTTCGAGGGCTGCTGGTGGGTCCAGCGGAGTGAAGCACCGCGGGGACCTGAGCGAGACCTCGCCGTCCCTGGGGGGCTGCGATCTGCGGCACTGTCGTCACTTTGGAGGGCTGCTGTTGGGTCCAGCGGAGTGAGGCACCGCGGGGACCTGAGCGAGACCTCGCCGTCCCTGGGGGGCTGCGATCTGCGACGCTGTCGCCACTTTCGAGGGCTGCTGGTGGGTCCTGCGGTGTGAGGCACCGCGGGGACCTGAGCAAGACCTCGCCGTCCCTGGGGGGGCTGCGATCTGCGACACCGTCGCCACTTTGGAGGGCTGCTGTTGGGTCCAGCGGAGTGAGGCACAGCGGGGACCTGAGCGAGACCTCGCCGTCCCGGGGGTGGCTGCGATCTGCGACGCTGTCGCCACTTTCGAGGGCTGCTGCTGGGTCCAGCGGAGTGAGGCACCGCGGGGACCTGAGCGAGACCTCGCCGTCCCTGGGGGGCTCTGGAGAGCTGCTGTGGGATACGTTAGGGGCAACGTGCGCGTGGCACAGCCAACGGTGGTGATTTGTGAAACAGACCATCTGCCGGGTGATGGCCATAACGTTGCGCCTACACGTATCCCGCGGGGGCTCTCAAAGCTGCTGTGGGATACGTTGGGTGCAACGGGCGCATGGCACAGCCAACGGGGGTGATTTGTTATCACGTAGCCCTTATATCTTGATCGGGGGCCTGCGAGCCTTCCGATTGCTGCTCGCAAAGTCACATGCGTCCATGTTACGTCATCGCCCCCGTTGCAATCCTGATGTACTTATGCCCCGCATTGCGCAAGGGTTGGGTACGTCGCCAGGGTAATTTTTAGGGTCCGGCGATAACCCAGGTTATCGGGCTTGCCCCCCCTCCCCCCCACCCCAGGATAACCTAACCTTGCCGGTTGTGCAGGTCCAGGGTGGGGGGGCGCGGGCATATGCAGGGCTGCCCACAGCGCGAAGGTTAGGTTATCGGCCGGCCCCCTCCCCCCCCCCTCTCGGATAACCCGGGTTGTCGCCGACTAAAAAATCGGTCTCGTACGCGTCCGCATTGGGTGCGCTTTGACTGCCCGGCCGTCTCCTATGTTTTGGTTGTCTCAAGCTGTGCTTGATGGAGTATCTGGTGCTGTGCACTCCGCCTTCCTGTGGCATTCCGTTCCATTCCACTCCCCGGGCCGCGTCGGCGCACCGCGTGGAGGAGCCAGCCCCCTGGCCTGCAGGGCGCAGCAGCAAGACATGCTTGTCCGCTGTACTGTGACGCATGTGGGAGGGTGTGCGCGCCGAAATTATCCTGCCGTCGCGTCGGATGTGCCCCTGATCGTGATTGTCGTTCCTCCTCGTCCTCTTCCATATGTACACATATCGCCTACCTCCTCCCTTCTGCCTCCTCACTTCTCCAGATGTTCTTGAATATCTCGAGGTCACCTTGCATCTTTCGGCCCTTACCACGTTTGGACGCACGCATCCCTTGGCTTTCGCGCCGTTCCGATGGTCTTGCATCCTTGGACTCAATCCTTATCGCGGACTTTGCATGTCGCCGTGCTAATTTCTATGTGCCGGCTTCTGGGCGCGGAAATCTGCAGCCCAACTCCGCCTCTTTGAATTGGCGCGTCCCAGCATGTGTGTTTTGCGTCTGGCCGCAGTATGCCTGCTTTTCCCAGGGCCTCGGCATTGCACCGAGAGGATGTGATGCGTTGATCTTCGGCTGTCCGCGTCCCCCTTCCTTTTTCTCCCCTCCCTCTCCCCCAAAGGCACAAGTTCTCCCGCATTGTCTCCTGCTTCTCCTCGAGTTGACAGACGGCGCCGCGGGTAGTCAGCAAGCTGACAGGCCGCAGTCAGTGTGCAGCGGGCTCGGGAGGATTCAGTGTGGCGCTACCTCTTCTGTCTCAAATGGTCATCGTTCCCATGTAGCTGGACCTAGTCCGCCTTCGTGACAAAAAACAAGTGGCACGCGTGCTCTGGCTCTTGCACATTCGAGGAGAGAAAGAGGAGGAGGCGCAGGTGGGGGGATCGAGGAGACAAGGAGGAGGAGGAGGAGGAGGAGGAGGAGGAGGAGGAGGAGGAGGAGGAGGAGGAGGAGGAGGAGGAGGGGGAGGGGGAGGGGGAGGGGGAGGGGGAAGGGGGAGGAGGAGGAGGAGGAGGAGGAGGAGGAGGAGGAGGAGGAGGAGGAGGAGGAGGAGGAGGAGGAGGAGGAGGAGGAGGGGCAGGTGTGGCCAGGGCGCCCCGGTGCTGAATCAGCGGTTGTCGATTGGGACCTGCTCGAATGAGTTTGTTTGACAGCTGAGGCGCGGTAGATTTTCCAGGGTGGGCCAGAGGGGAAGGCCGGGTCCAGGGACAGGGACAGCGGGGCGAGGGGGGCTGGGGCCAGGACAAGGGGGCTAGGCTGGGGTCCAGTGCAGGACCAGGGTGGCGAGGGGGGCTGGGGCCAGGTCCAGGGGGGGCGACTTTCTGAGGACGCTTGCTTTCGGGAAAGGGGCTTCGAGGGTGGGCGCATGGAACACCCCAGCTGATCCTCGTCGCTCGCCTGCTGGATCGGCTCGCACGGTTCGTTGGCGCAGGCGCCGTGGCAGCTCCGCGGTCGGGGCTTTCGCCGTTCCCGCGTAGCCGATGACACAACAGTAGTTCGGGGGGTGCGCACCCCCAACACCAGCGTCGCGCCACCCAGAGGGGGGTCCAAACTCAGGTGCCCACCTTCTGGAGCGACGCAGCGGCTCGCCAACTGGGGCTGCCTCCTCTCACGCGGCACAGCAGCGCCGCCTCCCCCCTAACAATCACCCTCTCTTCACCCGCCCACCCCCCATGGAGGAGGAAAGGAGGAGGACGAGGCTCACACGCCGTTCAGACGAGAGGACGCAGGTCATCAGTCCAGCAACGGACTGGAAAGTAGCTGGCAGAGAGTGCACCCGCAGAATGCTGGCGCAACTTCAGAGGCGCGGTCGCAAGATTGGCGCTGGCGGCTCTCGACCCTTCCGGGCTCTCGACCTATTCCATCAGGACCAGAGGAGCCCTCCAACCCCTCCCTCCGCCCTCCTTCTTTTCTCCGCGGCCGTTCGGCTTACAACGTGGAACCCCTGCTCCACAGTATCCGTGCTACAAACGATGCGCTGCGCGGCATAACACACCTGGTCTGACACTCCGATTCGATTTTCTGGCAGAGTGCGGGGCGGCTCCAGAGTTCCTCACTCAGTGGCGGGACGGCATGCAGCTTGACGCACCATGGGTTCAACCCAAGCAGGCGAAGGATGATCTGTCGCATCTGGAACACCAGCCGTGGGCCGAGGAGGACTTCGACCGCCTTGCCAAATTCGGCAAGGTGCATGTGTACCCGCCTGGCCAACCTAGGCCGGCGGGTTTGAACGTGAACCCGCGCGCGCATCTCTTGAAACCGCGGGAGGGCGCTGCGGACGATCTTCCCGACGAGCAACGATTTAAGTCACGCGTCATCGTTGATTTGCGCATGGGGCGGGTCAACGAACATAGCCCTGATATCGGGGTTCGATACGGCACTTTGGAGGACGTGATACAGCGTCTCACGTCCTCGTCGTGGATGTTTGTATTAGATCTCCAAGATTGCTTTTCCAACTGGAAGGTTGCCGAGGTCGACACCCTTTTCCTCGGCTTTTACCACCCCAGCACGCGGCAGCTCGGGAAGTGCAGCTTCCTCCCGTTCTGTCTCAAAAGTGCCCGCGGCATCAATGATGCCTCTGTCAAAAAGCTGTTGCGATTTCTCAAACATCACAGGGGAGTCGACCTCTTGGATTCGTCGGTGACTTGTCCGGCGCAGCCGCGTCGAAATCCGAGGCGTGGCTCCAGTTGCACGGTGCAGTTGATTTCCGTCTATCTTGCGGCATACCCGTCAGCGCAGAGCCTTCGGGCGTGAAAGGGCCAGCGGCTCGCCAGACGTGGATCGGCTGGACCTTCGACGCGGCTAATGCCGTAGTCACAGTCACGCAAGAGAACAGCGACAAACCCGTGCGCATCTGCCAAGAGGTGCTCGCGGCAGACATGGGCCGTCCCCTGCGTAGTCGCCAAGTCGCCGCGGCCGCGGGGGTCGCCAGCCATCTGACGGAACTGCTGCCGCAAGCTCAGCGCCAACTCATCCGATCTGGGCCGACCTGAATTCTGGTGGGGTGTACGCAGCTTGTCCGACAACACGCGGCAGGTTCTGGCGTGGTTGACGCGCACTTTCGCCACACCTCCGTGCAGACATCTTGTCTGCGAGGGGGGCGTTTTGTCGTCATTGAGACACAAATCCCACGAGGTTGCGAACTGGCGCGCGTTCGCAGCAGACGGCAAGGCGCATGTGATCGAAACAGACGCTTCACGCGACCACGGGTGAACCTACCACCTCTGCAACTCGGGAGTGGGAGTGGCCGGCGCGTGGGCTGGCGGTATTGCAACTCAGGGGCAGGTTTTTGCGGCCGACGCCATCAACTACAAAGAACAGTGGTTGGCGGCCGAATTTTTACGTTGGGAAGGTGCCCGTCTCCGTGGCTGGAGAATCGTTATCAACATGGACATCGCTTGTGCCATTCATTGCGTGAACTTTAGGTGCGGCCGCCCTCGGCACTTAGAACACTTAACTCGATATTTCGAAGACGCTGAACGCGCGTCGGGGTGCTGGGCGCTCGCTGCACGCCTCCCGGGCCGCTCCAACGTAGTGGCTGACAGGGGCTCCCAGGGCTCGGGCTTTGCAGCCGGCTGGGCCGAATATCCTTTCGAAGATGCTTTCCTGCGTAAAGATCTGTATACGGAAATGCAGAGTCGATGCAGCGTCGCTTGCACGGAGGACCTCCTTGCCGACAGGCGCGGGCTGTCCGCTTTAGCCGCGGGGTGCCGATGTCTGGAGCTGACGGCTTTCGAACGCAGCCTTGAGGGTCGCGTCGTCTGGGCCCGCCCGCCGCGGGGTCTAGCCCAGGCGTGCCTGGATTTTTTGAAGTCTGTCGGGAAAGCTTGTCCGTCCCTTAAGATTTTATTGCTTCTGCCAGAGGGCGCAGGATCCCCGTGGTTCCGCGCGGGCGCGCTTTCCTCCCGGCGCCGGGTCCGCTCCCGGGATCCCCGTTCGGACATCTTGCAGTGGCTCTCTTCGAAGGGCCAGGTGCGGCGCGGGCCCCGCGCGGACCTTCGCTATTTGGTTTTGGCCAGCTGGGAACCAGCCGGGAGAAGCCGATGATTGCACAGACTGCGCAGTCACTTCGCGCGGGTTCTAAAAACACACGCGCCCGCGCGCTCGCCTCCCCCCCTCTCCGGCGCTCTGGCACGCCACTTCCTTGCCTTCCCTCCTCCCCCCATCCCCGTCCTACCTCGCCCTCGCCTGGGCGTCCGGCCCTGTCTCGTTGGGGCCCATTCGGACGATGGCAGTGGACGGGGGAGTAAGGGGGGGGTTGGATAAGTGAGGACAGGCTTCGGGAAGTACAGAGATAATCACAGCAGTCCTGTTCATAACGAGAGCTCAAACAATGCAGAAATAACGATCCACCCAGGGAGTCGTCGATGAAGCGCAACAGAGCCATTCAAAACGAGGGGCCAGACTACGCAGCGACGGCGGCCCATCCAGGAGGATAGCGTCTCTGGGGGGACGCGCGCTCCCCGCGCCATTCGGCCCGAGGCCCGAGAGCAACCGCGCGGGCTAGCGCACCTCGGCCCCGCACCTTTGACGGGCATGGCTTCCGACGAACAGGGCAAGACACTGATTGCGGAAGCCGTCGAGGCCGCGACGGAACCCGGAGGCGCCGTCTACAATTCCGTCGTGGAAAGGAATGCAGAGCAGCTCAACGCCGCGACCCTCCCAGGCGGGGCCGCGTGCGCAGCTGTCGAAGAGCCCGCCAAACCAGGGGGCGTCGCCCACGCGGCGTTCGCCAAACGAGTGCAACAGGGCGGCTGACCAGGAGTGCCCTTGGCGGGCCGTTTTGCAGAACCTCAAGGTTTCGCAGTGGAAGGCGACGCGGGAAGCGCTCGCGGTCGACCTGTCGAGGCAGCCGGGGAGGCCATCGAGAAGTTCGGGAACCCCGCAGTTAGCCTGTGGGGGTTGAACGCGGCCCACCGAGAAAACAAGGAGCTTGAGGCTCTAGAGACCCGCGTCGCGATGAAGCACGTGGTTCGCGCGAAGTGGAAGGACTTGCGCCTCCCGGAGCGGGGCGGGCCCAGCGTTCAGATGCCGCCTTGGGGGGCGAGCCGAAGCCGGCAAGGGCCAGAACGTCCGCGCCCTCGGCCGCTGCAACCAGGTGCTCTACCACCTCGCGGAGAAGAGGTGCACGTCGGTCCTCGCCGGCGCCCAGGCCAGCGCTGCCATGGCCGAGGCCCGGCGGGCGACGGTCATGGAGTGTGGCTACTACGCCATGAAGGCCTTCAAACAACGCACTTATAGACCGGGTGCGGCTTGGGCCTTCGACCACGAGACCTTCCTGAATGACTTCGGCCTCGACTTGGTGTTCGGGGGCATTGCGCTCCTGAGCGCGGCTGCTGGCCAAAGCCGCGCGAACGACCTGAAGCGGCTCGGCGCCGACTCGCCGCAGTCTGTTTCGAAAGCGCGGCGCCTGGGCGACCCATCGGGCGCGACCGGGTCCGCGGGCTACTGCCAGAGCGGAGCGGCGGGGTCCGGCCCCCGCGCGAGTTCCGGGGCGAGGGCTAACCGCTGGTCCAACGTTCCGGCGGCAGGCCCTCAGGCGGCCCCGCCCCAGGCAGCTCCGCGGGCGCCGCCAGCCCCAGGTCGCAAGGAGTTGGTGCGACAGATGAAGGCCAGCCTTGCTGCTGTCGCGCCGGGAAAGCCCGCGCAGTTTTTCCAGAGGTGGTTCGACGAGCGTTTCAACGAGAAAGGCTTGCAACAGGCCGCCCCCCAGGTCAGCCGGGGGGCGTGCAGGAATTGTCTCTGCGGCGGCAGGGGCGTCTTCGAGCGCACTTTTAAAGAGCGCCGCGACATTTTCAAGAACATGTGCGTCCTCCCGTGCCCGCGGTGCGTGGCCGCGGGCAGGCTGGCGGGGAGCGCGTGCTATTGGGCGCAGGATTGCGAGTGTAGCAGAACAGCGCGCCCGCTGCTGCAGGGGGGCCGGTAAAGCAGAACGGCGCCGCATACCGCGTGTATTCAAGATATCATAACGCACTTGTAGTTTGTGGATGGGCTTCCCGGCCCCCGCGCGCCCCCGCCTCGGCCGTCTGCCATTGAGCGAGTTTCTCAGCATATTGCCGGGGCAGCGACGTGGCGCAGCCAACGGCGAGCCCGCGACAACAGCCGGGTCGGGAAAACAGAACGCACTACGCGGAAGCATCCATATCGGACGCGCGAAGCATTGGGGGGTAAGTTTCTTGGCCCCGAAGCACCCCCGCGCCGCCGTCCGCAGTTTGAAATTTTTACAGCAGACCCTGGAAGGCGCCAGGCGCTCCCACCGATGCTCAGCAGGCACTCCCGCATTCTCTCGCGGGCCGCAGGAAAAATGCCCATCCCTCCCCTATCCCTTGTTCCCGCCCCCGTCCCTCTCGCCTCCTCCCTCGCCCCTCGCTCGTCTGCTCCATGATGGGCGCGTCATTGTTGCGCCGCTAGAGGAAGCCCCAACTCGGTGGGGGCATCTTTCAGGCGACGGAGACGGGGGGGGCGCCATTAGTAGGGGGGCGGGCGCAGGAGTTGGGGGGGGGAGGCAACGCAGGACAGCGGGGAGGAGAGGCATTCATGCGCTAAGTGTCTTGCATGGCGACCCACGGCCGCCGTTGGACATCGTGGCCAGGCCCTGGGAGGACGCCCCAACGCCAGGTAATTCTAGACAACCGCGCCGGTCAATCATGAGTTCTCCGGCCCCAATTAATTTTTTTACTGCCGACGCGCTGGCCCATGAGGGTTGTCGCATTTTCCCCGGGATCTGTCTGCCCGTTGCGGTTGCCAAAACGCTTCTCAAACAATTGGAGTCTGCGCTGGCGCGCCCGCGTCGCGAGAGATGACGACCGCGCCAGCCCGCCCAGATGTCCCCGCGAGCGAACGCTGGGGGCGAGGTCGAGAATCCCGTCGCGCTAGCAAGCCCTCTGGAGCGTGTCGGCTCAGGCCCGTCCGTCGCCATGGACCTGCCGCTCTCCCCTGCTCAGAAATTCCGGCGGATCGGGCCGTGTTTCCTCTGCAGAAGTGATTTCGTCGCAGACGCTGCCGCCGGGGCCGTCCGCGGCACTTGCGAGGAGAGCGGCATCGTTACCCAGCGCGGTCGCCCGCGCCTCAGAAGAGCCGCCCGGCGCGGACGCATGGCGCCCAGGAGAGCCGGGCTCGTCGGCTTCGCCCTCTCCTGGCCCACGCGGGGGCGTCCGACAAGCCAGCGACGGCGCTGGTGAACGGGCCCAGGCAGGTGTTGTACAACTTGCAACGCAAGCTTCGGGGGGCGCCCGGGTCACGGTGCAACGCGCCGGGGCATTGGGGAGCTATCTGGCTAACACTGCCCCCGCCCGGCACTATGGTCGGGCACCGCGCGTCGGGGCCCGACCGGCCGGGCTCCCGGCATCTGGTTGGCCTCGAAGTGGCTCCGAACATCCCGGCGGTCACGGGCGTGCGCGCCGACCAACGGGCGCTCCAAGCCAGGGCATCATTTACCGCGCGGCGTGGGAAGAGTCCACGCGCGCGCGCTGTGATGCTGCGCCTCGCCCCGTGGCCAACCGCGCAGAGTCCGCACCCAGTCTGTCGCTGTTGCCTTGCGACTCAGACACGAAGCTGGTGTGTGTTATTCGCTTCCTTGACGGCAAATTGTCGGGCGCGATCCCCACGGCCCGCGCAGCTGTGCGAGTGTGGCGCGAAGAAAGGGACTTTGTAGACACTTTTGATTCCGCGTGGACCGACCGGGCCGCGCGGTTTTGGGAGGGCCCCAGAACACGGGCAGACCGCACTCTGTCGCCGGCCAAAGAGCCGCTGTCTATAACGCAGCTCCTGCACTACGTGCGGGCGCGCCGCGGTGCCAACTCCCCCGCGGGCGTCCGGGGCGCAGCTGCTGCGGCATTTTCCTTCTTCGGCGTGCGACGGCCCGCCGAGATGCGACCCCTGGCGGCGGGGGATCTTGCGATCGAGAGCGCGCGCGCCGTAACCTTCATCGGGAAGCAAAAGAATAATCTGCTCGGAGCAGGGAGGCGCTGCATCATTCCATGCCTTCCGCGTCTAGGAGGCTCTTGTTCCGTTCAACTGTTGCGGGACGGGGTCGCCGCCCGCGCGAAGCTGTGGCCGGATCGCGCCAGCTGCCCGTTGTTCTCCGTCACGCGCGAGGCAGTGCCATCAGCGATGTCTGCCGACGCAGCGCGCAAGTCCTTGGCATCCGTGTTTTCCGGGCATTCAGCGGGTGCCCAGTCGCCGCGAAAGGGCGGGGCCCATTGGGAAGCAAATGCCCAGGTCCCAGACGAGATAATTCAAGCTCAAGGCGGGTGGTCGAGCCCCGAGACAATGCGTTAAGTCTGCGCCCGTTTCAATGAGCAGGAACGTCTCCGCGTGTTTGCACAGGCAGCTGCGTCCATCAACGCGGACACCACCCAAGCCTTCAAGCCTCCCGGCCGCGCGCCGGCCCTGTCGTCCGAGCAGGGCCAGTCGGCGCCCAGGCCCATGCCTCGATGGAGACGCCTCGCTTACTCATTGTGAGCGCCACTTCCCTCACTTGGGTTTGGCGGGGCTGCGAGCGGCACCTTGCCGGCAGGCCTGCAATTCCCCTGGCGCTCCCTTTGCGGCGTGGTTTGCCGACCCCCGCGGGAAGGGGGAGGGGTCATTTCTGCTTGTGCCATGTTCTTGTTAATTCCTGCTCCTATATATTCTCCCCTCGACGTTGCTTTTCCCGATGCTGCCTCGTCCTCGCCTCCCCCCCCCCTCTCGGCGGGGCAAGGGGGGGTTGGCCGGGCAGGGCCGTTGCCCGCGGGTGATTTTCTGAAGGCGCTTGCTGTCGGGAAAGGGGCTTCGGGGTGGGCGCGCGGAACGCCCCAGCTGATCCTCGTCGCTCGCCTGCTGGGTCCGCTCGCACGGTTCGTTGGCGCAGGCGCCGTGGC
>CAUYUJ010015506.1:262289-328696 GCA_963575745.1 Prorocentrum cordatum
GGGGCGCGCGGGATGGGGGGGGGTGCCATGCCGAAATGAAGAGAGTCGGGGCGTAGGGGGCGCGCTGGCTGGTGGGTTGGGGGGGGATGCGGAGGGGGTGCGCGGGATGGGGGGGGAGGGTGCCGTGCCGAAATCAAAAAGGTCGGGGCGGAGGGGGCGCGCTGGCTGGTGCGCGCGGGGGGTGCGGAGGGGGCGCGTGGGGTTGGGGGGGTGCCGTGCCGAAATGCAAAGGGTCGGGGCGTAGGGGGCGCGCTGGCTGGTGGGTGGGGGGATGGGGCGGGGGAGGTGGGGGCGCGCTGGGGGCGCGCTGGCTGGTGGAATGGGTGGGTGATGGAGGGGGTGCCGAAAATGGTCGGAGTTCTGGACACCCTGCGCAAGTAAACGCGCCAAAAAGGCCCCAAGAGGAGCCGCAAGACGGCCTCCAGAGGCAACACATTAAGTATGAAAAGGGCTGTTTTGGCGCAGGACGTGCGCGAAGGCCCAACAGGTCCCAAGTATCGGCCCCATGGCGGCACATGGGGCACCCACGAGGATCCCAGGACGGCCCAAGAGGACCCCAAGGCGGCCCAAAAGGACCCCAAGGCGGTCCAAGATGCGCTCAAGACGGTCTCGGGGGCCTCCAAGAGGGCTCCATGATGAGTCCCACAGGGAACAGCCGAACTCTGCTTGTGACCCTCGCCCTTCGAAGATAGGTCAAAGAGGCGCCCAGATACACTCAAGACACCTCCAATAGGCCCCAGGAGGCCTCCAAGAGGCCCGGAAAAACCTTCAAGATGCCCCACAAGAAGGTCCCAAGAGTCTTCCAAAAGATCCCCCCAGAAGTTCCCAAAACGTTAGAACGAGCAAACCACCCACCCAACCCCGAGACTGCTACGCCGATGTGCCTGCAAGGCGACGTGTGCCCACGCAAAGCCTACACGTGCGACGCTGAGAACGACGACGAGCGTGAAAACGAAGCACGACGAACGACGCGTATGTATGACTGCCACGACCGGAGGCTCAACAAACGACCTCCAACATGATGGACGCTCACGCAGCTCGCTCCACCACAAAACCTCAGCTCCAGCTCGGCGGCACCGGCCGAGGGCATTTGCAATATCGAGACGCCAGCTGTTTCCACCCGGCATCTCTCGGACGTGTGCCCTGATTCCCGGCAGGGGCAACCGAGGAGCCTTCGGGGCCATGTTGCGAAAAAGTGCGCGCGCGAAGCCGGGGAATGCACGAGGAAGGGACGTCCAAGCGAGGGCGAGTCCATGTTTGGACCTCTGGAAGCCTGTTCCGAACCCGTGTTGGGCCGCACCGCCCGGGTTGGCGCGGTCGTTGCCGTCTGCCGCGCCCTCGGATCGCCCCTCTCGCCCCGCGCCTGCAGCCCGGCCGCCATCGCCGGCCGCGCTCTCGGAGGCCTCTCCTCGGCCCGCGCCCGCGTCCGCAGCTCGGCCGCCCCTCGTCGTCGCGTCGGGACGCGCCGTCGCCTGTGCACCGGGCATGCCGGGGCCGGATGCCCTGCCGGCTCTGGGCCCCGGATGGGTGCAGGTGCGCCCTTCCGGCCAGGCTGAAGTCGGGCATGTCCCTCTACAGGAGGAGCATTCAAGAGTGGTGAAACATAGTCTGGGGGGCGATGTTTCGTGCTCTTGAGGCTATCTCTGAATACTTTCAGACTTTTCGAAATTATCCCAAATCCGCCTGGCTGAGGACATGGCCGACCTGAGGCCAGGCCGAGGGGGGGGGGGCATGGTGTGCGCACGCCCCCGGGTCCATCGAGCCAGGATTGGCGCCCTCCCGTGGCGAGCCCCTGGCTCTCCCTGTGTGTTGCTGTGTGCCCGCTCTCCTCTCCTGCTCAGCTCTGCCGCGCAGTCAGCTCTGCCGCGCCCCGGCTGCTGCTGCTGCTGCTGCTGCCCGCCGCTGGCAAAAGCAGGTGTCCTTCACCAGGGAAAAATACACAGACGCAACACACACGTCGATCCCCAGGAAAATATGGAGCAGATTTGCGCAGGGCGAAAGATTTTCTTCTTGAGATGAAAATTGGCGATGCGGAGTTCGCGAGATAACATCGGCGCCGCCGAACGGACGGCGTGTGGACGAGCTGCGTGCAGCAACCGAGAGGAGAGAGATGTATTCATGTTGAGTGGGGCCCGCGCTCTCGGAAAGTTGATGGGAGTGCAGGGCCCATCTTGGGAAGTTGGTGACCGTCCCTCCCTCCCCCGTAGAATCTTAACACGGGCGGATTCTGCTATCCGCGGCTCCGATTCCTTCTGGTTCCCCTTTTTAATGATCATGTGCATTTTACACGGGTAAGAAATCGGATCCGCCGTAACAAATAAGACCGTACGTGGATTTAGATCTTCAGCAATCGGTCCGCGCGGACAGGAATTGGGTCCACCCAAGCAGAAATCAAATTCAAAATCTGACACGCGCGAACTTAATCGGATTCCGCGGTCGGTATTTCATGTCCGTCTGTTCAAGACTTCAAACCGTCGTTCCGGGCCCAAGAGGAAAATGTCGTCCTGGGCATGAATGGGAAGTGGAGGGGAAGACGGCACTCAAGGTCTCAGAGCGTGAATTACCTACCCCGCTTTCGCTTCCAGGCAAAACCAAGCCATACCACGCGCCTCCTCGTCAAGCGGCCTAACCAGTACAGGCTGCAATTTGGCATCGCTTGGTACCTCTTGGAAGCGAGGGTGGTCAAAAGCGAGGTAGGTTTGTTTCCCCCCTAAGAACACACGGAACCACAGGGGGGAATCCTGGGATCCGCGCCCCTCTGCTCGCGTGTCCCTGGGCCCCATCCAGCCAGTGGGCCGCCAGGTGAGCTCGAGTGCACGCTCCCCGGTCCTGCCGACCACCAGCCGGCGTGGCCCCCGCGGCCGAGCGCGGCGGGGCGGCGACGAATGGGGGCTGCCCGGAGGCGTCCCTGCGCAGGAGTCACCACCCACCAAACCACCCCAACCCCACCCGAGGGGTCAGATTTACCCTCGATTTCTGGTGTGGGGGGGTCCGGGAACATCGAAGAAACACCTAGGGAGCCCATGCCCCCCCCCCCAACCCGGAATTCGGGTCTTCGGGTTGGGTTGGGGTGGTCTCGTAGGTAGTCGAGGAGCGTTCAAGCCGACGCGCAGCCTTGCAGGCAGCCCGAAAGTCAGGGCCATCCCGGGCGGCCCACGGCCCCCGCAGTCCCGGCCCCGGTCGGCGGGGAGCGAGGGGGGGGGGGGGAAGTGGGAAGGAGAAGGCCTTCTCAGAGGGCGGGGGGACTCCTCAGAAGCCCTCGCGCCCTCTGAGAGGCTTCTGCTGCCTTCGGGGAGAGGCTTGGAGAAGACTTCTCAGAAGGCCAGGGGACCTCCGGGCCTTTTGAGGAGGCCTTCTCCATCTCACTTCCCCCTCCCTCTCGCTCGCCGCCGACCCAGGGGGTGCTGTGGAGCTGGGGCACTAATCCGCCTTCGCCCAGGGGGCTGCTTGGATCTGGGGGCCCTCTGCTTCGAACGCAGATGCCCGCGGTAAGTGGGCAACGTGCCACCGTAGCATTCTCTGTGGCGCTTCCAGGGAATTGCCCAGAAGGCCGTAGCATGTGACAGCTCTCGTCCCCTATGCCCCACAAGGCCGTAACATGTGATTTCTTTCGCCCCCAGGCTCCAGAGGGATGTAACATTTATTTGCCAGTGCTTTCAAACACTTTGCCAGCAGATGATTCGCAGCTCCAGATTAACCCTTGCCGCTTGGTCAAGCGTTGGATCATCAAACAAACGGGTGCTTTCCTTGAGCCTGTATAGCTACAGTGACACGATTTTGCCCAAACAGATATCATTGTCTTGCCGATGCGAGGAACGAATGTGTATCGGATCAACGTGTTTTCTTGTGCTTTGATGTTGAAGTCACACTTGATTTGTAACCCTCACGCATGGACCTGCGACTTGCGGTGTTGGCTCATCAGGGCGGAAGGTAAAGAGCATTGTAGTCGCGCCCAGTTCCAGGACTCCGTTCTTTTATTTCTGCCTGGTTCATTTTGCCGCGTCCATCGTTTGTCTCCATTCCCGTTTTTAGTTGTGGATTCAGCAGACGTGATGGCGCAATTCCGGGCGATTGTTGAGCAGCCCGGTCTGGTGTAGATGTGCATGTTTGAAAGAGCGTGTTCTGCCGCTGCTGGCGGAAAACCAGGGGGGTCACTACCGGTTCGAACCCCGCCCCCCCCTCCTCCGGAAAACCGGGGGGGGGTGGGTCACTACCGGTTCGAACCCCTCCCCCCCCGTCCATCATGAAAAGGGGGGGTGGTCACTAGCGGTTCGAACTCCCCCCCCCCTCGAAAACCTGGGGGGGTCACTACCGGTTTGAACCCCCTCCCCCTCGAAAACCGGGAGGGGGGTGCGGACAGTGGTGGGGACGGTGGTGGTGGGGACAGCGGTGACGGGACAGCGGGGCAGTGGTGGGGACAGTGAGACAGTGGTGGGTGGGGACAGTGGTGAAGGCGGTGGTGAGGACAGTGGTGGGACAGTAGCACAGTGGGGAAAGTGGTGGGGACAGTGGGGGCAGTGGGGACAGTGGGACAGTGATGGGGACAGTGGGGACGCTGGGACAGCACAGTGGGACAGCGGCGGGGACAGTGGGACAGTAGTGGGTACAGTGGGGACAGTGGGACAGTGGTGGGGACCGTGTGGAAAGTGGGGAGTGGGACCGTGGTGGGACAATGGTGGGGAGAGTGGGGACATTGACACATTGGTGGGGGCACTGGTGGGGATAGCGGGGACAATGGTGGGAACAGTGGGGACAGTAGGACAGTGGTGGGGACGGTGGTGGTGGGGACAGTGGTGTAGGGACAATGGGAATGTGGTGGAAACAGTAGGACAGTGGAGGGTACAGTGGTGGTGGGGACAGTGGTGAGGGCGGTGGCGAGGACGGCGGTAGGACAATGGGACAGAGGTACAGTGGGGACAGTGGTGGGGACAGTGGGGACAGTGGCGGGAACAGTGACAGCTCAGTGAGACAGCGGATGAGACAGTGGGACAGTGGGGACAGTGGGGACAGTCGGGCAGTGGTTGGGGCCGTGGAGAAAGTGGGGAAAGCGGAACCGTGATGGGAACAGTGGTGGGAACAGTGGGGACAGTGCGACAGTGGTGGGGGCACTGGTGGGGACAGTAGGGACGGTGGTGGAACCAGTGGGGACAGTGGTGGTGAGGACCATGGTGCTGGGAACAGCAGTGGGGGATGTGTTGCGGACGGTGGTAGGGACTGGGAGTCGTTTGCTGGCGGTGAGGGGGCGGGGAGGGGTTCGAACGGGAGTGATTCCCCCCGGTTTTCGAGGGGGAGCGGGGGGGGGTTCGAACTGGTAGTGACCCCCTCTGGTTTTCGAGGGGAGGGGGGGGGTTCGACCAGTAGTGACCCCCCCGGTTTTCGAGGGGGGGCGGGGTTCGAACCGTAGTGCCCTGCCCTGCTTTTTGGAGGGGGGGGGGTGCGAACGGGTAGTGACCTTCCTCTGGTTTTCTGGGGGGGGGAGGGGTTCGAATTGGTAGTGACCCCCCCCCTCGGTTTTCCGAGGGGGGGGGGGGGGGGGTTCGAACCAGTAGTGACCCCCTCGGTTTTCTGGAGGGAGGGGGGGGTGGAGGTTGTGGAGGGGGGGGTTTTGCCGGTGGAAAGGGGGGGGGTGGGGGAATTCCAGCCAGGTGGGTGGATTTTCGAGGGGGGGGGACCCCGGGGTTCCGGACGAAGATTGTATAGTCTGTGATGTTGGTAGACTGCAGGTTAAGCGTAGGGTAGCGGGGGCTTTGCCATAGCCATTTTGGGTCCGTAGTCGTTGGCTCGAGTTCGAGCCAGGACTCGGGTGGGCAGGGGGGCCGCGGGGCGGCCACAACCGCGGTGCTGCAGTCCGGGGACTGCTGGCATCCTCGCGCTAGCGACCCAGGGTCGCTGGCGCGGGGCGGAGCGGTGCCATGGCGGCGGGCTTCCCGATGGCGCACTTGGCAGTTATGGTTCCTTGGTCGGCCCAGGGGGCGATGGGTTGGTGGCCTTATGGTCGCGCGGCGGGCGTTGGGGCCCCCGCGCCGACGGCGCTACCCAAGCCCGGGCCGAATCTTCAGACGGCGGGCGGTGGTGGGCATGGCAAGGGGCGCGGCGCGCCCGCCAAGCTTGCGCCCGGAGCGGGCGGTGGTGGGCATGGCCAGGGGCGCGGCGCGCCCGCCAAGCCTGCGCCCGGAGCGGGCGGTGGTGGGCATGGCGAGGGGCGCGGCGCGCCAGCCAAGCCTGCGCCCGGAGCGGGCGGTGGTGGGCATGGCGAGGGGCGTGGCGCGCCCGCCAAGCCTGCGCCCGCGGCAGGGAAGGGGCGAGGGCCGCCGGCCAAGCCCCCTGGGGCGCGCCCGGCTGGTGCCACGACGACTACGACTACGACGACGGGGGCGTCCGCACGGCGGGCTGTGACCAGGACTACGACGGCCACGACTACGACGACTTCGACGACCCCCCTGAGGCAGAGGCCTGGGCGCAGGGGCGGTGGCGAACCTACGGGTAGCCCCGCCGCGCCGGATCCTTCGGAGCGACCTTCATTGACACCGTCCGGCCAGCCGGCAGCCCAGAGCAACGGTTCGGGCGCTGGCGAGGCCCCGTCTCCGGTGGATCCGGTTTTCCCCGTCGCTGAGCGAAGCCGCGCGGCGGCCAGCTCCGTGGGGGGCGCTGGGAGCAGCGGGCTGGGCCTCGACTTGCTTCACCTCGGCTGGCTGGCCGCTGGTTGGTTGGCCTGCTGCGTGTTGGGAGCCGAGTGCCGACATCGCCGCATGGAGGCTGCGCTGGCCGAGAAGGGCACCAACCTGCAGCTTTGGGCGACCGAGGCGCTCGACGCCGGGGAGAAGCTGGCCGTGGCCCGGTCGCGGTGCACCGCCCTGGAGGCAGAGCGGTCACGGGCCGCCGTGGGTGCTGAGGAGTGGCGCCAGGCCTACGAAGAGGAGGCGACTCGACGGTGGAGAGAGCGCGTTTCACGGCAGATGATAGCCGAGAGGCTCGTCCAAGGGATGAGCCAGGCGTGCGAGTACGAGCGGGCGCGCAGATTATGTGCCGAGGAGACCTTGGCGAGGAGCCGCGCGCACGTCGCCACCTTGATGGCGATCGTCGACCACCTGACGACGAGCTTCGAGCTGGGGGCCACAGGCGCCGAGAACCTCCGGGCCCGCATCGACGAGCTCGAGGCTGCCGCAGGGGCGGGGGGCGAGGCAGGAGTCAGCACCGCGGATTTCGTCGCGGAGCTACGCGCCGTCGGGGATGATGAGGCCGAGGAGGCGGTCCCGCCGCCCTCGCGCGAGCCTGGCGTGTTCGCGACGACCGAGGGGGTCGACGGCAGAGGAGGAGGAGGAGTAGGCGGCGTAGGAGGAGAGAAGGATGAAGAGGCGCAGGCAGCGAAGGCGCCGGCTGCTGGGCCAGCGGGGACGGGGGGCCGCGCGGCGGTCAATCCCACCCCCTTCCGCCCGCCAGATGGCGAGAGAGCGGCGAGGGAGGAGGTCCGCCCGAGAGCGAGGACGAGGAGGCGGAGGAGGATGAGGAGGACCGCACTCCAGGAGGACGCCCGCACCCCGACCGAGGTTGTCTGCCAACCCCCAGCCGACGGGGGACCGTGGCGGGGCGGCGCGGTCGGTTCCGCCGGCGCGTTCGGATCGGCCATCATGGTCGGGGTGGGCCAGAACGACGGCTACGTGGGCGACGGGGCGCAGAGCAGGCGCGGCGTGCTGACGCTGAAGTACCCAATCGAGCACGGCATCGTGACGAGTTGCGACGATAGGGAGAAGATTTGGCACCACACGTTCTACGCGATGTACGAGGCCATCCCGGCAGTGCTCTCGTTGCACGCTTCCGGCCCTGCCACTTGTATCGCGACGGACTCGGGTGCCGATGTGTCGCATGGGGTGCCAATCTACGAGGGTTATGCCTTGCCGTGCACCATCTTGCGCCTTGACCTGGCCGGCCGCGACCTCACGGGGTACCTGATGAAGGTCGCTGACGTTACGGAGAAGCTCTGCTACGTTGCCCTCGTCTGTGACACTGAGATGCAGGCTGCCACCGAGGTTGGGGACGAGGAGAAGGCGTACGAGCTTCCGGGCGGCAGCATCATCACCGTGGGCAGCGAGCGTGCCCGCTGCCCTGAGGTGCTATTCCAGTCCAGCTTCACCGGCAGGGAAGCCAGCGGCAACCACAACACCCCCTTCCAGTCCATCATGAAGTGCGACGTCGACATCCGCAGGGACCTCCACGCCAACGCGCTTCCGTCTGGCGGCATCACCCTGTTCGCCGGGATCGGGGAGCGCATGAACAAGGAGCTATCCGCCCTGGCGCCCTCGACGATGAGGATCAAGATCGCGGCACCGCCCGAGCGTAAGTACCCCATGTGGATCGGCGGGACCATCCCCCTCACGCAGAGCGCTTCTCAGCAGGAATGGGCTACGAGGGGCGAGTACGACGAGTCTGGCCCCACCATCGTTCACAGGATCGTCATCCGCGAGGCAGCGATGGGAGGTCCAGCCGGGCTGAACGAGGACGGCGGCTTGGCCATGCCTGGGCGGGGACGCGCGGGCGAGGGCGAGCGGGCTGACGACAGCGCCTCGTGCGTCCTCCCCGGCGCCAGCGCCTATGGCAGCGCTGCCCACAGTGCCTATGCCAGTGATGAGGCCCACCCCAACGACGGCGACTGCGCTGGCACCCGTGCCGGCGCAACCGCCAGCGCCGGCGCCTGCGTTGATGCCGGCGCCGCCGCCCGCGGGTACACCAGCGCCGAGGCCAACATCGATCGCGGCCAGCGCGCCAGCACCAACGCCATCGCGTTCACCAGCATCGATGCCAATGCACGCGCAGGCACAGACCCGGCTCCGGATCTCTGGCGCGGGGCCGGCCCCGAGCTGGAAGCACGGCTGCGCCGGCGCGCGCTGGCCCTTGAGGGCGCCAGAGACGCGCTCGCGAGGCGCCGCTCGGAGCGGGCAGCCGCCGTGGCGGCGGGAGGGGCGCCAGCGGAGGCCAAGCAGTGCCGGTTGACGGACGTGCTCGAGACCTGGGAGGTCGCGCGGTTGGAACGCGATGAGTTCCCCCGCGAGGCCCGCGAGGCCCTCGAGGTGGGGCAGCAACTGTTAGTGGGGGCTCGCCGCCACCCCGCCGCGGAGCAGGCGCGGGGCCTCATGGAGATCGGATCCGAGGCCGAGACGGACGTGGAGGCCGACGAGGTTTGGGACATGGATTGGACCACGCACGGCACCGCGGGCACCGCCAGGGGCCCCGTTTCCGGCACCAACGACCCCGCCGATTTCGTCACCGATGTCGCCGCCTGCACCATCATCGGGGGGCAGGGGATCGTGAGCATCACCGCGGGCACGTGGAGGGCCGCGGAGACGGCCGAGGCCGAGACGGACGTGGAGGCCGACGAGGTTTGGGACATGGACTGGACCAGGCTCGGCGACGCGGGCCCCGACGAGGGCCCCGTCCCCCGCACCGACGCCGCCGCCGTCGTCGGCACCGTCGTCACCGCCGGCGCCAACATCAGCGCCAACGCCGACGCCAGCGCCGACGCCGACATCGATGCCGACGCTCAGGCTGGCACCGGGCCCACCTACGACACCAGCGCCGCCGCCCCCGACGCCCCCGCCTGCGCCGGCATCAACGACAGCGACGGCGCCAGGGCCGACGCCTACGCCGGGGCCGCCGCCAGGCTGGACGCCGACGACTGCACCTCCGGCTCCGACACCGATGAGGACATTGCCGCCTCCGCAGCCGCCAGCACGGGCGCCAGCGCCAACGCTCCCAACATCACCGCCGATGCCGGCATCAACGCCATCGGCTCCGAGGGCCGCGCGGGCACCGCCGCCTCCTCGGCTGCCGGCGCAGGCGCCGACATCGACGCTATCGCCCACGCCAGCTCAGTGGCCGGCGAGGTCTGGGCTATGGGTTGGTCCAAGCATGGCGCCGGGTTCCCTGACGTGGGACCTAGCACTAGCACCAACGCCTGCGCTGAGGTCGGCACCAGCATCACGGCCTACGCCAACATCAGCGCCAGCACCGACGCTAGCGCCGACGCCTCCGCTACCGATGCAGGCGCTGCCGGCGTTACCGCCTACGCCGAAACCAACGCCAGCGCCGACGCCGGCGCAAGCGCCGACGCCGCTGCGAGAGCCGGCGTCGGCACCGATACCAGCGCAGGCGCTGGGACCAACGCCGACGCCGACAGGGACGTCTGCACGGGCACCGGCGCCCACACTGCCGCCGGCGCCGACGCTGGCCCTAACGTCGGCGACTGCGCCACCTGCTCCGCGCCTCCGCACGCACGGGCTTGGCTCCGCAGGCTCCGTGCAGCTCGCGCGGGCGCTCTCGCGCGCGCGCGCTGCCAGTTCTGCTTTCGGTCGCGCTCAGCGCGCCGCACGCGTCTCGCGCCCTTCGCGAGCGCGGCCACGCGCCGGCGAGCCGGCGCCGCGCGGTTGGGGCGCGTTTGCTCCCCGCCTGAGCGAGGCCGTGGAGGCCAGTTCAGGCGCGTGCCGTACGTTGCTGGCGGGGCTTGCCCAGCTGGAGCGTCGCGGCTGCCCTCGCCGCCGCCGCGGCAGGCCGCTCCGCGCTTGCCGAGCCACGAGGACCACCTCAAGGGCGACTCCGCCTCCCCCACCGCCGACGCCAACGCCGACGTCGAGGGCTCGAGGAGGGCTGCGGGGACGGACGGGGTCAAGACGGACGCGGAGGCCGACGAGACTCGGGACTGGGACTGGACCAGGTTCGGTGCCGCGGGCCCCGACGGGGGCCCCGTTCCCGGCACCGACGCCGCCGCCGTCGTCGGCCCCGTCGTCACCGCCTGCGCCAACATCAGCGCCAGCGGCGAAGCCGGCGCCGACGCCGACACCGATGCCGAGGCTCAGGCTGGCACCAAGGCCGCATCCTACGACGCGAGCGCCGACGCCAACGTCCCCGCCTTCGCTGACATCAACGCCGGCGACGGCGCCAACGCCGACGCCTATGCCGGAGCCGCCGCCTGGTCCGACGCCGAGCCGCCGCCGCTGCAGGCCGCTCCGCGCCCGCCAAGCTGCGAGGACTGCCGCGAGGGCGACTCCGCCTCCGCCACCGCCGACGTCGACGCCAACGGCGCCTACGCCGACGCCGAGACCAGCGCAGAAACCAGCACCGACGCCGACATCGGCATGACCGTCTACATTGGAACCGCTGCCCGCACCGCCGACGACGCCCGCGCTGGCACTGGGGCCCGCGCCTACGCCGGCGCCGCCGCCGGTCCCGGCGCCAGCGACGGCGCCTTCGGTGCCGACGACGCGACCGCGGGCGTAGTCGCACACCGAGGCACGCACCATGAGGCGGGCGCTACGCGGTTCAGCTTCGTGGCTGCCCGTGCCGCCCAGCCGGCGTTGGTCATGCCGGCGGGGCTTAGCCGCGTGGGTACGAGCCTTAGGGGCGACGTCCCAGCGGCGGGGTTGGCGGTGGCTGGAAACCTTACCGTTCGCATACCTTCGGATCACGTGGAGGATTGCGCGCACGCCCTGGTGAGGCGCGGGGCCGGGCCCCCTGTCAAGGGCACGCGGGCGCTCGACAGTACGTGGGATCCGACAGGCACGCTGACGCCCTTCAGTGCGCCCGCATCCCAAAGCGCGCTTGGGCCTTGCAGCACTCTGGTATCCGAGAGCGTGCCCCAGTCCAACTTCAAGGGTGTGGCTGGGCTCAACGGCAGGCTCCATGGACTGTGGTGTTGTGATTGGATTGGCCGAGGGGATTGGCCCAGGCCTGGCGCCGGGTTCCCCGACGGGGGACCCGGCACCAGCACGGACGCCCGCGTTGAGGTCGGCACCAGCATCACGGCCCACGCCAACATCAGCGCCAGCACTGGCGCCAGCGCCGACGCCGACGCCTTCGATGCCGATGCAGGCGCTGCCAGCGCCACCGTATGCCGAACCCAACGCCACCGCCAACGCCGGCGCCGGCGCCGACGCCGCCGCGAGAGCCAGCGTCAGCACCGCGCCATCGCAGACGGAGCGAGGCCGTGGGAGCCAGCTCGGGCGCATGCCGCACGCTGCCGGCGGGGCTTGCCCAGCCGGGGCGTCACAGTTGATCGCCGCCGCCGTTGTGGGCCACTCCACGCCTGCCGAGCTGCGAGGACTGCCGCGAGGGCGACTCCGCCTCCGCCACCGCCGACGCCGGCGCCGACGTCGACGCCAACGTCACCGCCTATGCCGACAACGACGCCAGCGACGACGCCGGCGCCGGCGCCGTCGCTGACGCGGGCGCATGCGCCGACGCCGGGTCCCGCGCAGCGACCAGCGCCGACGCCGACATTGGCATGACCGTCTACATTGGGACCAGCGCCCACACCGCCAACAGCACCCGCGCTGGCACTGGTGCCCGCGCCTACGCCGGCGCCGCCGCCGGTCCCAGCGCCAGCGACGGCGCCTCCGGCCCCGCCGGCGCCGACATCGCGACCGCGGGGGTGGTCGCGCACCAGGGCACGCACAATGAGGCAGACGTTTCTCGGTTCAGATGCCTGGCTGCCCGTACCGCCCAGCCGGCGCTGGTCATGCAGGCGAGGCTTAGCCGCGGGGGCACGAGCCTTAGGGGCGACGTCCCAGCGGCGGAGCTGGCGGTGGCTGAGGACCTTACTGGTCGCATACCTCCGGACCACATGGAGGATCGCGCGCGCACCCTGGCGAGGTGCGGGGCCGTGCCCTCTATCACGGGCACGCGGGTGCTCGACAGCACGTGGGTGCCGACAGGCACGCTGTCGCCCACCAGCGCGCTCGCATCCCGGAGCGCGCCTGAGCTTGGCGGCACGCCGGTATTCGGGAGCGTGCTCCAGCAGTCCAACTTCGAGGGCCTGACCGGTTTCCACAGCGGGCTCCATAAATTGCGTTGTGATTGGATCGGCCGAGGGGCACCCGCCACGTCCTTTTCGGGCCCATCGGCGGCGGACCCGAAGGAGGAGGCGTGCGGGGGTGGCTCAAAAGCGGCCCGATGCGCGCCAAGACCCGACATCGGGAGGCGACGGCGGGCGGGCAGCGGCTGCAATGGCACCTACAGCGGCGCCTACCGCGGCGCCGTCGGCGCCGACGGCGCCAGCCGCGCCAACCGTGGCACCGACGGTTGCGCCGATGGCATCACCGACAGCAGGGACGGCCGCGCCGATGGCATCACCGACGGCGGCGCCGCCGGGGCCAACAGCCGCACCGGCCGTTGCGCCGCCAGCGGCGGCGAGGGCGGCACCGATTGGCGCCCCGACAGCTGCGGCCCCGGCAGCCACGCCCACGGCTGCGCCGACGGCGGCACCGACTGCCGCTCCGACGGCTGCGGCACCGACAGCCTCACCGACAGCTGCCCCAACAGCCTCGGCGGCGTTGACGGCGGCACCGACTGCCGCTCCGACAGCTGCGGCCCCGACAGCCACTCAGGCGGCACCGACCGCCGCTCCGACGGCTGCGGGGCCCGCAGCCGCACCGGCCGCTGCGCCGTCAGAGGCGTCGAGGGCGGCGCCGATTGGCGCCCCGATCGCGGCGCCGCCAGCACCGCAGGCAGCGGCGCCGACGGCATCACCGACAGCGGCGCCGACGGCCCCAATAGTCGCTCCGACGGCCGAGTTGTCGGCGGCGTTGGCGGCAGCACCCGCCGCCGCGCCGACAACGGCGGCCCCGACGGCCGCGCCGACGGCCGGCCCGGCGGCGGCGCCGACTGCCGCTCCGACAGCTGCGGCGCCGACAGCCTGGCCGACGGCTGCGCCAGTAGCCCTGGCGGCGTCGACGGCAGCACCTACTGCGGTTCCGGCGGCTGCGGCCCCGACAGCCGCGTCGGCGGCTGCGCCACCAGTGGCGTCGGCTGCCGCCCCGACTGCGGCGCTTGCAGCCGCACCTGCAGGGGCGCCGACGGCATCACCGACAGCGGCGCCGATGGCACCGACAGCCGCTTCGACGCCAGCACCGACGCCGGCTCCGACGCCGGCACCGACGCCAGCACCGACGCCAGCTCCGACGCCAACACCGACGCCGGCTCCGACGCCAGCACCGACGCCGGCTCCGACGCCGGCTCCGACGCCGGCACCTCCGACGCCAGCGCGGGCGCCGGGCCAGCGCCTAGGGCGGGGGCGGGGCCGTGGACAGGCGCGGACGTGGAGTTCGGGGCCATGCACTTGGGCGACGCCGGCGCAGACAACCGCACCGACACCTACGCCTCCGCCGTCGCCCGCGCTGGCCCTATCGCCCGCGCCCACGCCCACGCCGACGCCGACGCCGTTTTCGTCACGCCCGCTGATGCCGTCGGCCTCGCTTCCGCCGCCGCTGCAGGGGTCGCCGAAGTCGCCGGGCGGGGGGCTGGGACTCCAGGGCTTCCAGAAAGGGCCAAACCCAAGCGCGTGCAGACACCCTTTCGCACGCGCTTGAGAAAGGGGGCCGGGGGGGCCCCCAGGCAGGGCCTGCCGGAGCCGCCGGGGTCGCCGCCGGAGCCAAAACACGGTGCAGCGGCGGCGAGGACGGCGGCAAGGGCCCGGCGTCGATCGGGACGGGGGCGGCCCCAGCGGCGGCCCCGAAGGCGGCTGTATCGCTGCCAGAGGCGCGACCGGCGGCCCACAAGGCCCAGGGAGGCCCCTGGGCAGCCCTGGCGGCGTCCCCGGCGGCGGCTGCATGGACGCAATCGTCCACGCAGGAGGGCCCCCAGGCGATTCAGCTGCGGGATGAGGCTCGCCACCACCGCGCCGCGGGGCCCATCGGCTGCGAGGCCCGCGCGGGCGCCGTCGCCTTCTCGGCTGCCAGCGCAGGTGCCAGCACCGACGCTTTCCCCATCGCCCGCGCAGAGGCTGGCGAGGTCTGGGCCGTGGATTGGTCCAGGCTTGGGGCCAGGTGCTCCGACGTGGGACCCGGCACCAGCACCGACGCCAGCGTCAAGGTCGGCTCCAGCATGGCCCGCGCCAACATCAGCGCCAGCACCGACGCCCGCGCCGACGACGACGCCTTCGATGCCGATGCAGGCGCTGCCGCCTCCGCGACCGCCCACGCCGCGGCCGGCACCGACGCTTGCACCACCGCCATCTCCGACACCGGCGCCTCAGCCAGCACGGACGACGAGGTCTGGGACTTAGACTGGCCCCGGCTCGGCGCCGACGCGGGCCCCGCTACCAGCATCGGCGTCAACGCAGACGTCGACGGCGGCGTCATCGCCTACACCGAAACCAACGCCAGCGCAGACGCCAGCGACGGCGCCGACGCCGCCGCGAGAGCCGGCGTCAGCACCGATACCATCGCGGGGGTCGGGGCCGACGCCGACGCCGACAGGGGCGTCTGCACGGGCGCCGGCGCCCGCGTTGCCGCCGGCGCCGACGCTGGCCCCAACGTCGGCGACTGCGTCGCCGACGCCTCGCTTCCGCACGCGCGCGCTTGGCCCCGCAGGCTCCGTGCCGCACGCGCGGGCATTCTCGCGCGTGCGCGCTGCCCGTTCGGCTTGCTGACGCCCTTAGCGCGACGCGCGCGTCTCGGGCCCCGCGCGGGCGCGGCTTCGCGCCGGCGAGCCGGCGCACCGCGGGTGGGGTGCGTCTGCCCTCTGCCGGAGCGAGGCCGCGGGGGCCAGCTCGGGCGCATGCCGCGCGCTGCCGGCGGGGCTTGCCCAGCCAGGGCGCCGCAGCAGCCCTCGCCGCCACCGCTGCGGGCCGCTCCGCGCCGGCCGGACTGCGAGGCCTGCCGCGAGGGCATCTCCATCGCCGCCGCCGCCGACGCCAGCGCCGACGTCGACGCCAACGTCACCGCCTACGCCGATAGCGACGGCAGCGACGAGGCCTGCGCCGGCGCCAACGCTGACGCGGGCGCCCGCGCAGGCGCCGAGACCAGCGCAGGCGCCATCATCGAGGGGCTGGAGTTCGTGAGCAACATCGAGGGCTCGAGAAGGGGCGCGGGGTCGGACGGGGCCGAGACGGACGTAGAGGCCGATGGGGTCTGGGACATGGTCTGGGTCAGGCTCGGCGCCGCGGGCCCTGAAGAGGGCACCGTTCCCAGCACCGACGCCGCCACCGTCGTCAGCGCCGTCGCCAACGCCTGCGCCAGCATCAGCGCCGACGCCAGCGCCGACGCCGACATCGTTGCCGATGCGCGGGCTGGCACCGGGGCCGCGTCCTGCGACGCCAGCGCCGACGCCCCCAATGCCCCCGCCTACGCCGACATCAACGCCAGCGACGACGCCAGCGCAGACGCCGACGGCGAGGCCTATGATGACGTTGCCGCTTCCGCCGCCGCGACCGCAGGCGCCCGCGCCGACGCTACCAACGTCACCGCCGACGCCGGCATCAACGCCATCGGCTGCGAGGCCCGCGCGGGCGCCGTCGCCTTCTCGGCTGCCGGTGCAGGTGCCAGCACCGACGCTTTCCCCATCGCCCGCACAGAGGCCGGCGAGGTCTGGGCCGTGGTCTGGTCCAGGCCTGGCGCCAGGATCTCCGGCGTGGGACTCGGCACCAGCATCGACGCCAGCGCCAAGGCCGGCTTCAGCATCACGGCCCGTGCCAACATCAGCGCCAGCGCCGACGCCCGCGCCGACGCCGAGGCAGGCGCTGCCGCCTTCGCGACCGCGAACGCCGCGGCCAGCACCGACGCTAGCGCCGCCGCCAGCTCCGACTTTGGCGCCGTAGCCAGCACGGGCGATCTGGACTGGCTCACCGGCACCACGCTTCCGCGCGCGCGCGTTTGGCCCCGCAGGCTCCGTGCCGCTCACGCGGGCATTCTCGCGCGCGCGCGCTGCCCGCCCGACTTTCGGACGCGCTTAGCGCGACGCGCGCGTCGCGGGCCCTTCGCGGGTGCGGCTCCGCGCCGGCGGGCCGGCGCCGTGCGGTCGGGGTGCGTCTGCCCCCTGCCTGAGCGAGGCCGTGGGGGCCAGCTCGGGCGCGTGCCGCACGCTACCGACGGGGCTTGCCCAGCCAGGGCGCCGCAGCAGCCCACGCCGCCACCGTTGCGGGTCTCTCCGCGCCTGCCGAGCTGCGAGGACTGCCGCGAGGGCGACTCCACCTACGCCACCGCCGACGCCAGCGCCGACGTCGGTGCCAATGTCACCGCCTACGCCGACAGCGACAGCAGCGACGACGCCAGCGCCGGCGCCGACGCTGACCCGGGCGCTTGCGCCGACGCCAAAACCAGCGCAGAGACGAACACCGGCGCCGGCATCGACGTGGCCGTCTACGCTGGGGCCAGCGCCCGCACTGCCTTCGGCGCGGAGCATTGCATCCCCGCGATCGGGCACGGCATGCCGCGGAAGACCGATGCCGCCCAGGTCCGGCAGGTCGCAGCCACCGCTCCTACCGCGAGGGGGGCAGCCCGCATGGGCGAAGTCCCCGCGGCAGACCCACCATCTTATCTGGAGTCGCATGGGGATGGGGTTACGTTTCCAGCGGTCGGCCTGGACTGCCCGCCGGCAAAGTCAGAGTCGGAGAACGTGGTCGTACTCAAGGGCGTGCTCCAGGCCGGGGATGCCCAGGTGCTCGACGTCACATCGATGCTCGTGGGCGCCCTGGAACGCCGTGGCGCGCTGACCCGCCCCGGGCAGCCACCGGGCGGGAGGCCCGCCATGGCGACCCCGCCCCGCGAGGTACGGCTACTTGCGCTTGCGTTCACTGGCTCGCGTGGGCCCATCTTGCTGATGGTCGCGTTCGATGGCGTGGTCGTGCTCGCCCTCCCGGCCAGACCCGACTGGCAAGCGTCGGCCGCGGGACAGGGGTCCGCTTGGCCCGGCTGCGAGGGGATCAGCCCAAGGAGCGAAGTCCCAGCGGCCGTTCCACCCTTGGTCTATGGCAGGTGGGTCCTCACAGGTGCGCCGGTGCTCAACAACGCGCGCGCGCTTGGGGGCGAAGCTCTGCTCCACAGCGCGGTGCTCAAGGACGTGGTCCGGTTCGCGGCCGCGCTCCTGCCCCAGGGCGCGCTCGAGGTCACGAGCTTGTCGAGGTTCGGCGGCATGCAGATGCGCACGGTGGTCCGGCTCACGGCCGCGCTCCTGCCCCAGGGCGCGCTCGAGGTCACGAGCTTCCCGAGGCTCGACGGCATGCAGGTGCGCACGGGCGTGCCTGTGGCCAACGGCGCGACGGTGTTCCCGGACGTTCTTGGCATTCCCCACTGCGTGATGGTACTCCCGGAGGGGCCGTGCTTGCAGTGGGCGTGCTTCGTTTGTATTACCTTATCCGCAGCCGCCTGCGACAACCCGCAGTCTACCGCGGGACATGGCCCTGCCGGGCCCGGCCGCGGAGGGACGCGCCCATGGGGCGGGGTTCCAGCGGCGGGCGGCCTGTTGGTGGATGGCCACGCCGATATTGGGCCAGGCCGCGAGGGGACCAGCCCTTGGGGCGAGGTTCCAGCGGCGAAGGTATGTTCGTCCGTGAGACAGGGCCCAGCTGGGCCCGGCCGCGAGGGGACCAGCCTCAGGGGCGCAGTCACGGCGGCAAACCTGCTCTTCGTCGAGGGCCCATGTGGTCGTGTTCACGCGCGCGCTCAGTTCCCGGGGCACGCACGAGGTCACGAGCGTGCCTGCGCTCGACGGCGCGCTGATCGGCGACGTGTTTGTGTTCAAGGGCGCGCGCAGCTGCAAGGGCGCTCGGGTGCTCGACGACATGCCGGTGCTCACGGGCATTGCAGTGTTCAGCGACGCAGTGGCGCAGTACTTGCGGCCGCTGGGCGAGCTCGAGCGAGGGAGCAGTGGCTACATTGCTCGCATCACTTGCTCGCTCATACCGGGTGCGTTGCTTGCCTTTTACGGATCCCGCGACAGTCGACCCGGGGGCCCGCTGAGGGCCGCGGGGCGGACGGCGAGGCCGTTTGCGCCAGCTGCCTGGCGACGCCGCCTGGTGTCGGGAGGGCCTGGTCGAGGTGCAGCTGGCAGCCGAGGGCCTACTCGACGAGGATGCCGAAGGGCGCGACGACGGGGGCGAGCGGATCGACCTACGTTGACATGTTCGCCGGCAGCATGGGGCATCGAGGGCCGCGCGCTGACCGCCACAGGGGAACCGCCCGACGACGGGGATTAGAAGGAGGAGGACCGGGGGGAGCGACGGGCTGCTCGGGCCACGTGGCGTCCTCTGGGCTGCAGCCAGCTTGCACCTCCAGCTCGCGCGTGTGCTTTCGCACGCGCGCGCTCGCTCTCTGCGTGTTCTATGTCGCGTCCGGCGCGACGCGCGCGGCTAGCGCCTTTCGCGGGCGCGATCCCGCGCCGGCGGGCCGGCGGCGCGCGGCCCTGGGGAGCGTTTAGCCCCCCGCGCCTGGGCGAGGCCGTAGGGGCCAGCTCGGGCGCGCGTTGCACGCCGCCGGCGGGGCGCTGCCCAGCCGGGGCGGCCTGGCGCCCGCTCCAGGAAGGCCTCAGGCTTGCAGGCCAGTGGTCGCGCGCCCGGGCGTCCTTCGCCCGCGCGCGGCTGCGTTCTTTTGGTTTTGGCCGTGCGGCAGCAGGGCGTGCCAGAACGCGCGCGCGCCACTGGGCGCGCGCGCGGGCGGCGCGGCGTCCCGCCGGACCCGCGCCTTCAGGGTGGTGCGCGTGGCCGCTTTGCCATTGAAAGATATCTTCATTGTCCTTCCCCCGTCCTCGTCTTCCTTCCTCCTCCTCTTCCTCCCTCTCCGTTTAGTGCACGCGTGGCTTCGCTTAACTTGTATAGTCTGTGATGTTGGTAGACTGCAGGTTAAGCGTAGGGAAGCGGGGGCTTTGCCATAGCCATTTTGGGTCCGTAGTCGTTGGCTCGAGTTCGAGCCAGGACTCGGGTGCCCACCCACCCCGCTTCGCTCCCTGTGCACCCTGCTCCGCTCGGCACCAGATCCGTGCGGCAGCAGGGCGTGCCAGAACGCGCGCGCGCCACTGGGCGCGCGCGCGGGCGGCGCGGCGTCCCGCCGGACCCGCGCCTTCAGGGTGGTGCGCGTGGCCGCTTTGCCATTGAAAGATATCTTCATTGTCCTTCCCCCGTCCTCGTCTTCCTTCCTCCTCCTCTTCCTCCCTCTCCGTTTAGTGCACGCGTGGCTTCGCTTAACGGGGGAATTGTCCATAGTAAAGTTGCAAAGCGGCGGTGGATTACGCTCTCTTGCATGTTCGCATCAGTTGTAGTGCCCGCGTGTTCTTATGCCTCCATGCATCCCTTTTGGGGGGAATGCGCTGTCAAATAGATTCGGCGCATTGAGTGACATCGCCACTTAGCCGCAGCCTGCACATGGAATGTTAACGATTGTTCTTGTCTTCGAGGTTTGAACCTGCCAAACACTAATTCGCGGCTCGTCATCGATCTGCGCCGTTCAAGTGAGTCAGGTTGCACGGACGTTGTCTCCATTGCAGGAGTGTGCGAGCTGAGCGCCAGGAAGTGCACGGCGATGCCATGTGTTATCCGATCGGAAGTGGCACTCGTGCACCTTTGGACTGCACGATCGGTGGAACACCTCAACGCATTTTCATCCGGTGATCGAGTACCAGCGACACGCCGGCCGCCTGTTGCGGACGTCACATTTAGGTTCTGCGCGCTGTATGCGATGCGTGTTGAATGCGTGTATTGGTGCGCTTTCGCAGGCCTAGAGGTTGGCACCAACACCAATTTCGGCGGTGTGCCTCAACCGAGGGAAGAAGATCCCGATCTCGGTGATGGTGGAATTATTCTGGCTTCCAAGGTGGCCGAAGTATTACCACCAGCACCGAAATCGAGGATCATCTTCCCCCTGTGGAGGCAACCCCCTATGTTGGTGTTGGCGCCCATTTCCAGGCCTCCCACGCTTCCCCAGCGGGATGGCAATGCTGCCGTGCTTGGCCTCCGGCGCCCTCCTGGAGAACTACGGCCTCACGGTCAGGGGCACGTTCATCGATGGTCGGGGTCGGGGGGCAGGTTTACTAGCATGGAACATATCCCTATCCCTATGTTGGGCATCTCGTCATCACGATGCCAATCTTAGGGATTCCCTTATTTTTCCCAACCATCCTGTGGTGTTGGGTCCTCGTTTTGAAGAGACGGTGCCCCGCGTTCCCGCCTCCTTCCCCCCTCCCTCCTCCCCCCTCCTCCCCCTCCCACACCCATTCTGGCACACCCCTCACACGTTTCGTGGCCCCATAGGGAGCTCCAGCGAAGGCCCCACTGGCTGCGTTCGCATGCGGTTCCACCCCCCATTTCGGCACACCCCTCACACGTTTCGTGGCCCCATAGGGAGCTCCACCAAAGGCCCCAGTGGCTGCGTTCGCGTGCGGTTCCATCCCCATTTCGGCACACCCCTCACACGTTTCGTGGCCCCAGGGTGAGCTCCACCGAAGGCCCCAGTGGCTGCGTTCGCATGCGGTTCCACCCCCCATTTCGGCGCACCCCTCACACGTTTCGTGGCCCCGGGGGGAGCTCCACGAAGGCCCCAGTGGCTGCGTTCGCATGCGGTTCCATCCCCCATTTCGGCACACCCCTCACACACGCTTCGTGGCCCCATAGGGAGCTCCAGCGAAGGCCCCAGTGGCTGCGTTCGCATGCGGTTCCACCCCCCATTTCGGCACACCCCTCACACGTTTCATGGCCCCATAGGGAGCTCCACCGAAGGCCCCAGTGGCTGCGTTCGCATGCGGTTCCACCCCCCCATTTCGGCACACCCCTCACAGTTTCGTGGCCCCATAGGGAGCTCCACCGAAGGCCCCAGTGGCTGCGTTCGCATGCGGTTCCCCCCCCATTCGGCACACCCCTCACACGTTTCGTGGCCCCATAGGGAGCTCCACCGAAGGCCCCAGTGGCTGCGTTCGCATGCGGTTCCACCCCCCATTTCGGCACACCCCTCACACGTTTCGTGGCCCCATAGGGAGCTCCACCGAAGGCCCCAGTGGCTGCGTTCGCATGCGGTTCCACCCCCATTTCGGCACACCCCTCACACGTTTCGTGGCCCCAGGGGGAGCTCCACCGAAGGCCCCAGTGGCTGCGTTCGCATGCGGTTCCGCCCCCTATTTCGGCACACCCCTCACACGTTTCGTGGCCCCAGGGGGAGCTCCACCGAAGGCCCCAGTGGCTGCGTTCGCATGCGGTTCCACCCCCCATTTCGGCACGCCCTTCACACGTTTCGTGGCCCCAGGGGGAGCTCCAGCGAAGGCCCCAGTGGCTGCGTTCGCATGCGGTTCCACCCCCCATTTCGGCACACCCCTCACACGCTTCGTGGGTGGCTCCATGGGGAGCTCCACCGAACGCCCCAGTGGCTGCGCTCGCATGTGGCCCCCCCCCCCATTTCGGCACACCCCTCACACGGTTCGTGGCCCCATAGAGAGCTCCACCGAAGGCCCCAGTGGCTGCGCTCGCATGCGGTTCCACCTTTTTTTCGGCACGCCCTTCACACGTCTCGTGGCCCCATAGGGAGCTCCACCGAACGCCGCAGTGGCTGCGCTCGCATGCGGTTCCACCCCCCATTTCGGCACACCCCTCACACGTTTCGTGGCTCCATAGGGAGCTCCACCGAAGGCCCCAGTGGCTGCGCTGGCATGCGGTTCCACACCCCATTCTGGCACACCCCTCGCACGTTTCGTGGCCCCATAGGGGGCTCCACCAAAGGTCCCAGTGGCACTGCCCGCTTGCGTCCGCCACCACCCAGCACAGCCCTTGTTCCCTGCGCTTCACCCACCCAGAACAGCGCTTCGTAGCCCTATAGGGAGCTCCACCAAAGGTCCCAGCGGCACCGCCCGCATGCGTCCGCCACCACCCTGCACAGCCCTTGCTCCCTGCCTGCGTTTCACCCACCCAGTACAGCGTTTCGTGGCCCCATGGGGAGCTCCACCAAAGGTCCCAGTGGCACCGCTCGCATGCGTCCGCCACCACGCAGCACAGCCCTTGCTGACCGCGTCTCGCCCACCCAGTACAGCGTTTCGTGGCCCCATAGGGAGCTCCACCGAAGGTCTCAGTGGCACCGCCCGCATGCGTCCGCCACCACCCAGCACAATTGCGGCATTCACAACTGCATATGGTTGGGTCCTTCGCCAGGCTAATTTGAGGGCGCATCCCTAAGATTGACATCGCCTTTTGGGGTGTCAATCTTAGGGATAGGGACAGGTTCGAGGCTGGTAAAGGTGGGCCATTTCCATCGGTGATGTGATGCAAACGGGTTGAGGCAGGACGTTTGGATGTTTTCAAGTTGACGCAGAGGCGAGACGACGGGTTGCTGAAAGCTGCCCCACCCTCTCTGCGCTGTCGTTCACCATGGCGGACTCTTTGTAGGATTTCGACCGCACCCTTGCTTTCGCGAGTAAGTTTCGGAATCAGAGATGTCGGTGGCACTTCCTACACTGGTCTGAGGCCACCATGCCGTGGTGGTCGTGCTTGTGACCGAAGCGGCAGCATCCGTAGAGGAGGAGATTGGCTTGGGACCTTACCGGGATTCCCTTTCAATGCTCAGGCCCTTTTATCCAAAGGTTCTGGGCCTCTTGACCCTGGATCAGGTCTCAGCGGCGAACATGGGCGCAGAGCGTATCGGCGTATCGGAGAACTCTACCAACTTTCGTTTCGCAGCTGGCGCTAAGAGCATCTCAGGTTGTTGCTGCAGCACTTCGATCTTCGATCCTCCAGCTGCTGCAGCCGTCGAGGTCGCGAGGGCGAGGCGCCTTCTGCTGCCTGGGCCTGGCCCCCAGAGGCGAGCTGGAGACTCCCACGCAGTGAGGCTGCTACGGACGGGGGACACGGAAGGCGAGGAGGGTCGTCGTCGTCGTCGCCGTAGCAGTCGTCGTCGTCGCCGCCTCCGCCGCCGCCGACGTCGTCGTCGTCGTCGTCGTCGTCGTCGTCGTCGCCGCCGCCGCCGTCGCCGCCGTCGCTGTCGTCGTCGTCGTCGTCGTCGCCGTCGCCGCCGTCGTCTCCGCCGCCGTCGTCGTCGCCGCCGTTGCCGTCGCCGTCCCCCCACGGGCAGCGAAGGGCCCGTGCACTGGTTCGACGTCGCGGGCGGCGGCGCGCTGCGAGCGCGTTCGGCGCCGCCGCGCGGTGGCCGCCCGTGCGGCGAGCCCGGCTCGCCCGTGGTACGCAGGCGTGGCCCGCGACGATTGGCAACGACGACGGCGACGACGACGACGACGATCCCTGCGGCGGCGGCGGCGACGACGACGACGACGACGACGACGACGGCGAAGACGACAACGACGACGGCGGCGGCGACGACGACGACGACGACCACGACGACGACGACGACGACGACGGCGGCGAAGACGACGACGACGACGACGACGACGACGACTGCCAGCGACGAGGACGAAGACGACGACGACGACTGTCAGCGACGACGATGACGACGACGACTGTCAGCGACGACAATGACGACAACGACGGTCGGCGCTAGTCGGCGACGGCGACGGTCGACGACAGTCGACGGCGACGACCTGTATCGACGACCACGACGACGACGACGGCGGCGGCGGCGACGACGACGACCATGACCACGACGACGACGACGGTCGGCGACCACGACCTGTAGCGATGACGATGACCACGGCAACGACGACGACGACGACGACGACGGTCGGCCACGGGTCGCGACGATGATGACGGCGATGGTCGGCGATTGTCGGCGGAGATGATGGTTGCGACGGTCGGCGGCGGTGGCGGCGGCGGCGACGACGACGACGACAACAACAACCGCGGGACAATGCGGCCTGGGTCGTGCGGGGCTGGACACTCAACCCCGTATAGATATGGACACGCGGTTGGAAAACCTTGGAAAGTCGGTCGTCGTTACTGTGCGGGTTTGCTGTAGGTCTGCGGCGGGGATATCATTCGTTCCAGCAGTTGGGTGTGGCAGTTCGCCGAACTCCCCCGAGAACCCTCCATGGAGGTTTTTTCCCTAATGTTTATCGGGTTTACGGTGTTTTTTTGTTTTTGTTTCAGGGTGTTTTTTTGATTTCTTGCGGTATTTTCCCGGGAGGGAAAGCCATAGACAAAAAACCCAACTCGATTTTTTCTGTGGTTTTTCGGGGTCCTGGGGCTCCACAATCAAATACAAGACTATTGTTGACCCCCCTTGGAAAACCACCGCAAAACCACCCAACTCTGAGACTATTCTGTTTTCTTTTTTCAAGGTTTTCTGTGAGGGGAACTTTCGAAAACCCTTCTAACCATTTTTGTTTTAAGGTTTTTCCTATGGTTCTTCGGTTTTTCTCCAAGTAGGCTTGCCCTATAGGAGTCCTAGCTCAAACCCTACTAATTGGTCCGTTGCCCCTCCCCCCGCTAATTCCTATAGCTATGAAAGAGCGTGTTCTACCGCTGCTGGCGGAAAACCGGGGGGGGGTCACTACTGGTTCAAACCCCTCCCCCCCCCCCTTTCCGGAAAACCGGGGGGGGTCACTACCGGTTCGAACCCCTCCCCCCCCCCAGTTCATTATGAAAAGGGGGAAGGGGGGGGGTCACTACCGATTCAACCCCCCCCCCCCTCGAACTTGAAAACGGGGGGGGTCACTACCAGTTCGAACCCCCCCTCCCCCCCCTCCCCCCTTCGAAAACCGAGGGGGGGTGCGGACAGTGGTGGGGACGGTGGTGGTGGGGACAGTGATGAGGGGACAGCGGGACAGTGGTGGGGACAGTGGGACAGTGGTGGGGACGGTAGTGGTGGGGACAATGGTGAGGACAATGGTGGGAACAGTGGGGACAGTGGGACAGTGGTGGGGACGGTGGTGGTGGGGACAGTGGTGTGGGGACAGTGGGAATGTGGTGGAAACAGTAGGACAGTGGAGGGTACAGTGGTGGTGGGGACAGTGGTGAAGGCGGTGGCGAGGACGGCGGTGGGACAATGGGACAGAGGTACAGTGGGGACAGTGGTGGGGACAGTGGGGACAGTAGTGGGAACAGTGGGACAGCTCAGTGGGACAGCGGAGGAGTCAGTGGGACAGTGGGGACAGTGGGGATAGTCGGGCAGTGGTTGGGGCCGTGGAGAAAGTTGGGAGAGTGGAGCCGTGGTGGGAACAGTGGTGGGGACAGTGGGGACAGTGCGACAGTGGTGGTGGCACTGGTGGGGACAGTAGGGGCGGTGGTGGAACCAGTGGGGACAGTGGTGGTGAGGACAGTGGGGGATGTGGTGAGGACGGTGGTAGGTCGTTTGCCGGTAGTGAAAAGGGCGGCGAATTTTTCCGGGGGGGGACCAGGTTTTCCACAGTAGCGGCGGTGGATCACGCTCTCTCATAGCTATGCCTATGCCCATGCCTCCCCCCTAACTCCTGTGCCTATGCCTATGCCTATGCCTATGCCAGCCTGCCTGCCTGCTTGCTTGCTTGCTTGCTTGCTTGCTTGCGCGCTTGCTTGCATGCTTGTTTGCTTGCTGAGTTGCGGATTCCAATCATGCTTGATTCCTCTGATTCTTTGATTTGAGTCGTCGAATCTATTTGGAGTCAACGCTGGCTGATATTTTCACGGAAAACCGCAGGAAAAAACACCTCCACCGCGGATTTTTGTTGTTTTTTTGTCGGGGGTCTGAGGCCCCAAGATTAGAAGCCCTTCCGGGAAACTTTTGAAAAGCTCCAAACTCGGAGGTTATTCGGTAGTTATTCGGGAGTTCTGCGGCCCCACACTTACAAACACATTTATTTTTGAAAACCACCCGGAAACATCACCGAACATCTTTTTGATTTTTGTGGGAGGGGAAACCTCAGAAACAAAAGCCCAACTCGGGTTTTGTTTGAGTTTTTTTTCTGGTTTCTTTGGCCAGTCCAGGCTGCAGGATTCTCCGAAGGGGGGAAAACAATGGAATAACAAGCCCAACTCAGATGATTTTTGGGGGTGTCGGAGGTTCTCCAGCCAGGCCAGGCTCCCGGATTCTCCGCGGGGGGGGGCAGCTTCGAAAAACTCCCGATTCCTAGTTTTCGTTCAAGGCTTTTTCGGGGGTTCTGGGGCCCCACAATAAAAAACATGACTATCTCTGAGAACCTCCCTGGGGAACTCCCGAGAAACTCCCGACCTCGGCGGTTGCTCGGTGGTTTTTCGGGGGTTCTCTGGCCAGCCCAGGCTCCAGGATTCTCCGGGGGGGAAACATTTCAGAAAAATCCTGACTTTTTTTCGATGTTTTTTCGGGGGTTCTTCGGCCAGCCTCGGCTCCCGGAGTCTCTGGGGGGGAAGCACCGAAAAACAATGCAATTTGGGTTTTTCTCCAAATGTTTTTCGGGGGTTCTGGGGCCCCACAATTAAAATCGATAACATTTTTGATCCTCCCCCAAAAACTCCCGAGGGGTGAGGGAAAGAGAGGGACAGGCGGGGGAGGAGGAGAAGGAGGAGGAAGCGAGCAGAATGGCCAATGGCCTCATGGATGCCTTGCGGAGACTTTTTTTCGGATGTCTCCGAAAAGTTTCTGTGGGTTCTCTTGGAGCGTTTTGGCGGCCTGTTGGCGGTTCTGGGAGCCTCTCAGGGCGTCTTGGTTGCCGCGGGGGAGCCTCTTGGGGCGTCTTGGGGGTCTCTTAGGACTCAATTCAGGACCCCTTGGAAGCCTCTTGGGGCCTCCTGGGTGCCGTTTGGTGGCGGGCAGCGGGGGCCATCTTGGGGCCAGCCTGCAGGTGATCGATCAAGAAAGGGGCGAGTTAATTGTTGACGCTTCGCGTATCTCCAGTCTTACCGTAGCCTGGCTCAAGCCATTTCGGATCAAGGGGAGTCCACCATCTGCAGTCGTCAATCCTGTGCGAAAGCAGTGCTGCCGACGCAGCCCTTGCACCTGCAGCCAGCAAGCTGTCGCTTGCCGTCGCGCAATGCTTCCGCTTGTGTTGCTGGTGCCCCTGGCACTGGTGAGCCTCGACCTCGTGGTGCCGTGGCCATCGGCTTCGGGTGTCGGGCTGCCCCCGGTGCTGGTGCCCTCGAGCTTGGCTCCAGACGCGGTGATGTCGAGGCGTTTGTCTTATTACCACCCTGACTACAACAGCTACGACGACCACGACGCCCCCTACAACTCGGTGGACCCATCTGACGTGCTTTTGCTTTACTACATCTATATATATATATATATATACGGGATTATCTACTTCATGATTTGGGTGCCGCTTATGGTCGCCTTTTTGACTGCATCGTGGGTCTTCGCTTGCCGGTACAAGATGAACGTGACCGACAATAGGCCGCCCCTCCAGGACGGGCTGGCTCCGTGCGCGCAGACGGACGACTTCGAGACACGCCAGTTCGGCTGCTTCGAGCACATGTCCACCTGTCTGCATGCGCTGTGCTGCCCAGTTTGCCGCGCCGCGGACACCTACAAAGGAGCTGGCATCGAAGAGTACTGGGGCGTGGTCTTGTAATTCATATTGGCCATCGTAGTCGGCGACCTCGTTGGCATTATTGTCAAAGTCCTGATTGCCATGCCTCTCCTCGCAAGTTGCCCCCTAAACTACTCCCTAGACACGTGCATGATACTCAATGAAATAGCCATGTCGGTCGGTTACACAGTCTCGATACTCATTGTGGGTCTCTTCCTCCAAAAGTATCGCCGCAAGCTGCGGGCGAAGCTCTGCGGGCGCGAGGATGTGGGGCCGAACATTTTCGTCGACGTCCTCCTGTTCGGGTTCTGCACCAGCTGCGTCGCACAGGAGGCGCGGGAGCTCGACAAAGCTATGGGCGTCACCGTCGAGTGTTGCTGCCAGCTGAGTACAGGCCGGCCCCTCCAGGACGCCCAGCCCTTGGTCGGCCAGCCAGTGCAAAGTCGGGTGATGTAGGATGGCGACGATGGGGTGAAATGGAGGTAGAGAGGACTCGACTGAATCTGATTCTGCCGGCGCGTGCGACTAGCCCGGCGTCTCTATAAATAGCCCCTTGGTGCTTGCGGCCGTTGCGGTTGTGCGTGCCGACCCGGGCGCGGCTTTGCGCTTCAACGAGGGCCAAAGGTGCCGCAATTTTTGTTTAATGCCATTCCCAGCCTGCCATCGTCGACCCCAAGCATCTCGAGAGCGGAGAATGTCTGCACACCGCGAAGAGCAGGTCTGTACATAAGCTCAGTGCTCTTCCCTCCGAGGCGGGATTTGTACATGACCGCCGCCCGGAGGATCCATTTTCGGGGGCCCTGGCAGGCGGTGGACATGGACATGTTCCGGCTCCCAGGGGCCAAACGTGTCCATCTCCACCGCCCGCTGGGGCACCAGGATGTTGCGCCCCAGGCGGTGGATCTGGATGAACCCCCGCCTCGCATTCTTGCCACCGATCCAGCGCCGCCGGGCCGCTCCACGCTGCCACGTTTGGCAGCGCCCTGCCGCCTCGGCTGCGACGGGCCGCCTCGCCGCCGGGCCGCGTCGCGGCAGACCTTGTGTGGTCGACGGCGGAGCCGTGGCCTCTCTCGTATCTGCCGCGGCGCGGCGGCGTCCGGGGCCTTGGGCACGGCGGCGTCAGTGTCTCAGCATGTCTCCGTCTTCTGTGGAGTCAGCGCTCCAGTCTTCCAGGCGGGATGGAAGGCGCGTGGTGTTACAGGGCTTCCCAGCACCAGGACGCTCGGCCCGCAGTGCGCTCAATAGCAGAAGCCCATGTTCTCGAGAGCGGAGAATGTCTGCAGACCGCGAAGAGCAGGTCTGTACATAAGCTCAGTGCTCTTCCCTCCGAGGCGGGATTTGTACATGACCGCCGCCCGGAGGATCCATTTTCGGGGGCCCTGGCAGGCGGTGGACATGGACATGTTCCGGCTCCCAAGGGCCAAAACGTGTCCATCTCCACCGCCCGCTGGGGCACCAGGATGTTGCGCCCCAGGCGGTGGATCTGGATGAACCCCCGCCTCGCATTCTTGCCGCCGATCCAGCGCCGCCGGGCCGCTCCACGCTGCCACGTTTGGCAGTGCCCTGCCGCCTCGGCTGCGACGGGCCGCCTCGCCGCCGGGCCGCGTCGCGGCAGACCTTGTGTGGTCGACGGCGGAGCCGTGGCCTCTCTCGTGTCTGCCGCGGCGCGGCGGCGTCCGGGGCCTTGGGCACGGCGGCGTCAGTGTCTCAGCATGTCTCCGTCTTCTGTGGAGTCAGCGCTCCAGTCTTCCAGGCGGGATGGAAGGCGCGTGGTGTTACAGGGCTTCCCAGCGCCAGGACGCTCGGCCCGCAGTGCGCTCAATAGCAGAAGCCCATGTTCTCGAGAGCGGAGAATGTCTGCAGACCGCGAAGAGCAGGTCTGTACATAAGCTCAGTGCTCTTCCCTCCGAGGCGGGATTTGTACATGACCGCCGCCCGGAGGATCCATTTTCGGGGGCCCCGGCAGGCGGTGGGCATGGACATGTTCCGGCTCCCGGGGGCCAAAACGTGTCCATCTCCACCGCCCGCTGGGGCGCCAGGACGTTGCGCCCCAGGTGGTGGATTTGGATGAACCCCCGCCTCGCATTTTTGCCGCCGATCCAGCGCCGCCGGGCCGCTCCACGCTGCCACGTTTGGCAGCGCCCTGCCGCCTCGGCGGCGACGGGCCGCCTCGCCGCCGGGCCGCGTCGCGGCAGACCTTGTGTGGTCGACGGCGGAGCCGTGTCCTCTCTCGTGTCTGCCGCGGCGCGGCGGCGTCCGGGGCCTCGGGCACGGCGGCGTCAGTGTCTCAGCATGTCTCCGCGCGCTTGGGCGAGGAGACGCCAGCTGAAATGGGGCTCGGGCGCGGCGTACCTGCTACACAAGCATGTGGCGGACTCACAGCACGATGCTTGCCCAAGGGGACCTCCAAGAAAACCCCGAGAAGCAAACATATGTTCTCTCGTTCAGGCAATCTTTTTTTGTTGGCCTTCCCCGCGCAAATAATAGCGTAAATTCGCAAAATCGTAAACCAGCACGTGGCTCGTTACGCGTTTAACGCTGGGGCCGTTTCCGCGCAAATCGGCCAGTGCGGGAACCACGCGCCGCACTCTGGCCATTCCCGCACCCGGAGGCCACAGGTGACATCGTAGAGGCGGCGATGGGTCTATGCCTCCCCTGGCAGGAAGCACACAAGGAATTTCGCAGCCAGTTTGCGGCCACCTGGGGATTCAAGCTGGCCGACTTTGCCTCCCTACACACCAAAATGGAGTACGTCATTAGCCACATCAGCATGCTGGCCACCTTCGCTCATCACCACCCGACTGCAGTGGAACACAATTGCCCCGGGACATGGGCAGGAATGCAGAAGCACGACTTCACCCTGGAGGCCCCCATGCGCGTGCTGGAAGCGATAGTCCAGCCTGCGAATGTAGGCCAGCTAAGCAGTGGAGACTGCTCCATTTGCCAGCTGCACAAAGCGTTGACGGGATCAGAGGAGGGACTAGGCAGTCCGCGCACCATGTCGGACCTGAAGTACATAGGGGGCGGGGTCGCCATGTCCAACCGCCGCCTCGACGAAGACCTCCCGGCCTCGCCAGCCCCTGGCACAACTCTTTCCCCTCCGACAGTACGGGACGAGCGATTCTGCAGGCTGCAGAAGGATGCCAGATACAACTGCGACGGCTGCACCAACACGGGACTACAGGGGACAGTCGGCACCTGGGAAGATGATGGCACCCGTGAGCTGCTCGCCCAGAACCGCGCGCAGGCATACATGAAGGGTAAGAACTGCAAATGGCTCTGTGAGATGTGCTGGGTCAGCTCCCTGGAAAGCAAGGGAATCCACGTTCCTGACCCCAACCAGGCTGACGGCGGTACCAAGAAGGCCATGCAGCAGCGGCTGCAGGAGTACAAGCGCAGAATGGGCGACGAACGAGCGCGCAAGAGAGCTCGGACCCCCCCCTCACTGTCCAGTCTCCCGCTGGGTATCGGACGGCCTAACGAAGCCTCGATCCCTTCATCCCTGAGTGACCTCGTCATGCGGGCGCCGCGCCCCTTCCAGCCAGCCTGCGCCGGCACCGCCCTCCCACCACGCAGGCTCACAGACGGCAGGTTTGGTGCAGAAACGCACCTCACCCAAATGTACTCGGCCACGTGCGACACCTGCCCCCCCGGCTCCCCCTTGCTTGAATGGATGCCCGGCCGTCCAGCCCTGGGATGTTTCATATGGCGCCCAGAGGCGGACGCCAACTGCAACGAGCAGACAGGGCTCCCGTCGTGGGATGCAATGCCCTTCTTATGGGTCACGCAGAAGTGGAACGCAACATGGGCCTGTAGGAGGTGCCTCGTTCACATCTGGAACATCGGCCCGGGCGTCCTCGACCAAGTACTCGACCGCTACTCCGACGAGGTTTACCCCGCCAACCCCACAGTGCGACAGGCCACAACCGACATTCCCGAGGACTGGTGCAACTGCGACATGACGGCACACCTTTCCCCAGCTAGCTGGGCCTCGGGCACAGGCACTGGCACGCTGGTCGCACCAGGCGACGATCAGTCAGCACTGCCCCCTGCTGCCCACGAACAAAGGGGTTCGGCCGACGGAGCCACCACCCCTTACTTCTTTCCCAACCAGCCGCCACCCCCTGCGCCCCAGCTGCCTGCATACTCCACCCACCGGCTGGCAGGGGGGGAGTCGAGAGCCCCCGTTCGCGCTTTAGTGAGGTACCTGATAGAGTGGAGCCACGCATCCTACACCCTCTGGGAGGCCTATGTGCAGCGACTGGGGAAGGATATAGTGGGCGACGTGACCGACGAAACGGGATGGCCCTTTTAGCAATTGCCGCCCTTCCTGGATTCAATCTACGGAGAGGAGATCCCCAGCAACGGCCATCCCCCACACATCCCATGGGACGGAAAGAGGGCTGCTGCGGCCAGGGTTGTCGCACGCCTGGTGGATAGCAACCCCAAGTACAAGAAGGAATGGGAGCAATACGCCAGCAACCTTGACAATCAGAAAGGACAGTGCCCCTACCGTCAGCCGATGCACGTCCTCACGCAGTTCCTCACGGAGCTGGAGAAGTATTTAACCAGAGGGACAATCGAACTCCTCGCCGCCCAACCACAGGACGTGACGTCCAGAGGATCAGAAGAGGAATCGCCTGCTGCCAGCTGGCTCAGCAGGCCCCAGGAGCGGGCGGAACTGCCCGCGCCCGACCAGCGCGGGGAGGAGCACAACGCCACCCTGGCCTGCGCCAGCGCCTCCCCCCAGGAACCTGACGCACCTGGCCCGCCCGATGGGCCCCCCGCAGAGGTGCCTTCCTCATCAAAGCACCCGAACGGCGACGGCAACGTGGAAGGCATTGACTGGGATGACGACGCCAACAAGAAGTCCGAGACGGACGACAGCCCGCCAAGTTCCCCCGACCCAGAACAACGGGGCGGCTCTGCGCACCAAGCTGATGACGCAGACAGTCCAGCTCCCACCTATCCGACGGCGGCCCAAGGCCCCCCCCGTTATGGACCCAGCCCCCCTCCACAGGGCTGAATCCGCAGCCTGGTCCCCATTTGCGCGGGCGTCAGATCGAGGGGCACCGCGCGGCGCATGGAGGAGGGGCGAAGCCCCCCCCCCCCCCAGTGAGGAACGAACTTGGAACGATCGTATCGGTGACGGCCGTTCACCCAGACAATCGGGGAGCGAAGCAGGCCGCCGACCACCCACAATCGCCGAAGACCGCAGCAGAGAACACTCTGCCACACCACCCCGCAGCTCACCCAGGCAGCGCCACAGCTCGCAGGGATGGTGGCACGACGCACGGACAGCAGCAATCCCACCTGCGCGCCGAGACGACCCCATGGGTGGCCTCCCCATGTACCTGAGACCCATCGGCGACGTAGACGTCGCAAGGGACGAGCCTGCGCCAGAAAAGATCACGCGAATGCAGAACATGCTGGTGTGTGTGTGTGTGTGTGTGTGTGCTTTCAATGGGGTGTGGAGCGCCTGGGTCAGAAAGGCGGCCTACAATCAAGGGTGCTCCTGGGTCAACATCGAGTCTGACCCCTGGCGAAACGCGCCACAGAAGTGCGACGACTTCCTCCAGGCATGGAGCAAAGTGGGATACGACGCCTGCAAAAGGGACAGTGAATACCAGCTCCACGTCGACTGGCCAAACGTCATGGAGAAGCAGCGCAGACACGCGCATCGCGACAATAGAGCGCGCGCAGTGGAACCCCATCGGAAGCGGAGGCAAACACCTGTGGACCGATGAGGGCCAAGAGGTTGCAAAGAACCCCCCATGGGCCTCCGATGGCAGAGCCGCGCGGACAGGTGCATCTGGATCCGCAGCCCCCTGGCGTTCTTGGCAGTCCTGGGGCGCGTGGGAGCATCATCGAGACACATGGACCGACGCAGACTGGAAGGCCAGGGGGCAGCGGTCCTCCCCCAGAGGAGATACCCACTACGCGGACAAGCGTCAGCGCGGGTGGGATTTTGACCCCAAGTGATCGCGACATGGCCTTGACGCAGACGCCCAAGAACCACCGCAGGTCGGAGGGGTCTGCCCGCCCGCGCAGGGTCCTTCCGCGGGCGTGCCTCACGCTGCCCCCTACCTGCTCATCGGGTCCTAACTGGGGTCCCGTGAAGGATGCCCCACGTAGCCTATCTGCGGCTCAAGCCTTTCTTCACCCAGCCATGCCAATTCTCAGAGTTGCCGCTCGGACTGTCATGGAGCGCAACGCTTGCTTTTTGGGCAATGACGACCTGTGGCAATTGGGAACGGCCTCCCCCGCCCTCTACAGTGTGGTTTCCATCGCGTTCACCTTGTGGGCTATCTGGGGCCCCTCCGTTCCAGGCGGTGCCCGCTGGGTTGGCAGCCCCATGGTCCTCAACCGGCCCTTTGCTGCGCACAGCAATTCAGGAGTGGACTGAGGAACGAAGCGTGCCAGCCCCCAACAATCCAGACCCCTCATGGGCGTCCCCTACCTGGGCAGGGATTGGTTTCACCGCAGCGCCAGGCCTCGGCCTTAATACCCCCGTGCGCCTCTTTTGGGGTAGAGGTGCACCAATGCCCATGCGCTGTGCACTAGACAGCCCACGCTGGTCTCGTGGCACCCTTCGTAAGGCGGGTGGCGGCTGAAATAACCCACCACCCGTGTACCGCTGGGACACCCACTTTATCCCCCCTGGGAAACCTACTTTGGCGGGCTGGGGATGGTGGCCATTGGCCCGCCCCGCGCGCTCCACCGGGCTCCGACGCGCAGCACCTCGCGTGCTTCCCCCCCGACGATGCGGCCCTGCAGCTGGGGCGCTGCGTTCCCCAGCATGATCAGGCACCCTGTTCCCCCCGTGACCGAGGTCCCACCGCGTCGCGCGGTGCGATCGCAATGGCCAGGGTCTCGCTGTGCTCGCTGTGGCGTCGCCTCCCCCTCCTCCATTCATTCAATTGATTTTGCGGCTATCGGCTGCGTCTCCTCCTTCCCCTCTCCTCCTCCTGTGGATTCGGCCACGTGCGATTTCCCCCCTACCGAGGCTCTTGGAGCACTTGGGTCTATGCACCACCTGGCGGCTCTCCCGCAGAGCTCCGAGGTGAGGGCGGGCCGCGCTGCCGCCTGGTGTTGCTCTGGCAGCTCGGGCCCCTGCCTGCCCCGTCGCCGCCAGGGGCCGGACCTGGAGTGAATGCGGTACGGCGAGTGGTACACCCTTTGCTCGTCTGTCGACGTTCCCCCTTCTGGTCCACCACGGCCCCCTGTTGACGCGCGCCGCTTGGTCCCCCCGTCCACCGTGCGGGGTAAGCTGCCTGCGTCTTTCGCCGACGACGTGGTCCACCCCTGGGCGGGAGCCATCATCGTGCTCCTGGTACTGCACAAGTGGTTCATCCTTGACTGTACTCATGCTCTCCTACGGGTTGGTCCATGGTGCTCGGTCACACCTGCTGCCGTTCCCCCGACATTCCGGGTCAGGCAGTCAAGGTTGGGACTCCGCGACTGGATCGACGTCGGTGCACTGGTCGGTGGCTCACGTCGGATCGCGCCCAGGAGTCCAAGTGAGTGAGGCTGACCTGCCCCCCCCTCTTCTGCCCGCGCTTTCCCATCTCTCTCGCCTCGTAGTGGTGAGCGGTGCGGCCTCGCGTGCCCACTGTCCCGCCACTTGGCTGACATGCCCCAGCTTGTGCTCTGTGGACTGGACGGTTTGAGCTGGCGCCACTGTGCGACTCCTCTCCGTCTACTCCAGTCTGGTGCTTGCGTTCCCGTTCGCGGGTTGCTCGCATTTTAACAGGGGGCATTTTGCCTCTTGCAGGTGCACCTGTTGCGTCGGCCTAGGCACCTTCGTAAGCAATTATCTCGCCCTGTGCCCCAGACGCGCCCGCCCCGCTTCTCGGACTCATCCTTGGAGCCGCCAATCAAAACAAGTATCTCCAGTCTCATTAGTCTCTGGGTAGCCGGCTGTGACCTGACTCGCAGCTGGCGCGCTCGCCCGCGGCCGCTGATTAAAAAATATATATATATATCCAGTCGCCAGCCGTGAGCGCCCGCTGGGCAATGAGGCTTCGCCCGTAGCCCGGGTTGACCTCTGACGCTGCGTGCGCCTTCGTTCGCGGCTGCGACGGGAGAAACTATCTCCAGTCGCGTTTCCGGCTTCGCCCGGCGTCCCTCGGCGGCAGCTCCGGCGGCCGTTACTTCGCGCGCTAGGTAATTAGGTTCATTCGTAGCCCGGGCTGACTTCGGACGCCGCCTGCGCTTTCGCTTGCGGCCGCGACCAAAAAAACATCCAGCCTCCCATCCAAACACGATCGGGGGCCTTCTTGAGTCCCGCCGCCCGCCGCCCGCCCGCCGTGTTTCCGTGTTCAACACAACACCCGGTATTCAACAATGTCCGTATCCAACACAACGTCGGTTACTCAATAGCCTCCATCTCCAACACAACACCCAGTATTCAACAGCATCCCGCTGCAAGAGAAAATACTTTACAGTTCTACTAAACTCCCGATCCGCCCGCCCGCAGCCCGCCCGCCCGCCGGCTGGCCGCCGCCCGCCCCCCGCTCGCCCGCCGTGCTTCCGCGTTCAACACAACATCCGGTATTCAACAGCGTCCGTCTCCGACACAATATCGGGCACTCAACAGCCGCCGTCTTCAACGCAACATCCAGGAGTCAACAGCATCCCGTTGCAAGAGAGAATCTTTCGGAGTTTTGTTCAAATCCCGATGCGCCCGCCCGCCCGCCCGCCCGCCATCCGCTCCCCGCCGCCCACTCGCCGTGTTTCCGCGTTCAACGCAACGCCCAGTATTCAACAACGTCCGTCTCCAACACAACACCGGCTATTCAACAGCTTCCGTCTCCAACACATCACCCAGTATTCAACATCATCCCGCTGCAAGAGAGAATCCTCAGGAGTTCTACTAGACTCCCGATCCGTCCGCCCGCCGCCCTCCCGACCGCCGCCCGCCCGCCGCCCGCCCCCGCTGCCCGCCCGCCGTGCTCCCGCTTTCAACACGACACCTAGTATTGAACAGCGTCCGTCTTCAAGACAAAACCCAGTACTGAACAGCTCCCGTCTCCAACACAACACCCAATACTCAACAACATCCCGCTGCAAGAGAGAATCCATAGGAGTTTCTGTTCAAATCCCGGTCCGCACGCGGCCCGGCCCCCCGCTGCCCGTTCGCTGTGCTTCCGCGTTCAACGCAGCATCTAGTTCTCAACAATGTCCGGCTCCAGCACAACACCCAATTTTCAACAGTTCCCGTCTCCAACACAACACCCGCTACTCAACATCATCCCGCTGCAAGAGAGAATCCTTAGGAGTTCTACTAAACTCCCGATCCGCCCGCCCGCCGCCCGCCCGATCGTCGCCTGACCGCCGCCCGCCCCCCGCCGCCCGCCCCCCGCTGCCCGCACGCCGTGCCGTGCACCCGCGTTCAGCACAATAACTACCCAGTACTCAACAGCGTCCGTCGCCAATACAACACCCAGTACTCGACAGCTTCCGTCTCCAACACAACACCCAGTACTCAACAGCATCCCGCTGCAAGAGAGACTCTTTAGGAGTTCTGTTCAAATTCTAGACGCTTCGCGTATCCCCACCACCGTAGCCAATTAGCCTCGCCCGTGGCCCGGACGTTGCCTTCGCCGCCTGACCATTGTCTCGCGGCCGCGACCAAAAAAAAGTATCCCCACCAGCCCATTCAGAAACGATGTCCAGGCGAGGTGAGGTGATCAGGGAAGTGCGGCAGCAAAGAGGGGAACGGCCGAACCGTGCAAAGGAGTGAGGAGGAGAAGGAGGAGGTGGATGGATGGATGGATGAGGGAGTGGGAAGAAGGAGGATTAACTAATAGGGTGAGGAGGAGGCGGAGGAGGAGGAGGAGGAGGAGGAGGAGGAGGAGGACCAGAGGTCTCTTGGATGCCTCTCGGAGCCTCTTGGAGTATCTCTTGGGCGATTCTTGGTGGCCTCTTGGGGCGTCTTGGGGGTCTCTTCGCGATCCTGGGGGGCTCTTCGGGTTCTTGGGTGCCTCGGGGGGGCCTCTTGGGGCCGCTTGGGGTCTTCTTGGGGACCTCCTGGGGGCCTCTTGGGCGCCTCTTGGGGCCATCTCGGGGCCATCTTGGGACCTCTTGGGGCCTCCTGGGCGGGCTCTTCGGGGTCTTGGGTGCCTCGGGGGGGCCTCTTGGGGCCGCTTGGGATCCTTTTGGGGGCCTCCTGAGGGCCTCTTGGGGGCCTCTTGGGGCCATCTCGGGGCCATCTTGGGACCTCTTGGGGCCTCTGTGGCGCTTCTTGGAGCCATCTGTGGAGGAGATCGATCAAACAAGAGGGGAGCTTTAATTAGGGTCCCCCCCTCAGGAGGCCAAAATGGGGCCCAAACCCTAGTAAAACAAATGATTTTGGCTTCCTCGCCGAGGCCGGTTTGGACGCCCTGACACCTCGCGAACCCCCCCGTCCAGATCCAGCTCCAGGGGAGGGGGTAGGACGAGGGGTAAACCCCTCCTCGAAGGGGAAGCAGGGGGTGGAAGAGGAAACGCTCTAAACCACCGACGCCCAGAGGGCTGGTGGGATTCCGAGCTGCCCGCCGCCCGCCCGCCCGCCCGCCGCCCGCCCCCCGCCCCCCGTTCGCCGTGCTCCCGTGCTTAACACAATACCCAAGTTTTGACAGCGTCCGTCTCCAACACAACACCCAGTTCTCAACAGCCTTCGTCTCCAACGCAACACCCAGTACTCGACATCATCCCGCTGCAAGAGAGAATCCTTAGGAGTTATGTTTGCATCCCGATCCGCCCGCCGCCCGCCCGCCCGCCCGCGAGCAGCTCTTCCGCGTTCAACACAACGCCCGGTACTCAACAACGTCCGTCTCCAACACAACAACGGGTATTCAACAGCTTCCGTCTCCAACACAACACCCGGTACTCAACAGCATCCCGCTGCCGGAGAGAACCCCCAGCATTTTTCTCAACTGAAATCCCGATCCGCCCGCCCGCCGCCCGCCCGCCGCGCGACCGCCTTGCTTCCGCGTTCGTCCAGTACTCAAGAGCTCCCGTCTCCAACACAACACCCAGTACTCAACAGCATCCTGCTGCAAGAGAGAAATAATCCCTGGGAGTTCTGTTCAAATCCCGATCCGCCCGCCCGCCCGCCCGCTGCCCGCCACGCGCCGCCCGCCCGCCGTGCTTCCACGCTCAACACAACACCCAGTACTCAACAGCGTCCGTCTCCAATGCGAAGCCAAGTACTCGACAGCTCCCGTCTCCAACACAACACCCAGTACTCGACAGCATCACGGTGCAATAGAGAGAATTCTCAGGAGTTCTGTTCCATTCCCGATCCGCCCGCCGCCCGCCGCCCGTTTGCTGTGCTTCTGCGCTCATCACAAAGCCCAGATACTCAACAGCGTCCGTCTCCGACACAATATCGGGTACTCAACAGCCTCCGTCTCCAACGTGACACCCTGCATTCATCTGCATACCGCTGCAAGAGATAATTTTTTGGAGTTCGATCCAAATCCCGATCCGCCCGCCCGCCGCCCGCCCGCCCGCCGCCCGCCCCCCACCGCCGCGCGCCCGCCGAGCTTCGGCGTTCAACGCAGCATCCAGTTCTCAACAACGTCCGGCTCCAGCACAGCACCCAGTTTTCAACAGCTCCCGTCGCCAACACAACACCCAGTACTCAACAGCATCCTGCTGCAAGAGAGAACCCTAAGGGGTTCGACTCAAATCCCGATCCACCCGCCCGCCCACCGCCCGCCCGCCCCCCGCCGCCCGTCCGCCGTGCTTCCGCGTTCAATCAAACACCCAGTACTCAACAGCGTCCGTCTCGAACACAATACCAGGTGCTCAACATTTCCCGTGTCCAATGCAACACCCAGTATTCAACATCATCCCGCTGCAAGAGAGAATCCTTAGGAGTTCTGCTAAACTCCCGATCCGCCCGCCCGCCGCCCGCCCGACCGCCGCCCGACCGCCGCCCGCCCCCCGCCGTCTGCCCGCCGTGCTTCCGCGTTCAACACAACACCCAGCACTCAACAGCGTTCGTCTCCAATACAAAGCCCAGTACTCGACAGCTCCCGTCGCCAAGGCAACACCCAGTTCTCAACTTCATCCCGCTGCCAGAGAGACTCCTCAGGATTTCTGTTCAAGTCCCGATCCGCCCGCCCGCCCGCCCGTCCTCTGCCCGCCCGCCCCCCGCCGCGCGCCCCCCCGTGCTTCTGTGTTCAACACAACACCGGGCATTTAACAACGTCCGTCTCCAGCACCACCCACTCTTCCACAGCATCCCGCTGCCAGAGAGAACCCTCAGGAGTTCTGCTAGACTCCCGATGCGCCCGCCCGTCGCCCGCCCGACCTCCTCCCGTCCGCCGCCCGCCCCCCGCCGACCGTTCGCCGTGCTTCCGCGTTCAACACGACACCCAGTACTCAGCAGCGGCCGTCTCCAACACAGAACCCAGGTGCTCCACACTTCCCGTCTCCAAACACAACAACCAGTACTCGACAGCATCCCGCTGCAGGCGAGGCTCCTTAGGAGGTCTGTTCCATTCCCGATCCGCCCGCCGCCCGCCCGCCCGCCCGCCCGCCCCCTGCCGTCTGCCCGCCGTGCTTCCGTTTTCAGCACAGCACCCAGTACTCAACAGCGTCCGTCTCCGACACAATATCGGGCATTCAACAGCCACCGTCTCCGACGCAACATCCAGGACTCAACAGCATCCCACTGCAAGAGAGAACCCTCGGGCCAAGACTACCTCGGAATACCCTTTCGACCCCCCCATTTTGGTGCTTTTTCTAGTTTTTTCAGGGGGTCTGGGACGCTCGAAACACATCATTTTTGAGAACGTTCCGGGAAGCATCCGTCCCCTCCCAAGGTTTTTTGTTGTTGTTCCATGGTTTTTTTCGGAGGTTCTGGGGCCATACACTTCGAAGCGAAATTATTTTTGAAAACCCACCAGAAAACAACAGAAGAACTTCCAATTCTGTTTTTTCGGGGGATTTTCGGGGGTTCTGGGGCCCCACACTTAAAATTACAGTATCATTTCTGATAAACACTTGGTTTTTATTATTTTTTCTTTCATTTCGGGGCCCCACAAATAATACCCAGTACTCAACAGCGTCTTGGGGCCCTCCTGGCCTGTCTTGGAGCCCTCTTGGGCCCGAAAGAGTTACGCGACGAGACGCGAGAAACCCTAGGGGAACGGAGGCAAAGCCCCTTCAGGACTGAGGACTAAGGCATAGAGGGTTTTCCGGATGGTTTTCAGAAATTGTAGTGTTTTTAATTGTTGGGCCCCCAGAGTCGTTGGCAAACCATCGAAAAACAGCCGAGTTGTAGGTTTTGGAGGGTGTTCTTGGTGGATTTTCAGAAATACTATTGTTGTAAGATGTGGGCCCCCCAAGCCCTTAGAACAAAAACAAGACATGTCCTTGAGTTGGAGGGTTTTCCGGGAGTGTTTCTGGTGTTTTCCAGAAGCCGTATTGTTTTTATTTGCGGGACCCCAGAATCCCAGAAAAAAAACATAAACATTTCCGTTTTGGGTTTTTTTCAGGTGTTTTTTGGGTGGTTTTCAGAAATCGTGTTGGTTTTATGTGCGGGGCCCCAGAGCCTCCGAACAGATTCATAAAACAAAACCCGACTTCGTTTTTTTATGATGTTTCTGGTAGGTTTTCAGAAATCGTTTAGTTGAGAAGTATGGGGCCCCGGAACATTAGGAAAACCATAGACACGATCCCGAGTTGGAGGGTTTTCAAGGTTTTCCAGGCAGGTGTTCGACATAGTTTTGTTTTTAATTGTGGGACCCCAGAGCCGCTGGAAAGTGATGAAACAACCAACGATTTTGGGGTTTTCTAGGGTTTTTCTGGGATGCTTGTTTTTAAGTATGGAGCCCCAGATCCTTTGAAAAACCACAGGACAAAGAACACACGAGTTTTTGTTTTTTCTTGAGTTTTTCGGTTGGTTTTCAAACATACTTTGGTTTTTACTTGTAGGGTCCAACCTTAGAAAAAAAACACGGGTCAACCTCAGACTTTTGTTGTTGTTGTTGTTCTTTGGTGTTTTCCGCCGGGTTTTCTGATATAGTGTTGTTCTTAATTGTGGGGTCTCAGAACTCAATAATAATATAGTCATACTAGTAGTAAATCAATGAGAACAACAACTCCGATCAGAAACAACCTCCGAGTTGGGTTTTTGCTCGGGGGGGTTCCGCGCGGTTTTCAGAAATAGTAATGTTTTTTCAGTGTGGGGCCCCAGAACCCTTGAAACAACCCTTGAGAACCCCCATATTGGTTTTTTTCGGTGGTTTTCCGCTGGGTCTTCAGAAATAGTTTTTTTTGTGGGGCGTTTTCCGGGGGGTTTTCAGAAACAGTTTTGTTCTTAATCGTGGGGCTCCAGAGCCCCAGGAAAACCACCGAGTTGGGTTTTTTTTCTGGCTTCCTCCCGGAACAAAAACGCTCGAAAATCCTTGCTGGCCAGCGCCCTTGCGCCAGCAAGGGGTGTGAAATGAGCGCTGCCTGGCTGGAGTCTTCTGGATGCACATCCGCGACACCCTGTCAGGACAGGGCGCCGGCGAAAGCTCCACTGGGCGGCGAGGGTGGGGAAACGAAGACGCGCAGCGGCCATGCTTGGCTCTTTGCGCGGAGCCACGGGAGAGCGTCGTGCGCCAGTGGCCCTGCCAGACGCAGCGCTGGCCGCGAATTCGTGTGCGGCAGTGCGCTGGCAGAGCGGCGACGAGGAGCGCGGGCATCACCCCAATGTGGCGACGAGGGGCGCCCGGCGGAGAGCAGCAGGAGCACCTGGCGCAGCAGAGAGGGCAGGGCAGGGTGCCGAGAGCGCCACGCCGCGCCGGCCGCGTGACAAGGCGCCGGGGGCGGGGTGCCGGGAGCAGAAGGCTCTCCCGCCCCCCATCCCCCTCTGCGGCCTGAGTGCGCCGCCCAGGCCAGCAGGGGGGCGTCGTGGGGGCATTGGGTCCCCGCAGCTGCAGCACGCCAGAGAGGAGAGCCGCCTTCCTGCGGCTTGAGTGCGCCGCCCAGGCCAGCAGAGGGCGTCATGGGGGCATAGGGTCCCCGCAGCTGGATCACGCCAGAGAGGAGAGCCGCCTTCCTTCCTCTCTGCAGAGACGCGCCGTCCCGCCAGGCGCCGCGGGCCCGCGGGGCAGGCCGTGAGGCGTGGAAGTGAAGAGGCGGCGCCGACGAATTGCGAGGGCAGGCTCCCGATGATTTTCCGGTTGCAGAAACGAGTTTATGATTCGTGAAAAACCACAGGGCGACCCCAGAGTTTTTTCTGTTGTTTTTCTTCCGGGGGGCCCCCTCCCGGAGCCCCCAGCAGAACTTTCGGAACAAACCGAAGTTTTTGTTGTTGTTGTGTGGTTCTTCTGGGCGGCTTGCAATCATACTGTTGTTTTGAAGCGTGGGCCCCCCGGGCGGCGGAAAAGCCTCAGATGCTAGTTTCTTCCCCCTCCCCCGGAAAAACCACCCGAACAACCTCCGAACAACCTCAGGATAAACTCGAGTTGGTTTTTTTTTTCGGGGGCGCCCCCCGCCGGAAAGTCCCAGAGCAAACAATGAACATCACAAGAAGCAACCTAGAACACTGAAACATAACAACCCGCGAGTTGGGGGGGTTCGGGGGGGGTAGCTCGAATGGCGATTCGAAAAGGGTTTGCCCGGTCGTTCCCGGGGGCCCCCGAACAACCTCGGTTTAACAAACAATAGTTTTTTTTTGTTTTCCCCAGGGTGTTTTTTATCAAACATACTTTGGTTTTAAAGTGTCGGGCCACGGAACTCCCCCAACAAAGACCCCGAGCCCCCCCCCGCTCCGGGGCCCTTGGGGGAAAACCGTGGATCAACTTCCCAACTCGGGTTTGTTTCGGGCGTTTCCCCGGGGGATTTCAGGTACATTGCGCGCCAGTCTCCGTTCCAGAGCGTTCGGGAACGCCTTCAGAGCGCTGCGAAACGCTCCGAGAAGGCCGCGGCGCCCGATGCGTCTTCCAGCGTTGCCAGACCTCAGAGATCTCCGATCGAGGGGGAGGTCTTTCGTTTTGCACACCCCCTGTTTCGTTCGGCGGGGAAGGAGCTTGCCCGTCCTCCTCCTCCTCCTCGCCGTCTTCGTCGTTGTTTTCGTTGTCGTCGTCGCGTCGGAGATTTTTTTCCCTCGCTTGTTGGGTGGGCTTGATAATGTTGGGGGTATCTCTTTCCCAGGGAATAATCCATTGTGGGCTACCTTGACAGGACTTGTGAGCATCTTCTCATGAGGGTTGCAGTGATATAGTTACCAGTTTCCAGCTACTTTTAAAAGGGGTTCCATAACCTTAGCAAGGCGATCCTTGTCCGATGTTGTCCCTGTCCTGTCTGCGGCTTGCTGGGGTCCCCATTTCCCCCTCGTGGCAGTGCCCCAGGGGCGGTTCCGCTGCGTCCGCCGCCGGGGGAGGGGCAGCTTCGTCGGCCTCAGGAGGGCCCCGTGCAGGGCGCCCCCCGGGGCCCGCCCCGACCAGCACGCTTGACCCGCGGGAGCGGCGTGCCGACCGTGCCTCGTGGGCGGGGAACGGATCTGCATCTTGGGATACAATTCCTCGGAGGTTGCATTCAGAATCGGCGTTCGCATTCTCTGGATCTCGTATAAAAAGCGGGGGGATCTGCATGTGTGTGGGGGGCCGACGGGCCTCGTCAGAGAAAACTGTTTGGGGGTCTCGATGTTGGATCCGTTGTTGCACCGCTCTTGGGGGTCCCCGACGCTGCCAAACACTTTTTTGACCCACCCCCCGCTGTATTGTGAGATTTTGAGTATCCCTGGTCGAATACTGGCCGAATCCTGCTTAATCCAGCTTAATCCCGCTTGATCGGGGTTAGCCCCGCTTCGTCCAGCTTTACCCCGGGCTGAATCCAGCAAGATCTGGCCCGATTGCTCCATCATCGGGTTTTGGCCGTTAGTTGTTCTGGCGAAGACGTCCCGGGACCTTGGAGTTGCTTCATACATACCCAAGCCGACGTTGATCTTTTTTTGGATAAAGAATATGAGAACACCGATGGATCCAATTTGATCCCTTTTCGGGTGTGCGATTGTGTCGTGAATCGTAACTTTTGCTTTGCGCGGATCCAATTCCCCGCGTGTGACAAACCAATCAAACCATATATTTCCCAGGAATAAATAGGGGAGAGGGGTACCTCACAGGACGGAGAGGGGAAGGCGGAGGTAGGAGGCACGAAAAAGGGGGAGGAGGGGAGACGGGACGGGAGGAGGGAAGAAAGAGGAAGAACGATCAGGGAGGAGTGGGGGAGGGAGGAATAATGGGGAGGAAGAGGAGGAGGGATGAGCGATGCGGATGGAGGAAAGAGGAAGGAGGAGGAGGTGGGGGGAGGAGGGAAGAGGTGGGAAGAGGAGGGAAAAGGAGGGAAGAGGGAGGACGGGGAGCATGAGGACACACAAGCAAAGTGTAAAGATCGGAAGTTCGAGCACCACAGCGCGCCCGGCCAACCCCCTCAACTCCTCCCATAAAATGTGGTTGCTCGAGCGCCACAGCGGGCCTGGCCATCTCCCAGAAATCCTCCCATAACACAAGGGTGCTCGAGCGCCACAGCCGGCCTGGCCAACTCTCGCAACTCCTCCCTCTAAGATATGGCACGCCCCGAGCCGAAGAGAGCGCTACGTGTATCTGCTCATCTGAATGGCGCGTCGCTTCCAACACTTGGGGCTCAAGAGGAAAATCTGTCGGCCTGCGTGAGTAACATGCTCACGGCCTGGTGGGCCGGGCCACGGGCCCGCAACCCCCACGGAACACGATGTTTGTTTCTCTGCGGATGCCCCGCGTGGAACGTGCACCCGTGTGGACGGGCGTCCATTGGATACCGCCCTCCTGGAACCCAGACCGCGAGGGCGCGGATGTGGACATGCTCGGCGCTCGTGGATGCCTCGCCCCTCCCTCCCAGAGGCCAATCTGGCATCACCCAAGCATACTTTTATATGTGTGCGTCGGCCCCCCAGGGACGACCCGCGCGCTCTCAGAAATCCTATAGGATATGCTCGGTTGGCGGCGTTTTTTGGCCACGCCGCCTGGGTTTCTGTACTATATGTTCGGTTCGGGCGTGCGCCTTCAGGGTGGGCACACAGCACTAGCATGTCCCTAAGCGTCCCGTCGACGGGAGCGCGGAGCCACGATCGCTGCGAGCCCAGAGCAAGGCATTCTCCCCTGTCGTCGCCACTGACCAACATCAGTGAGTCATATCGCAAATTGTCGATTTCGGTCTTTATTGTTTTTGAAATCCTTTGAAAAGCTTGCGGGAACAGCTGGTTCAATTTTCCAAAACCACATGTCGTGCCAGATTCGCATTATCATTGCGATGGCTTCTACGTGCCAGAAGTTTCGCATCGACAATGGGCGCCCCCAGTATTGCGCTATCGCGCTGGAACTTCTTGGAGATGCTATCATCCGGTTTTGCGTCTTGCGCGGCAGGTTGGGGCGGATCGCGGCGCACTTCTCGCGCGAGTGGTGGGGGTCGGCCTAGGGTTCAGCACTGCTCCGGGCGGGGACGCAAGGTTCGCGTCGGCGACTACACACGGGGGGGGGTCGCTGGGGTGTGGCGCCTTTGTGGCATGGGGCGGGCAACGCGCTGCCCTCGTCGGGCCAACCCCGGGGCGCGGCGCAGAGCTCCGCCGAGGTCGTTGCGCCCGCCCCCCAGGGGTGCAGCCTGCAGACCACGCCCTCTGCAAACGACGCCCTCGGGAGTCGCCGATCACCACCCGCCAAGCCCCCCCCAACCGAACGCGAAAGCTTCAATTTGCTTTCTCTTTCCAGGAGGGGGGGTGGTCGGGGAACCTTGAGAAAACGCATCTGGAGCCAAACCATGACATGCATTCTGAGGTCCGCGCGGATTTTTCGGATCGGCGTTGGACCCTGGCGCGCAGAGCGCGCAAAGGGCGGCGCCGTGGGCGGCGCCGGAGGCGCCGCCAGGGGGCTCCAGCGCCGATCCGAGGAACCCGCGCGGACCTCCGAGTTTCTATGTTTTGGCCATTCTTCGTTCCCCCGAACGCATCTGGAGCCCGTGCCCCCCCAACCCGAAATTCTGGTTTTCGGGCTGGTGTGGGGTGGTCCGGTAGGTGCTCCGCCGATCGTGGCGCGCCCGCTCGGCCCGTGCGACCTGCTGCGCGCGCCCGGGCGGGCCCGTCCGGGCCGGGCGCCGCGGCGCGACGCCGGCCTGCTCGGCACGCCGCCGGGCGGGCCTGCCAGGGCGCCCTGCGATCCGATTCGCTGCGATTCGATTCGCTGGCTGCGGCCGCGCCTCGAGTTCGATGCGATCCAGCTCTGTTCACCTGCGTCGGCCAGGGCCGGCCGGAAGCGAGGCGCGGCGATTCGATGCCGATCCGGTTCGGGACGATTCGTTGGCGATTCGATCCGCTCTCGATCCGATCCGATTTCGCGGTCCGATCCAGCGCAGGCCTGCCTGCTCGGCACGCGCGCGGCCGCCGTCCGCCCGTCGACGGAAGAGGCGCGAGGGCCGTGGCCAGGATGCCGCGGGATATCGTCGACGCCGATGTTGGTCACGGTCCGTGTTGGCCGTCGCCGATCTGCGAAGAGGGTCCACGAGGCGAGGATCATCAAGATGGGCCATGGCAGAGATCGGCGTTGGCGTTCCCGCGTTCAGTCTCGGCCATGGTCCTGGTCATCTTTTATGCCCCTCCAACCATCGCGCCAGGTGGGGTCCGCGTTGGTGGCGTCGCCGCATGGATCGGCCCGGGTCCTGTCCTGCCCCCCACCAGCGTGCGAGAGCGCGCGGCGTCGGGCGCGTCAGTGTCTTCCCCTCTGCGCTGCACGTCTTCGCAGGTGTGCCCCAGCTGCTGGCCAGGGCTCTGCGCATGGCGCCACCCACGGGTTGGCCACCCCTCTGGTGCTGGCCCAGTGGGGGGGTCCCCCCGGCCGCTGAGCTCGATGCGGCGTCAGCGGCCTCCGCGCTCGGGTTTGGCCCCCCCGCGCCCAGGGTCACTCTTGCCTCGGGTCACCGTTGCCGCCTTGCGCGTAGCCGGGCAGACAGGGGGGCGGTCGGTGCCCATGCAGATCAGTGCAGGCTCGCGGGTTCGTGCCAGTTGCCCGTGGCAGGCCGATCTTGCCAGTGTTCGAGCGCAGCAAGATCGCGAGCCACAAGGCTGGCCTGCGTGTCTCTTGTGTGCGGTCATGGAGCACACGCTATGGAGGATTAGCATGTTGAGCAACGATGAATTCGTGAGTCACACTGCTGGCCTGCATTTCTGTTGTGTGCGGTCATGGAACGCAAGCGTTGGAGGTTTAGCATGGTGAGCAGCGGTGAACGTGCAGAGCGAGCGGCATGGTAGAGCAGTTCGGGGTCCCCCAAACGGTGTGGTGACCACACCGCGTGGTGAGTCAGTTGGGGATTCGGGGTCGCCGCACGGTTTTGAGAATCGGGTCGTTCTCCGCGAATGTCTCGGGCGACTGGGGCCTCCAGTGTCCCAACTCGTTCGGTCCGTCAACACACGGTTTTGGGGCCCCGAAGCAGTAGCTGTGCCAGCGAAAGGTGGGCAATCAAGGTGTAAGTTGCGCAGGGGTTGCCTTTTCCTCCTTCCGTTTCCGCCCCCTCTCTTTCCACCTCCCCCTTTGTTCGAGCAAACGTGAGATTGGAGTGTGCCAGAATCGGTGTTTGCCGTCGCTTCTGAGTGCCGTGGCGTGAATGTCGAGGGGCGGGGAGGACGGGGATGGGCTAGGAATTCAAGAAGGGGGAGACGGGGCTTGCCGACTGCACCAGGATGCGAACGGGAGGGTAAACGCACTCTACTCCATGTCCGAAGGACGACATGGGATGGTTCTCTCCTCCGTGGGCGCCACGCGCCGTGGTCGTCGTCGTCATCGAGGGGAAGGAGTTGGAAGGAGGAGGAGGAGGAGGAGGAGGAGGAGGAGGGGGAGGAGGAGGAGGAGGAGGGGGAGGAGGACGAGGAGGAGGAGGAGGGGGAGGAGGAGGAGGAGGATACGGAAGCGGAAGCGGAGGCGGAGGCGGAGGCGGAGGAAGAGGAAGAGGATGAGGAGGAGGAGGATGAGGTTGAGGAGAATTTGGAGGAGGGAGGGGAGGAGTTGGAGGATGAGGAGGAACCATGATACGGTTAATGCTTGTACACATAAGGACACTTTTGCGAATTATATTATTCAGCCCGGCAATACGACGAGCCAAAACAGTACCGCGATCACTAATTATAAACAGACGAATGCGAACATACAACTAATTCGGATCATTCTACGATGACCATTTGTACTAGTAGCAAGGAAACCGGTACTAGTATGACGATACTTCCTAAGACTATTCATCATACCAATACATCGAACAAAAGGAACACTGGTGCCGATCCTAATCATGCTAATCATGCAACTGCCATTACTAATGATATTGATAAACATGCCGCGATTCATAATGCCACTGGGGAAATGAGTACGAACGGTGCTAAACGAACACTACGACTAATACGATGCATATCGGTATTCAGAATTTCAAAACGTGATTAAGCATGATACGGGTGAAAGGGGACTGCCTGCATCCGGGAAGGTCTTGCAAACTTTTAAGACGAACGTGCGCGTCGCATCCACATTTTGAACAGGTACCGCCCTCCATCCGAGAAACTCACGCACACCTTTTAAGACGAAGGTGTGCGGCGCTAAGGCGGCAACCACATTTTGAAAACGGCCCGCCCCCGATCCGTAAGCTCTTGCGACCTTTTCAGACACATGTGCGCATCGCTAAGGCGCTACATCCGAGAAGGTCTTGCACACTTTTAAGACGAATGTGCGCGGCGCTAAGTCGATAACCACATTTGGAAAACGGCTCGCCCCCAATCCGTGAAGCCCTTGCGAACTTTGAGACGAACGTGCGCGGCGCTGAGGCGAGGACAGCATTTCGAACACCGCCCGCCCGCAATCCGTGAAGCTGCTGCGAATTCGAAGCTTCAGGATCTCACATGGGGAGGAAAGCTCAGGCGAAACGCCCAGTTCGCCCTCCCGACCCGTCTCGGGGTGCGGCCGGGAGAAGTCGTATATATGGAAGAGGGATTGAGGAGGAGGAGGAGGAGTAGGAGGAGGAGGAGGAGTAGCCTTGTCCTCAGTCTTCGTCCTCCGCCTTCTCCCCTCCTGGATGGACGAGAGAAGGAACAGGGATGAACAGGAGGAGGACTTGAGGTAATGTGGCTCTGGGGCGCCTTACCTCCGTTAGTGGGCCCAGGTTCTTGGAGTCACGCCCCTGTAGGGCACGGTGGCCCGATGTGGCATACGGCCTGGGCTCATCTGGGTCCAGAACGCAATGGCTGGGCCAACGAATCAAGAGAGCCTGCGCACCGTGAGCTAGGCACTGCGGAGGACGAGGAGGAGGAGGATCAGGAAGAGGAGCAGGAGGAGGAGGAGGACGAGGACGAGGAGGAGGAGGAGGAGGAGGAGGTGGAGGGGCGAATGGGACGGGGGAACGGTGGAGTGAGTGAGTGAGTAGGGAGGAGCGACTTGGCGGAGGAGGAGGAGGAGGAGGAAGAGGAGGAGGAGGAGGAGGAGGAAGAGGAGGACGCTTTGTCTCGTCTTGCTCTCTACTCTCTTCTCGCCGATGTCTCGTCGCCTTGTTTCGCCGTCCTCCCGATTGGCCATCGTCGGTGCTGCCGCGCTCTTGCCCTGGTGCGTTGGATCCCACCGAGGGGCCGCGTAGTCGGCTGCTGGAGGAGGATGATAATGAGCATGATGAAGAGGAACAAGTGGCGAGGAGGAGTAGGAGTAGGGGCCAAGTTGGTCGGGTCTCGGGAGTCAGAGGGCCCCGCCTACTCTCACCATCCCTCCCGCGACATGAACATCCGTTGGGGCACACCATGATATTGCGATTGGAACGCGCTCCCACCTCGCAAGCGGAAGCGGCTCGCGCGCGGCCCCCGCGTCCAGCGGCTTGGCGACGAGAACGCTGCGCGGGCCGCGCAGGGGTGGGCGCGGCAGAGCTCTCGGTGGGCGGCGAGGACGCGCTGCCGGTCTAAAACTCGCACACACACTGCGCGGCGCCCGGGCGACGTCGCTCGGCACTTCGCCCGCTCGCGCGCGGCCCCGCTGCCGCCACCGCTCCTCGCTGCGCCTCGGCGCACGCGCCGCGCGCCGCGCGCCGCGCGCCGCGCGCCGCGCTGTGAAGCGCCGTGGGTCCGAGCCGGGTGCGCACGGAGCCTCGGGGCCAGGGGCCACGCGTCGCCCGCCTCGCACGGGCCCCCCCCCCCCCAAACGCTGGCGAGCGGCAGACCTGCGCCGCGTCGAGGCGGGAGCGCCACCCTGCGTGCGAGATGGGGGGCCACGTGCGAACCCTACCCCTACCCCCCACGACTTCTGAGGGGGAGGGTGGGGTTCACCTCGCTCGGGAGCCTCGCTCGGGAGCTCCCGAGCGAGGCTCCCGAGCGAGGTGAACCCCACCCTCCCCCTCAGAAATCGTGGGGGGTAGGGGTAGGGTTCGCACGTGGCCCCCTAGCGAGAGCTGCGCGCGGCGCCGAGGCGACGACGGCGTCCTCGGCCGCTCGCGCGCCGCCGCGCCGCTGCGTGCGTGCGGGAGACGCGCGCCGCGCCCCGAGTGGGGGAGCCCCCTGCTCGAGGCAGAGGGGCCGGGCGCGCCGAGGCGACGGCGACGCTTCGGCCCTCCGCGCCGGGCGTGTGTCCCGTGTCGCTCCGGCCACGCCTCGGGGCATCGTTTCGATGCCTCCGATGCGATTCGATTCGACTCCGATGGCTTCCGGTTCCGATTCGATTCGAGTTGGGATTCCGATTCGGGCTCCGATTTCTCACTGGAGGCGTACTGGCCTCCCGATCTCCGCCGATTCGGCTTTCCCCGACTCGGCTGCCGATTCGCGCCGATCCGTCTCATGTCGATCGCCGATCTGATTTATCGATTCGATTCTGGGCTCTCCTGATGCATTTTTCATCATGGACGAAAACAGAGACTGTGTACTCCTCTTTTGCAGGCAGGATGGGACCTTTCAGATTTGGCGGCTATCGGCTGGCTGAGTGGCAGAGTGGGGGCACATACGACGAAAGAACAGGGATGTGGGTCCACTTTGCCAGGTCGAGGGAGTCAGAGGACACCGTCTACTCGTACCCTCCCCCCCCACAACAGAAGCCTCAGATGGGGCACACCATGATTTCGTGGTTGGAACGCACCCCCGCCTCGCAAACAGAAACGGCTCGCGCGCGGTCCCGCTTCCCACGACCTGGGCGAAGAGAACGCTACGCGGGCCGCGCAGGGGTGGGAGCGGCAAGACTTCTGGCGGGCGCGGCGGAGGCGAAACATGGGCTGCGCTGGCATGGCGGTGCCGGTTTAGTTCGCACGTTGCGCGGCGTTTGGGCGAGGTCGGCGTTGCGCTTCGCGCGGCCCCGCCAACGCCGTCGCTCTCTTGCGCCTTGGCGGACAGGCCATGCGCCGCGCGCGCGCGCTGGAGCGCCGTTTCCAGGCCAGCTGCGCACGGAGCTTGGGCGGGGGCGACAGGTCGCCACCTCGCGCGGGCCCCCCTCCCCCCCCCTAACATTGGCGAGCGGCAAATCTGCGCCGCGTCGAGGCAGGACCGCCACTTTACACAAGGGAGGAAAAACCACCCGGACCGGACAATTGGCGCTTACTAACCGGCTCTGGGCGTTTACGAAACAGCCCTGCCCCGTTTGATTCTTCCTTTGGGGGCGCTTGCTGAAACGGCTTCGCGTGTCGGGGTGGGCAATATTTCGGGCTCAACTCTTGGGAGGTCAAATTCTGATTTTGCCCTGGTCCGAAAGCCGGCGCAATCCCGCTTCATCCAGCTGAATCCCGCTGAATCCCGCTTAATCCGGCTTATAAGCCGAGGCCCACTCCAGCGTAGCAGCCCCCCAGGGAGGCTTACTTCCTCTGCAGCCCTCCCGACGAAAACCTCCCAGCAGTTGCCTCCCGAGTTATCAAATCGGGGCGGGTTTTCTGCCCCCTGTTTACTGCGAGCTCTGCGCGGCGCCGGGGCGACGGCAACGTTTTTTCGGCCGCTCGCGCGTCGACGAGCACGCGTATGCAGTGCCGGTTTTTTACCACATGCTCCGCGTGCGGATCATGTATGAAACATGCAGGGGTTTAGTCTTAAAAACAACGATGAGTTCATTGATCAATTTATTGATCAATTCATCATGCATTAAGAATCCTATATGTTAAACAATCCCATGTATCAACAACTGCCCCGTACGCAGGGAGTGCGGCGCCGCGCCCTGGGGTGGGAGCCCAAGACTGCGCAGCGGGACCGCGGGCGCGGCGCCGCGGCGAAGGAGCACGACAGCGGGGCCCCTCGTCGGGAGCTGGGACACGTACGCTGCCAGGGGCGGGCTGTTTCTCCATCCCGGGGCTTTGTGAGGGTCGGGGGCGACGTCGGGGCGGTGTGGTGTACACCTTAGGCGATGCTTAAGAAAACCTAAGTTTTCGGCCATAGTCTCGATTATTCTTAATATTTCAATGTAAATCTTAAGGTTTTAATGGAAACGTTGGGTTTTTATTCAAGTTCTGAGACTATGAATTTCTTAACCCATGATTTCTTAAGCATTTCGCAGGGTGTATACTTGCTGTTCAGTTTCCCAGGAGCCAGCGAACAATGGATACACCAGGGTCCCGTATACACCAGGATCCGCTTTCCTGTGCGAGTTTCAGTGCGGGGCCGGAAGAGGCGTCGGTGTATAGAGAGTTCGGCTCCTTACTTCGCGCGAGACGCGTACCACGTCCCAGTCTTGCCACGCACTTGCAGCACGGACGGCGTGATGTCCGGGTGGAGCCGAAGGACATCGACTCTGTGGCTTTTTCCAGGCAGGATAGGAGGGTCCGGATTGGGTCGCAGTCGGTCGGCTAGGTGGCAGAGCGGGAGTATATAGTAATACGGCGTAGGGATATGCATAGGAGGAGAAGGAGGAAGCTATGGTGGAGGGGGAAGAGGCGTAGGAGGGGGAGCAAGAGGAATCTATGGTGGAGGACGAGGAGGGGAGAAGGACGGAGGACGGAAGACGGATGATGCTGATGATGATGATGCTGCTGATTATGATGATGATGATGATGTTGATGTTGATGCTTATGCTGATGCTGATGATTATTATGAGGATGATGAGAGGGAGGATGAAGAGTACGAGCAGGATTAGGAGGATGAGAAGGAGGATAAGGAACACGAAGGGGGCAGAAGAGGAGGATGATGGGAAGGAGGATGGAGGAAGATGAAGGGATGATGTTGTTGATGATGATACTGATGATGATGTTGATGCTGCTGATGATGTTGAATATGATTACGACGACGGCGACGATCATGATGAGAATGTTCATGATGAGGAGAACGATGTTGATGGTGCAGTTGATGGTAACGATGATCATTACGACGATGGTGACGATGATGATATGCTGCGGATGATGATGATGATGATGATGCTGATGATGATGATGATGATGATGATGATGATGATGATGGTGGTGAGCATTCTGATGATGATGCTGATGATGATGCTGATGATGATGCTGATGCTGATGCTCGTGGTGGTGATGATGGTGATGGTTGGGGTATATGGTGCTGGTGATGACGGTGACGATGGTGACGATAACGCTGACGACGATGATGATGCTGATGATGATAATGCTGCTGCTGATGCTGATGATGGTGATGATGGTGGTCGTGATCACGATGCTGCTGCTGCTAATGATGATGATGCTGATGCTGATGCTGATGATGATGATGATGATGATGATGATGATGATGATGATGATGATTATGGTGATAATGATGATGAACATGGTGGTGGTGGTGAGCATGATGACGACGGCGATGATGAGGATGCCGATGCTGATGCTGCTGCTGCTGATGCTGATGCTGAGTATGATGATGATGATGCTGATGATGCTGATGCTGATTATTATGATGCTTATTATTATGATGATGTTAATGACTACGATGATGATGATGATGATGACGACGATGATGGAGAGGATGATGATGACGATGATGTTGATGATGATGTTGATGACGATAAGGACGGAGGTCATGATAATGATTCCGATGCCGATGATGATGACGATGGCGATGATGTTGATGATGATGCTGATGCTGATTGTGATGATACTCATGTTGATGATGCTGATGATGATGATGATGATGATGATGATGCTGATGATCATGATGCTGATGCTGCTCATGCTTATGTTGTTGCTGGTGGTGGTGGAGGTGGTGATGATGATGGTGAGGATGGTGATGATAATGCTGATGACGATGATGCAGATGATGTCGATGATGATGCTGACGATGATGATGATGATGATGATGATGATGATGATGATGATGATGTTGCCGATGCTGATGGTGATGATGATGGTTTTGCTGCTGCTGCTGGTGATGAGGATGATGTTGATGCTGCTGCTGCTGCTGATGATGACGAGGCTTATTCGTTAGGATGATATGATGATGCTGCTGATGATGATGATGACAATGATGATGATGATGATGATGATGATGATGATGATGATGATGATGATGATGATGATGATGATGATGCTGATAATGATGGTGCTGCTGCTGGTGCTGATATGTATGCTGATGATCGTGATGCTGCTGATGATGATGATGATGATGACGATGACGACGACGACGATGATGCTGTTGCTGATGCTGATGCTGCTGCTGATGCTGATGCTGCTGATGATGGTGTTGATTAATGATGGTGCTGATGCTGATGCTGATGCTGATTATCATGATGATGATGCTGATACTGATGATAATTGTGCTGATGCTGATGATGATGCTGGTGCTGTTGCTGATGCTGACGATGCTGATGATGACGATTATGATGCTGATGCTGATGATGATGCTGCTGCTGATGATGATGCTGATGATGATGATGCTGATGATGATGATGGTGATGATGATAGATGATGATCATGCTGATCATGATGATGATGATGCTGATGACGATGCTGATGATGCTGATTATGCTGCTGCTGATGCTGATGCTGGTGATGATTATGATGATGCTGCTGATGATGACGATGCTGCTGATGATGCTGCTGATGATGATGATGGTGCTGATGCTGATGCTGATGATGAAAATGATGATTATGTTCATGATGATGATGATGATGATGATGCTGATGATGATGCTTATGATGATTATGATTATGATGTTGTTGATGATGAAGATGATGATGCTGCTGATGATGATGCTGATGATGATGATGGTGATGCTGATGATGAGGATCAGGATGAGGATGCGGATGAGGATGAGGATGATGATGCTGCAGATGATGATGCTGATGATGATGACGATGATGATGATGATGGTGGTGGTGGTGGTGGTGATGATGATGATGCTGATGGTGATGATGATGCTGATGATGCTGATGATGATGATGATGATGATGATGATGATGATGATGATGATGATGCTGATGGTGATGAAGGGCAGGAGGAGGAGGAGGAAGATGAGGAGGAGGAGGAGGCGGAGGAGGAAGAGGAAGGGGAGGGGGAGGGGGAGGGGTAGGGGTAGGGGTAGGGGGAGGTGCAGGACGGTTAATGGAAGGGATGCTGCTGCCGCTGATGACGGTGGTTATGCTGTTGCTGCTGATGATGGAGGCGCAGCCCAGGGGTCGGAGCAGCGGCGCCGCAGCTGCGCGGCACCCCAGGCCAGGGGCCGCAGCCCTTCGGCCGACAGCGAGGCCAGCACCGACGTGGGCGCGCCGCCATCGGACAGCCGGGGAGGAGGAGGATGAGGAGGAGGAGGAGGAGGAGGAGGAGGAGGAGGGGAAGGAGGAGGGGGAGGGGGAGGGGGAGGAGGATGAGGAGGAGGAGGAGGAGGAGGAGGAGGAGGAGGAGGTGGAGGAACGGGATGGGGGAGGGGGAGGGAGGAGGAGGACGAGGAGGAGGAGGAGGAGGAGAAGGAGGAGGAGGAGGAGCACGAGGATCGAAGAGCAAACAGGACAAGCATGCACTTTTTCAGGTCCGCGCGGTTTTCTTGGTCCAAGCCGCTCCCAGACCCCCTCGCGTGGTGAAAGTCACGACGGAAGGTTGCTTGCCATTTTCGGCTTCTGGGGACTCGCCATGCCCCAGGATTGTCCAAACACGACTCGGGATGAAGCACTTTTCCCACGGAATGGGTCCAGACCTCTCGGGGACAACGATGTGACAAAAGTCAGGGTGCCGGGGGTCTGGGATGCGGCACGATGCCCTCACAGGCGCTGCTCTGTGCACCGTCGGTGCGGCCGACCCGATCCGACTTCCCTGCTCTGTGCCAATGCGGCCCGATCCGACGCAGGTTAAGATACGACCGTACTCTTCACGATTCGAAGTTGATTAATTCGAAGCGGGGAAATCGGTATAGACATAAGCTCTCGGATGTCCGCGCGGATTTCTTGGATCGGCGCTTGGCCCCCCTCCCTAGCGTGCTGAGCGCGCCAAGGGCGGCGCCGAAGGCGCAGCCGGGAGGGCCCCAGCGCCGACCCAAGAAGTCTGCGCGGACCTCCCGAGAAGATTTATGTTGTGCCGTTCTATTTGTCTTCGAGGGCGGATCCTGTTCGAAACGGGCAGGAGCTGCTACAGTGGATACCCCTGCCAAGAAGCACCCTGCGTGCCTCCAGGGCGCCCTGGGTTTCTTGGGTTTCGAAGGTTTTGTGGTGGAGAGCGTGGCGCTCCCACACCAAAAAAGAAATGGGCGTCCCAGGGTCTCAGGGTTGGGTTTCTTGTGGAAGGTTTCTTGTGGTCAGCTCTGGGGCCCTCGCCAGGCCTCGGGACTGTCAAACAACGACTCAGGACGAAAAGCTGGCCCTAGGGAAGTGGGGCCCACGCATCGAAAACATTGGAGCGGCTGGATGTCTGGGTTTTTCAAGGATCGATGCGCTTGTGCCGTGTTCTGTCCTTATTTGGGAGGGCCCTGAACCCAATCTACTTTGTCCACCTTCCTGCTTCATGTTCCGCCGTCGTGGTGGGCGCCGCCGTCGCTAACAGGGGGTCAGCCAGCCCAGGATTGGGAGCCACGGGGGGCCCCTTCGCTGCGAGACCGAACGTGACACGCTCGGTCTCGCAGGTTTTCTCATAGAAGGCCGTGCTTCCTACAAGCTCCCTGGCAGGCCTTCTGAGAAGTCACCTGGTTTCAGGCCTGAAGAAGCTTCTCGGAAGGCCAGGGGCCTTCTGAGCCTTTGAGAAGGCTCGCCTCTCGGACCACGCCTGCTTGTCCGCCCTCCGCTGACCCGGGTTTGGGAGCTGCTGAGCGGTTGGCCGGGATTCGCGCCGGGGCCTTGGCCAACCTGGGTTTGTGTTGATTCGGGTTAGTGTGTCCCCGAAGGCGCTGCGAGATGACTCCCCCAAGAGGGGGTTATAGCCCTACCCCTAAGACTGGCATCGCCATATCTCGATGCTGATCTCAAGGATTACCTTTATTTCTGAGGGCACATTTCCACGTCACTGAGGTTGTTCATCGCACTGGACCGGCACATTTTAGGGATAGGGATAAGCTCAAGGCTGCTTAGGCTTGGGGTGGTGGTGGTCGGAGCCGAAGGAGCGGCGCGTGCGGGCGGCTGCATCCCAGACCGCGCGGGTGAAGCAGTGGGTCGCCAACCCTCCCCTCCTCGCTTGCGGCGTGCGTCAAGGCGCGCGAGGACGCAGCAGCTGCACCACGTAGTGCGTAAGATGGTATGCATCCGTTCTGCCCCAGTGTCCCCGAGGACATTTCTCTTCCTCCTCCTCCCGGTTCTGCGTTGCTCGGGCAAGCTGCGCAGCTGTTGCGCCAGTGCGAGGTGGCCTGGACAAAGGCAAGTCATTCAAGTCCTGGACGACGTGGCACCGGTAAGACAGAAAGAGCAAGCTTGCCACAATACGGTTGGACTGAGGTACAAGATCGAGGTCGGCTCGGGGATGTGTACCCTGATGTTCTTCGTGTTTGTTGGATGCTCTTGTGCATCCTGGGGGATGGTACCATGGAGTGATCTTATGGGTTGGGGTGTTTGGGCCAGTGGAGGGTCTCATTTTCTTGAAGGATGTTCTTATGTTCTAGGGCCGACCGTAGTCGGTCGGGGTAAAGGACCGCAATACAGACGAACCTTTTTCCTCCTTCCTCCCCCTCCTACTACCTCCTCTTCCTCCTCCTCCTCCTCCTCCTCCTCCTCCTCACTGTCGCTATCGTCGCGTCTTCAAGGGCAATTTTGCCCCTTTTCCATCAGCCTGATGTTGATCTCTGCTGGCCGTCTGTAGGTCTTCTTGGGTGCAAGCCCGTTTGGACCACATGTTGTGTTGTCGGCACTGTCGTTCCGAAGTGCTCTAACAGCGCTGGTTTCGTTCGGGACGCTCTCCTGTTCCGAATCCAGCTGCTCCATGTCCGATTTTGGTGAGCTTAGGATGTGAAGTTTTGGCGTGCGAAGGTGTTGCAGCCCTTACGTGATGCCAGCGCCAAGCGGGCATCGTGCGGCGAGTTTTCAGCCGATCAGACGGAATCCATTTCGATCACCCCACTCGCAGACTCAGTGGAGGGATTGCGCAAGAGAGACGAGGGGATGACAAGACTGGCTTTGACGGTATCGATTGTGGATATGTTGTCCAACAGATACCTCAGGAGCGTTATTGTCAGTTCGGGAGATGAGATGGCGAGGGCCCGGTATCGTTCGTCGTGCACGCAGTCAGCCTGGCATCTGGTATTGTTGAGCGACTTGCGTACCGAGAGTTTTTCTATGTAGGGCGAGGTCCGCCTTTCGGGCCGAGCTGATGGCTCTCGAGACCGCGGTGCCATGTATGAACGGCTTGCATATAACAATCAGCAGGTACACGGCAAACGGTTGCTATTATCTAGACAGTTACACATGCTTTAGCGGCTCGATGAGGGAAGCTTGCGGGAGAAAGGGGGGGAGGTCGTACAGTCCCACCCCGCGCTCCGTCAGGACACTCCGCAGTTCGACTTCCAGACTCCGTCGGAAAGCTCGCCGCCTTGCCACGGCGAGTTTCCGGAGGCACCGCAGCGGGTAGGGCCTGTGCGAAGTTGATTATCCGTAAGCGCTTCGCCCCTGCCGCGGGCCCCCTCTTTCGGATGATGGGCTACGCAAGAGCTAAATCATGAGGCCTCGGCGCCGCCGTGAGGCAGTATCGGCAAGAGAACGTGAGAGTATGATGATATTGTTGAACTCAGTGTTGCATTTTGAACCTGCCCCCGTATGATGTGCACTGAGGTTTCCCACAGAATGCCGGACATGTGGCAAATCCCACTGGTTTTTCGACCCGGACACCGCCGATCTGCGTGAGGGGTGCCGCCGAATTTCAAACATGTGGCACATCCCATTGGTTTTTCCGACCCTGACTCCGTCGATCTGCATGAAGGGTGTCGTAGAATTTGAAAAATGTACAAAATTCCATTGGTTTTTCGACCCTGACCCCGCCGATCTGCGTGAGTGGCGCCGCCGGATTTCAGAACTGTGGCAAATCTCACAGGTTTTTCGACCCTGACCCCGTCGATCTGCGTGAGGGGCGCCACCGAATTTCAGAAATGTGGCAAATCCCATTGGTTTTTCGACCCTGACCCCGCCGATCTGCGTGAGGGGTGCCACCGAATTTCAGAAATGTAGGAAATCCCATTGGTTTTTCGATCTGACCCCGCCGATCTGTTCGAGGGGTGCCACCGAGTTTTAGAAACTTTGCAAATCCCATCGGTTTTTGGATTCTGATCCCGCCGATCTGCGTGAGGGGTGCCACCGAATTTCAGAAATTTGGCAAATCCCATTGGTTTTTGGACCCTGACCCCGCCAGTCTGTGTGAGGGGTGCCACTGAATTTCAGAAATGTAGCAACTCCTCTGTGTTTTTGGACTCTGACCCCGCCAATCTGCGTGAGGGGTGTCAATTTCGACCCCCCAGAAATTTTGAGACCCTTCCGGGAGGTGCTAACCAGGGCGGTTTTCGGTTCCCCCCTCGCGCGGTCTACAACAAGGAACAGTAAGCAAGAAGAAGCAGAACTGTAACAGTGGAAACTGGAAACTGGAACTGGCGCAGTGAACAGCAAACCCTCAGCCTACAGCCTGGTGGCCCCACAAGGGGGCCGGCCGGCGAATTTGATCATGGCACAAATATTTAAAGTGTAGAGCGAGGAAGCCGAGGACCAAGAGAGGGGAGGAGGCGGGTATGCCGTCGTCGAGAGGCGCTTGCGCCCGTGCGCAGAGGCAAACGCCAGGCAGGGGGCTGGTGCGAATGGTGGCAGCCAGTTTCCATGGTAATATTCATCGCTGTGTGGGAAGCGGGTCTTGACGGAAACGGGCCCTGAGGTTTTCAGCAGTTTGCGGGCTCTCGGGGCCCTTTGTGGGCCCTTGGACCGTCAGAAAACTGCTCAGGGTGAACAGCTCGTCATGAAGGAAGGCCCCGGGGGTCCGCCTCGGAGGAGAACGAGGAAGAGAGGTGAGCTTGCAGAATAGCACGGCGTCTGGCGCCCAGAAGTCGGATGAGGAGGCCCTCGGGCGCGGGGACGGCGCAGCGGGGCCGGGCGCAGGGACGGCAGCCCAACCCCCCCCCCGCGGTGCGCCGGCAGGGGCCGCAGGAGCACTCGGAGCGGCTGGCCGCGCTCGTGGAGCAGCACTGCGCCTTCCTGCGCGCCGGGCCCAGCCAGCTGGCCGGCCCGGAGGGGCAGCGAGGGCCGTTTTCCTCCTCCGCTTCCTCCTCCTCCTCGTCTTTCTCCTCCTCCTCCTCCTCCTCCTCCTTCTTGTCTTTCTCCTCCTCCTCCTCCTCCTCCTCCTCCTCTTCGTCCTTCTCCTCGTCTCCCTTTCCCTCCTGCAGCCGCGCTCGGCTTCCCTGGGTAACGTGGGGAGGGCTCGGCTCAGTGGGGGACGTATCGACTCCCAATCGTTTATTCATCGCTGGTATTGGCCCGATCCCACCTTGCTCGATGATCGCCCGATACGACCCCGCTAGCCCGATTCGCTACTGGGGGCCTCCGATTTCAGGTCGATGTTCCCCTCGCTGAGCTGCCCCCTTCCAACGTTGCTCTCAGCAGGGGCGGACGAGCAGCACGAGCCCAGGCCTCCGACTAGTTTTTTTTTTCCGCACCTGCTTGTTTAATTATTTTAAGGGCTTCGCCCTCTGCCGCCAGCCCCCCTATTACTAGTGTGGGCGGCTGCGCGGGGGTTTCCTTGGGGCCTCTTCGGGGTCTCCTTGGGGCCTCTTGGGGGTCTCCTGTGGGCCTCTTGGGGATCTCCTTGGGGCCTCTTGGAAACAATTACTTTGGGTCTCTTGGGACCTTCTTGGGCCCTCTTGGGGCCTCTTGGGACCTTCTTGGGGCCTCCTGGGGCCCTCGCGGGGCGGAAAGGTTGAGTTTTCGGTTCGTGAACTCCCTCTTTGGCCTCTCTTGGGACCGTCTTAGGGCCCTTTGGGCCGTCTGGGGCGCCTCTTGGACTGTCTTGGGGCCCTCTTCGACGGTCTTGGGACCGTCTTGGGGGCCTTTTGGGCCGCCATGGGGGCTTCTAGGACCGTCGTGGAGCGATCTTCGGAACCTCTCGGTCCGTCTCGGAGCGTCGGAATGCCGAAAAGGCGAGAGGGCCAAAACCCTTTGAAAACGCTATGAAAATAGTTTTTTTTTTTTTTTTTTTTTTTTTCTCGTGGGGTCCTCATGGGAGGCCTCTCGGAGACCGTTTGGGCCGTCTTGGGAGCATCTTGGGGTGTTTTGGGGTCATCGTGGGACATTTTGGGGCCATCTTGGGCAGTCTTGGCCTCCTGAGGCTCTCTTCGGAGCCCCTTCGGGCAATCTTGGAGGCCTCTCGGGCCGTTCTGGCCGCGCGGTGGCGTCACCATGAGAATCCTGGGGTTGCCCGGAGCAGCCTGTATTTCAGGTCCCTCCCCCCCGTTGGCTGTTTGGTGGCGCGGCGGGGCCCCGTATCAGACGGTGAACAGGAGGCAGGAAGCAGGACTGGAGAGACCAAAGGCCAAACGACAAATGGCGACACACAACGCATGGCAGCAGACCGCAGACACCTTCGCAGCCTTGCGCCCCCGGAGGGGGCCGGCGGATTTTTTGTTTTTTCTCTCTCTCTCTCTCACTCTCTCTCTCTCTCTCCATATATATATATATATGTATAATATAATACTATATATATATATATAAATATATATTGTTCTATAAAAGCGTGCCCTTCCTCGACGTCGGCCCCTGGGATCCGTTATCGGGCCCTGGGCAATCAAAGAGGGCTCCAGGACGCCACGCTGCCCCCGGGAGGGGGGCCAGGGCGCTCCGAGGCCGCGGAGGGCAGGGCCGGGGGAGCGCGGAGTACACCTCCGACGCGATCCGATCTTGCAGCCCCGCCGGCCTCCTTCTCCCCGAGTTCGGCCTCCAGGGCCCAGTGTCGGCCTTTCGGGCCGCCAGACATGGGTCAGGAGGGGAAAAAAGCACGCAGACACAATGAATCCTCGCCCCCCAGGAAAAGCTACGAAACTGTGGGAAGCGGGGCGGAACACAAAAACCCCGAAAATGTGGGAAAATATGGGGCATCTTGTTATTTGTGTGCCCCAGGGCCCCATCAATGGGTCTGGGGCGATGAGCTGGCCGGCCCAGGCGCCCACGAGCGGGGGACCGCCCCGAGGCCTTGGCGTCGCAGGTGCTCCACAGCGGGCGAGATCTCGCCCTGCTGCGGGCCCCCGCGGGGCCCTCGTCGCGCCTCGGTGCAGCTCGGAGCCCGCGGCAGGGAAGCTGGGGCCCGGGGCTCCGGTCGAGTTTGTGTCGCGATTTTTTGTTTTTTGTTGTTGGTCGCGTCGGATCTCAGGGTGTCGATTCTGGCACCCTTCCTTAGGGAAACAAGAAGTGGCATAAACATAAAAACTCGGAGGTCCGCGCGGATTTCTCGGATCGGCGCTGGGGCCCCCCAGCGGCGCCTCCGGCGCCGCTCCTGGCGCGCTCCGCGCGCCAGGGAGGGGGGTCCAGCGCCGATCCGAGAAATCCGCGCGGACCTCCGAGTGTTTATGTTTATGCCACTCTTTGTTCCCCCGTTCCTCGTGTTCGCCCTCTTGGGCCTCCTGGGTGGAGGGGGGGGGCCTCCGCCGCCACGGCCGGATTCGCCCCGGAGCCCTGGTCGGAGCCCGCCCTGGGAGAGTTCCGGGGGGCGCAGCAGCGGTATCGTTCTCGCGGCAGCGGGCCAGAGAGGGCCGGGCGAGGGGGTCTGCCTTCGAAGAGGAGGCCACGTGCGAGCCCTGCTCCACCACCCCACGATCTCTAAGGGGGCAGGTGGGGTTCGCTTCGCGCGGGAGGTCCCGAACGAAGTGGGCCCCACCTCCCCCCTTGCGAGATCGTGGAGTGGTGGGGTAGTGCTCGCACGTGGCCTCCTCGTCGAAGGGTGGGTTCCCTGCCTCTCGGAAGGCGCCTGGGGTGCGTGTGGCTTCAGGGGAGGGCGCTCCCTTCCGAGCGTCCCCGTGCCCCGCTTCGAAGAGGAAAAAACGCCATAAACATAAACTTTGGCGCTCCGCCCGGATTTCTTGGGCTCGCGCTGGGCCCCCCCTGGCGGCGCCTCCGGTGCCGCTCCTGGCGCGCTCCGCGCGCCAGGTAATTAGGAGGGTCCAGCGCAGATCCCAGAAATTCGCGCGGAGCGCCAGAAGTTTATGTTTATGTGGTGTTGTTCTTCTTCCACCGTTGCCCTCCTCCTCGTCTCGTCTGCAGCCGCGGCGCAGAAGGACCTCTCAGGGCTCGGGAGGGGCTCCGGTCTTCGAGCCGCTGCTCCTCAGCTCCGGGGCGGGGAGAAAGCCTGCTCGTGGCCGTGGCTCGCCGCGGCGGGAGGCCTTCCCTTTCGTGCCTCGTTCTGGCGTTCGCTGGGGTAGCACAAGGATCGTGCCCCTCCTCCCGCTGCTCCTGCATTCGGGACGATCGACATGGGTACTCACCACCCACCAAACCACCCCAACCCAACCCGTGGGGGGATCGGGGAACAGTGCAAAAACAAGGAACCCGTCCCTCCCCCCATCCGAAATTCGGGTCAAATTCGGGGCTTCGGGTTGGGTTGGGGTGGTCCGGTAGGTAGTCAGGTACGGGAAGCATGGGGAGAAAGACCGACAGCAGTTCCTGCTCGTTTTGAGCTGGACTCGCTGCCGGTGTCGCCACGGCCCGTGTCCACTTGATACCGAAGGCCGCCTGCCCGACAGCGGCCGCTGTCGATTTGGGGCAACATGTGCTGTTGGGCATTGTGCCAATTTTTCCATACCCCTTTCGGGCGTCTCAATGAGTCCTCCCCCCGCCCTCCTCCGATGCCCCCGTCCGCCCGGGGGCCGGGCGGAGGGGCCCGATGCCGAGGCCTCAATGGCTACAGTCTGCAGCACCACAGCACGGACAAGGCGGGGCGGCACCCTTCCCCTCCCCCTCGTGTCCCTCGGGGTTGGGGCGGAGCAGAAGGGGCAGGGGGGGCAGACGGGATGAGGAGGAGGAGGAGGAGGAGGAGGAGGAGGAGGAGGAGGAGGAGGAGGAGAGCAGAGATGAGAGAGAGCGTATAAGAAAAGCATGCCGGTCGGAGAAGGAGGATTTGAGAGGAGGAGGAGAGGAGGAGGAAGGCGAGGGGAGGGGGAGGGGGGCGAGGAGGAGGAGGAGGAGGAGAGGAGAGGAGTGAGGAGGAGAGAGGAGGAGGAGGAGAGGCGGAGGAGGAGGAATAGAGGAGGAGGCAAGAGAGAGCGGGATGAGAGGTAGGAGGAGGACCAGTGTAAACCCGAGACGCATCAACGATGTTGCTATCAACCTTCCCTCCAAGTTCCCTCGTCATAAGTCCCTACAAACCTTGATTTTCACTGCTGGTTGTGCCCCAATTGAAGAGACCCTTCTTGTGACGTCAACCAGAATAATCCGATACACGGCTGTCAATTTTAAGACGATGGTGCGTGGCGCGAAGGCGAGAACCACATGTTGAACAAGAGCCGCCCTCCAGATGTGATATTCTCGCGCCCTTTTAAGAGGGATGTGCGCGGCGCTACGGCGAGAGTCACATTTTGAAAACCACCCGCCCTCCATCTGGGAAACGCTTGCAAGTCTTTACGACGAATGTGGGCGAGGCTAATGCGAGAACCACGTTTTGAAAAGGAGCCGCCCTCAACCCGTGGAACTTTTAAACAGGACAATGTGCACGGCGCTGATGTGAGAGTTACGTTTTGAAAACGGCCTGAGGGCCTGCAAAATCCATGCCTGAGGATCATCAGCGGTATGAGAGTCTCAGGCAAAACGACCAACTCGTTCTACCGATATTTGTCGCGGGGTGCGACAGGGAGGAGGTATTTGTAAGGAACGTGATGGAGGATGATGAGCGGAAGGAGGAGGAGCAGGATGAGCAGGCGGATGATGATGATGTTGATGATCTTGCTGCTCCTGCTGCTGATGATGATGCTAATAGTGATGATGATGATTATGATTATGATGATGACGATGATGAT
>CAUYUJ010015507.1:0-2500 GCA_963575745.1 Prorocentrum cordatum
GAGGAGGGAGGAAGAGGAGGAGGAGGAGGAGGAGGAGGAGGAGGAGGAGGAGGAGGAGGAGGAGGAGGAGGAGGAGGAGGAGGATGAGGAGGTGGGGGGTGGGTGGGGGGTGGTTGGGGGTAATTTCGGTTGAACGCCGCAAGTTGCCCAGAATCGGCCCGCGTGGGACGATGTCTGGCGATGCGAGCGTTCTCAAGGTTGAACGATGCATGCCGTGTCAGACTCCAGCGCGGGGGCCGTCACGACACGAAACTGCCGTATCCCTTCCTCTCCTGTGTCTCCCGCGTTCCTCTTCGACGATCTCTTCTTCTGCCACCCTCCCTCCCTCCCACCTCCCCTTTGCCGCCTGTCGCATCTCGCCATCCTCCTCCTTGGGCCACCCCTGAACTCGGCGAAAGGGCGCGCGGGTGCGCCCCATGGAAGAGGCGGGAGGGAGGGAGGGATGAACAACTGCTCGACGAGGAGATCCCCATGACTGCATCTCATTTCATGGCACGTCCCGCTGTGAGTGTCTGGCTGTGAGCGTCTGGGTGTGATAGCGAGTCCGAGTGGACGACGGGTGCGACGACGACGGCGGCAGCTTCAACGAGGGACGGTCCCGACGACGACGCCCGCTATACCGCGACGCACGCCACGCCCTCAAAGAGCAACTTTTCCCCCCCCCTTTGGGCTATAACGGGCGTGATCGCCCCCGTCCCTCCCCCGCCCCTACCACGTCTGCTCCTGACTATTAGCAGCAAGCCCCCCCTCCTCCGACCGGCCGGCGACAGACCAGGGACAAGGCCATCGCCCTTGGCCACCTCTGTCAACCTGCGGTGCCAGGTGCACTCTGCGGCACAGCCTGGATCGTGTTCGGAGTCCCTGCGATGAGCTTACGCCGTCTTCCAGAGCAGGAGCGGGGGGGCGGCACACGGCCTCACGGGTGCAGGCCCACGGTCCCTGCCAAAACCAATGCAGAGTGCACGCTGCGGCAGAATGTCGGTGAGGAGGGAAAATGACACACAGACACAATCAATCGTTGACCCCCCAGAACATATGGGAGAATATGGGAAGTGGTGGGGCAAACAAACACCCAGAAACTATAGGAAGATATGGGGAATCTTTTTAGTTGTGTGTGTGTGTGTTTATTTGTGTGTCCCAGGGCCCCTTCAATCGGACCATACGCGGGGGCCCCCGCGATCACGTCGCACCGTCCTTTGACAGGGACGGTGGGGGCACGCGCGGCGCACCTCGCGGGCGTCGCGCACCTGGCTGGCACCCACACTGATCTCCAGTGGTTGTCGATGGCGGCCCCTGGCCACGCTGAGACGCGGGTGCTACTTACTCACTTGTGTTGGGAGGGTGGGTGGGAGCGAGCGAGGCGGCTTGCGGCCTTTGGGTGGCTTGACCCCTCCCCCTACTCCCTCCCCCTGGGTCTGGATGAGGGGGGGGGGTGCGGCGAGCGGTCGGAGCGTTCAAGATGGAACACGATGGCTCCAAGAGGGCCTCAAGCCCAAGAGGACTCCAAGATGGATCTGTATGGATCAAGATAGTTCAAGATGGCTTTCAACATGATCCAATATACTTCAAGACCATCCCAAGCCCGACGTCCCTCCGAAGCCTCAAGATGACTCCAAGAAGGCGCAAGAGAGCCCCAAGAGGAGCCCAAGAGGGTACCAAAACGGCCTCAAGGACGCTCCACGAGCGCACCAAGAGAGGCCCAAGCAGAGCCCAACAAGGTTCCAAAACGGTCCCAAGGGCGCCCATGGGCGCTCTACGAGTGCCCCAAAAGAGGCCCAAGAGGCAAGTTTAGGGGTTCTAGAGGGGCGAGGCTAATTGAATAACCCTCTTCTTTGATCGAGCTCCTCCAAGATGGCCCCGACATGGCCATCAAGGCCTCCAAGAGCGCCCCACAAGTGCCCCAAGAGGCGCCCAGGATGCCCTAAGAGGCCTCCAAGAGGTTCCCACGAGGCTCCCACGAGACCCCCAATATGCCCCAAGAGGCCCCCACCCCCGAGGCAGCCAAGACGCTCCACGAGGCTCCTCGGACCGCCAAGAGGCCCCGAAGACGCCCCAAGAGGATCCCAAGAAGCCCTGAAGAGACATCCGATGGGACTCCGAGAGGCATCCAAGGCCTCTGACCTGTCTGCTCGCCCTCCTCCGTCTCCTCTTTCCTCATCCGCCTTTTCCTCCTCCTCCTCCTCCCCCCCTCCTCCTCCTCCTCCTCCTCCTCCTCCTCCTCCTCCTCCTCCTCCTCCTCCTCCTCCTCCTCCTCCTCCTCCCCTTCCTCCTCCGACTCCTCCATCCTCCCCCTCCTGGGGTACATCGGCTTCCCCAGCCCTTCATTCCACTCCGTGCTCCTCCGCAGCCCTGATCAAGGCAACTCGCTTGGGCATGGTTTCTGGGTGAGCTGGAGGGGTTCCGCGAAGCATTAAGAATTTGATAGGTTCGAGCCCACTACGATTTTCTGGAGTTTGGTCCCCGTCGGCACCCTGGAGGTATACACAGTCTTTGCGGCGGT
>CAUYUJ010015507.1:10000-25000 GCA_963575745.1 Prorocentrum cordatum
ATGTTTAGTAGTCGTAGTTGTATTTGTCGTAGTAATAGTGGTAGTCTCAGTTGTAGTAGCTGTAGTATATGTAGTTGTGGTAGTCGCACTACTACCGTTATTATTTCGCCACTACTGCTGCAGTGCTTCAGCTAGTAGTACTACTACCACTACTACTAGAAGTGTTACTTTTACTGCTATTACTAGTTTTGCGACTACTACTGTTTCTGCTACTACTACTACTACTACTACTACTACTACTACTACTACTTTTACTACTACTACTACTACTGCTGCTGCTGCTACTACTACTACTACTACTACTACTGCTGCTATTACTATTGCTAGTGCGACACACGCCATCAGTAGCACCGCTACGACTATTTCTTCATTGCTACCGCTACGATTACTGCTTTTACTTCTTATTATCCTTACTCCATTATCACCACTACCACCACTATTATTTCTGCTCCCAGCACGCCCACCCGTGACATGATCAGCGCGTGGGTGCCCCCCCCCCTCCGATCACGCCCGTTATCGCCTTGTGAAGAGATGCGGGCTCAAGTCACGAGGGTCGGAGACGCCGGAACATGCAAACCGCCGAGACATCTTCGCATTCCCCTGACAGCTCGTCCTTGCGGTACCGTTATCCTACGCCTTCGAACTCGTGGCGCCCACGAGGCCTTTGCGAAATCTGTGTCGGAGACGCCGAAGTAGGCAAACCACTTGAGATATCCCCCCGGTCTGGGCGCGAACCAGGGTTGGCCGCTCCTCCTTGGGGTGCCCAAGTGCCACGCCTGCAACCACAATGGCAAGCCGCTTGAGATATCCCCACAATCCGGACGCGAACGGGGAAATCCAACCACCCCTGGCGGCTTCTCCATGGGGTCCCCAAGTGCCACTCCTGTTGTTGTAATTACAGCTGCTGGTCAGGCCCTGCCGCGTATCGCCAAGGGGTGCACGTGTTACTCGAGTGCAGTTGCGATCGCCCCCTACCTCATGCCCCTCCTTCTTCTCCCAAAATATTGCGCGCGGAAAAAACTTTTACAATATCGCGGTGCGCATTGGAACCCCCAAAAGGCAAACCGTCTGACACATCCCAACGATCTGGCCGCGAACGGGGGAAGTGCCACCAACCCTGGCGCAGCCCTTCCGTAGGGTGCCCGAGCGGCACGCCTGCCACTTCGGGGGTGAGGCAGCCTGGGCGTACTTGAGCCCGAGAGCTACCGAATAGGGGCGAAGGGAGGCCAAGCACCCGGACCCCCGAAACCCGTTTTTGTTTTGTTTTGTTTTGTATATATATACATTAATAATTAATAATCAAAGTTTCTATATAGAAAAAATGAAAAACCAGAAGAGCATTCTTATTATCATTCGTATTATTGTTATTACTACTGTTATTATTCGTATTTTCATTTCTATTTGTTTTGAACTGTTTAAAGAACCTTTTTGTTTTAAATGTTCCCCCTGGGGGTTTCGACCCGCTCCTCAGGACCAGCTTTCTATCTCGAGTTCGGGGCTCAAGAGACGGGGGCCGATGCAAACGGGGTTGAGTCAGGTAGTCGGTCTGCGCAGGACCCTGCAGTGCCAGGGGTGCACTGACCCGGGCTTGGGTGCAGGATCCTGCAGGGGCCTGCAGGAGCTCGCAGGATCCTGCCAGGCCTGACCGACCAGGGCTTGGATTTACCAAGGACAGCAAATCCCCGACGAATCGCTGCTTGACGGCCCCGGGGCCCCGAAAATAGCAAAACAACCTCCGCCGCATGTTTTTCTCCACCTGCTGACTCTTGGGTTCACACTGGTCCTCCTCCTCCTCCTCCTCCTCCTCCTCCTCCTCCTCGTCCTCCTCCTCCCTCCTTCGCCTTCCCACCTCTCAGCATGGGGGGCACGGGTCCTGAGGGAGACGGGTCATGAGGTTTTCCGCCGCCCTCGTATCCTCGGGGCCCTTCACGGGCCTTTGGAGTGCCACGAAGCAGCCCAGGATGAAGGAGTCGTCCCGGGGGAGGTCCCCGTGGTCCAGGACCCGCCTCCCTCAGGGCCCGTCCCCCCCATGCTGAGAGGTGGGCAGGCGAAGGAGGGAGGAGGAGGAGGAGGAGGAGGAGGAGGAGGAGAAGGAGGAGGAGGAGGAGGATGAGGATGAGGAGGAGGAGGAGGAGGGGGAGGAGGAGGAGGGGGAGGGAGGGGGAGGAGGAGGAGGAGGAGGAGGAGGAGGAGGAGGAGGAGGAGGAGGAGGAGGAGGACCAGTGTAAACCCAAGAGTCAGCAAGTTGGAGTACACCCTGCCTCCAAGCTCCCTTTTCACAGGCCCCTACAACGTATTATTTCCACTGAGGGACCTGCCTCGTTGGAAAACAACCGTGTGAAGACCATGAAGCATGCCAAAACATTGGTCTCGGGATTCCAGCGCCACGGATCAACCTGACTGTTCCGTCTTGGCGATTCCGAAGCTTGCGCAAACGTCATCCATGGGACTTCAACAGCGCGAATCAACGTACACATGGTGCCCTCATGACTTGGAATCATTCCAAACACCATTTCTTGTACGATGACCATGGGAATCCGCGAAACTCTTGCACACTTAGAACAAGGAATGTGCGCGGCGCTATGGTGAGAGCCACATTTTGAAAAGGAACCGCCCTCATTCCGTGAAGCTCTTGCGAGTTCTTAAAAACGAATGGACGCGGGGCTGAGGCGCCACATTTGGAAAACCACCCGCCCTCAATTCGTGAAGCTCTTGCAAATGTCCAGAACGAATGTGCGCGACGCGAAGGCGAGAGCCACATGTTGAAAACGACCCGCCCTCAATCCGTGAAGCTGTTGCAAATGTCCAGAACGAATGTGCACAGCGCTAACGCGAGAGCCACACTTTGACAACGACCCGCCTGCAATCTGTGAAACTCTTGCAAATGTGCGCGGGGCTGGGTGAGAGCCACATTCTTAAAACGACCCGCCGTCCATCTGTGAAACACTTACAAATGTTTAAAACGAATGTGCGCGGCGCTGAGGCGAGAACCACAGTTTGAAAACGACCCGCCTTCCATCCGTGAAACTCTTATGCATGTGTAAAATGAGCGCGCGCGGAGCTCAGGCGAGAGCCACATTTTGAAAACGACCCGCCCTCAAACCCGTGAAGCTTTTGCAAATGTCCAGCACGAATGTACGCGGCGCTAACGTGAGAGCCACAGTTTGAAAACAACCCGCCCTCCATCCTTGAAACACTTGCCCATGTTTAAAGCGGATGTGCACGGCGCTAAGGCGAGAGCTTCATTTCGAGCATCACTTGCCTTCCGTGTGTAAAATTGTTGTCAATGTTGAAGCTTCAGGGTCATAAGTGGTAAAGCAGTCTCAGGCGAAACGCCCGGCCGCCCTAACAACGGGCCTCGGGGTGCGACAGGGACAAGTTATTTCTAAGGAAAGTAATGAAGGAGGAGGAGGAGGAAGAGGAGGCGGAGGAGGAGGAAGAGGAGGCGGAGGAGGAGGAGGAGGAGGAGGAGGAGGAGAAGGAGGAGGACGAGGAGGAGGAGCAGGAACAGGAACAGGAGCAGGAGCACGAGCAGGAACTGGAGGAGGGCACGGCGAAGAAGGAGAAAGATGAGGAGAAGGAGGAGGAGAAGGAGGAGGAGGGCAAGGCGGACTGGGGGGCGCGCAGAGTTTGTTGCCAACCAATGGGCAATGATATACGGGGGGGTGGCAGCGATAGGGGGAATGCATCGACTCTGATGAATATCCGATTGATCGCCGATGCGTAGGGATCTGATAGTCCCACCCGCCCAGGAACATGCGGATTCCTTCTCGGGGGCCTATCGCCGATCTATCGGCGATATATCGCCGATTCAAGGCCGAGGTTTCTCCCCCTGTGCCAGTCCCCCCATCCCGTTGCCCCTCGCAACAGCCTTGGGGGGCGCCCAGCAGGACCCATCGGCCACGCGCGGAGAGGGGTAGGAGGAGGGGGGGGGGAAGGCTTCGTAGAAGGAGGCCGCCTCTTGGAAGGCGCGGGCCTCGTCCGCAGGCGTGAGGCCCGCGCCGTCCAGGTCGCAACCTCCTCCTGAGAGGCCTTAGCCCCCCTCCCCTCTGCGCCCCCTCCCTGCACCCCCACCAGGCGAAAAGGCCCCCCTCGCCTGAGCACTCGGCGGCGCCTGCGCGGTGCGCCGCCTCGCCGGCGCCCGCGCGCTCTCCACGCCGCGCCCTCGCGCGCGCGGGCAGCCGCTCGGGCTCTGAGCGGCGGCGAGGCGCGGCCTGCTTCCCCCCCTCCTCCTCCTCCCTGCGCGCCCCGCTCCCACCTCCCCCTCCTCGTTGGGAAAGGTGTGCAGGCACCTCGATCACCACGTAGGGAGACTGCGTGCACGGCATGAGGAGACCTGCGCTCGCACTGGAAGGCTGCATTCGTTCCGTCGCTTCCGTGGTTTGAGCGCTGCACCCTTCAGCCGTCACATTCGGCTGGCCACGCATGGTCCTAAGCTGCGAAGAAGAATAAACATACAAGCAAGCAAAAAGGAAAATCCCATATCCCCTTGGGTCATTGGAAATCGCGACGGTGTTTTTTGTTGTCCTTTTCGGCCTCTGGGGACCCTGACCAGGCCTCGGGACCGTCAAGAAAAGCCGGTTCTGGAGAATGGGTCGAGACCTGTGGGGGTCGACAGTGTTAAAAAAAATCTAGACGTCTCGCGTAACCCCAGCAGTTCATCCAGAGACGATGCCCAGAGGATTTGCCTCGGTCAGGGAAGTGGGCAGCACGCATATGAAGGGTCCCTCCTGGAGCGCTCTTGGGACACACTTGGGCGCTCTCGGGGCCGTCTTGGGGCTCTCTTGGGCCTCTCTTGCGTCTTGGGGGCTCCTGGCGGTCTCGGGGGCCTCTTGGAGCGTCTCGGGGAGCCTCTTGAGGCCTCTTGTGAGCCTCTTGGGAGCCTCTTGGGAGCCTCTTGGAGGCCTCTTGGGGCCGTCTGAGCGCCTCTTGGGGCCCTCTTGAGGCGGTTTTGGGAGCCTTGGGAGCGCTCTTGGGGCCATCTTGGAGGACATCGATCAAACAAGAGGGAGCTTTTTTTAGCGTTGCCCCTCGGGAGCTACAGAGATCGCCTCTTGGGGTGCTCTTGGGGCGCTCTTGGAGCGCTCTTGGGCTCTCTTGGGGCCGTCTTGGGACTCTCTTGAGCCTCTCTTGGGATCCTCTTGGGCCATCTTGGAGCCATCTTGAGGCCTCGGATGGCCATCGGAAGCGACGAAAAGGCGAGAAATCAAAAAACATGGATTTCCCAAGGTTTTGGAAGGATTTTGGCCTCTTCGGGGCGTCCTTGGGGAGCTCTTTGGCCACTTGGAGCCGTCTTGGAGCTGTCTTGGGGCCTCTTGGAGCATCTTGGGAGCCATCTTGAGACATCTTGGGATATCTTGGGATATTCTGGAGGTCATCTTGGGCTCTCCGAGGCGCTCTTGGAGCCATCTTGGGCTCCAACGCGTCGCGGACCCCCCCGTCCAGGTCCAGGGGATGGGGTAGGGGAGGGGTCAAGACTCCCTCCCGGCCCGCAAGCCGTCTCGCTCACTCCCACACGCCCTCCCAACACATACGTAGCACCCGAGCCTGGCCCGAGCCGCAGCATATTCAGCAGTCGTCTTTGGATGGGCAGCTACTGGGGGCGAATCTGCCGCCGCCGCCGCCGCCTCCGCCGCCGCCGCCGCCGCCGCCGCCGCCCGCCGCCGCCGCCGCGCCGCCGCCGCCGCCCGCTGCCCGCCGCCGCCGCCGCCACCGCGCCGCCCGCCGCCGCCGCCGCCGCGCCGCGCCGCCCCCGCTGCCGAATCGCCGCCGCCGCAGCCGCAGCCGCTGCCGCCAGCGCTGTCGCCGCAGCCGCCGCCACCGCCGCCGCCGCGCCGCCGCCCCCGCCGCCGCCGCCACCGCCGCCGCCACCGCCGCAGCCGCCGCAGCCGCCGCAGCCGCTGCCCCCGCCGCAGCCGCCGCAGCCGCCGCCGCCGCCAAATGTACTCTGTAGTTCTTTTTTGACAGGGATGGTGGGGGGAGGCCGCATCGGGTTCGCTGCGCATGCTCCGAATTTGGAGAGTGTGTTTCGCATGTTTTTTGCAAGGGATGGTGGGGGGGTGCCCTCATTGACTCGGGTTGGCTCCCAGTCGCCTGGGGGAGGGGGTGTATATTAATAGGGGACAGTGATATACCCCTCCCCGAGAGGGAAGAAGGGGGTTGGAAAAGGAAGCGCCCTAGACCACCTACGCCCAGAGGGCTGGTGGGATCATGACGTCGGGGGTCTTGGATCAGGGTCGACGTTACGGTAGGTTCGCATCGTGTCGACCGGCGGCGCCCCCGCCGCCGGCGTTCAACGTTGAACGCCGCCGGCGACCCAGAATCGGCCCATCGTTGAACGATTCGGCGTTTCTGAACGACCGTTCAAGGTTGAACGATTCCCGCGGTGTTAGGAACCAGCGCTGGGGTTGACACGACGCGAACCTGCCGTGGGGGAGATAGCTCAGAGGGGAGATTCATCAAAACCCAGTCGTTCATTCATGGCTCGATAGGCCACTCTGTTCCAGAACCGTGCGGATTCGCTCTCTGGGGCCCATCGCCTATCTGTCGGCGATGTGTCGCTGGTCTCTACTCTATGTTCCCCTTCTTCCTGAGCCGGTCCCCACTTTCGCATCCCCCCCCCCCCTCACGGAGGAGAGGCAGCAGCGGCAAGAACATGAGTTGCAGGAGGTCTGCGCATACAGTCAACCCGCATTTTAGGGATGTGCATTTTTCCCAAGGGCGCCCTTGCATCCTTGCCTCCTCGGTCCATCCTTGGCCACTTTCGCTGGCCGCGCCCCGCTCGAGAAGCTTCGAAACGGCCTTCCAAGGCCCTCGCATCCTTATCGTGCATTCTTATCATGAGTAGTGATTGTATTTGTCGGATCGGCGCTGGCGCCGGCCCCAGCGCGTTCCCCGCGCCAAGGGGAAGGGGCTGGCGCCGATGCCAGAACTCGGCTTCACTGCACGGCTCTGCGCTGCTCTGCGTTGCTTTTGCGTCACGTTTCATCGCTTTGCGTACTTCCCCAGTCAGAGCTTGCCTCTGTAGTGCTCCTAGCGGATTCATATAAATAGGTGAGGTTCGTCGCCGATTTCGGTGGCCGGCCCGGGTGCCCGGGTGCCCGGGGGTGCATGCCCGGGTGCCTGGGTGTCTGGGTGCCCTATAGCCCGATAGTTTTATAGCTTCATAGCCCTGCGGCCCTATAGCCCCACAGCCCTATAGCCCTAATGGCCCTATAACCCCACAGCCCTATAGCCCTATAGCCCTATAGCCCTATAGCCCTACAGCCCTAATAGTCTGATAGCCCCATAGCCCTATAGCCCTATAGCCCTATAGCCTCATAGCCTTATAGCCCTATAGCGCTATAACCCTATAGCCTCATAGCCTTATAGCCCTATAGCTCTATAGCCCCATAGCCCTATAACCCTATAGCCCTATAGCCCTACAGCCCTATAGCCCTATAGCCCTATAGCCCTATAGCCCAATCGTCCTACAGCCCTAGAGCCCGATAGCCCTAAGAGCTCTATGTGCCTATAGCCCTATAGCCCTATGGCCCTATTAGCCATATAGCCCTATAGCCCTATAGCCCGATAGCCCAATCGTCCTATGGCCCTAGAGCCCTATAGCCCTTGTAGCCCTGTAGCCATATAGCCTTATAGCCTTATAGCCCTACAGCCATATAGCCCTATAGCCCCATAGCTCTATATATGCCTATAGTCCTATAGCCCTATGGCCCTATAGACCTAAAGCCCTATGGCCCTATAGACCTATAGCCCCATAGCCCTAAGCCCTAAAACGGTTCTGATTGGATGTTTCTCCTGTATCATTTTTTTGCACTGGTTTGCATTGAACTGGACGTCTGTGGATTGCTCTGCGTTGCTTTGCATAGCTCTGTACATGGCTCTGTCCATTGTTCTGCATTGCTTTGCGTTGCTTTGCATTGCCTTGCGTTTTTGTTGTTCTTCTGACTTGCTATGACTTGCTTCACATTCCGCCGCGTGTGTTGCATTTAGTCACTGATTGGGGTCCACGCCTGGATCGTCAAGGAAGTCTCAAGAGCACACTTTGAACACGATCCGCCCTCCATCCGAGTACCTGCTCGGAACCTGGGGTCGAATATGCGCGGGGCTAAGGGCGGGAGCCACATATTCAAAACCACCCTCCCTTCATCCGCGTATCTGCAGGACCTCCCAAGCTGCAGAATCGTAACCGGCGAGGACGTCTCATTCGAGACGTCCGTCCGCCCTGGCGACGCGTCTGGTGGTGCAGCGAGGGGGATTCGTTTACAAGGACGAGCGCTCTAGAGGGGGGAAAAGGACGACGAGAAGGGGCTGGGGGGAGGAGAAGCCGGTGGAGGAGGGGGATCGGAAGGAGGCGTAGCAGGAGGAGGAGGAGGAGGAGGAGGAGGTGGAAGAGGAGGAGGAAGAGGAGGAGGAGGAGGAGGAGGAGCAGGAGGAGGAAGATGCGGAGGTGGCAAGTTAGCTTCCTCCCCGTTCCTGGCCCCCAGAGGTTCTCGCAGGCCTCTGGAGGGCTCAGGAAGCCCAGCAAAGAGAGAACACATCCAAACACCTTTCGCAAGCGTCCAGAAGCCGTCCTACTCGACCCTCGATGGTCTCTCTCTCAGTCTCTCTCTCTCTGTCTCTGTTCTCCCTCTCTCTCTTGGTCAGTTTCTCTCTCTCTCTCTCAGTCTCTCCCTGACTCTGTCTCGGTCTCTCTCTCTCTCTTTCTCTCTGTGTGTCTATGCCCAGCAGAGTACATTCGCATACACACATACACCCATACACCCATACCCATACATATATATATATATATATATATATATATATATATATATATATAATATAAACAAATAGGCCCCCCCCCCCCGGCGGGGCCGCCCACTCCGCAACCATCGGGGAACGCTTTTTAATACCCCCTCCCCGGGGCCTCCAAGGAGCCTCCAAGGAGCCTCCAGACGACCCAAGAGGCCTCCAAGACGGCCCCAGGAGGCCCCCAGGATGGTCCAAGAGGGCCCCGAGGCGGTCCCAGATCGCTCCAAGACGCCCAAGATGGTCCCAAGACGGCCCAAGGGGCCTCCAAGACGCCCCAAGAGGCCTCCAAGAGGCTCTCCAAGAGGGCCCCAAGAGGCTCGAATCGTTGATTTTCCATTGTGTTTTTCGATGTTTTTGGCTTTCTCTCCTTTTGGGCTCCCTGGCGCTCCAAGACGGCCAAGAGGCACCCAAGATCGCCCCAAGACGGCCCAAGAGGCCACCAAGACGGCCCCAAGACGGCCCAAGAGCGCCCCGGGACCGCTTAAGAGGCCTCGAAGACGGCCCAAGAGAGTCCCAACACGGCTCCAAGAAGGGGCCCAGACGCGGGATCCGAGCGCACTTTACGGGCCCTCGGCCCCAAGAGCATCCCCAGAAACCACTAGAGGCTCCCAAAGGCCCCCAAGAGCCCCCCGGGAGGCCCCCAAGAGCCCCCGAGCAGGCACCGAAACGAGCCCCATGCGATTTCGGACACTTTCATATGCACCCCTTCTTCCTTCCGATCCGTTCCGTTGAGCTGCCTGCATTGAGTAGCATGTGCATTGCATTTCAATTCAACAATAATGCTGTGAATCGCGCTGCATTTGCAACGTTTGGCGTTTGTTTTACTACTCGCATTGGTCTGCATGGCGTTGCATTCGATACGTCTGTGTGCGCCCTCGTGTGTACTACGGCCCTGTTCGGTCTGCGCCATTGTTACCTCTCCAGTTCATGCTCCTGCCATTGGTGGTTACGTGCACGCGTGCACATGTTAGCTTTGAGAGGATGGGGGCTGCTGGAACCTCAGCGCGCTCGAACTGCGCGTGTGGTGTTAGTTGGGGCCGAGGGTGCGAGCTTAGCGTGCACATGTTAGCTTTGAAAGGATGGGGGCTGCCGTTGTTTCTGTGGCCTCCTCGTCCTCCTCCGTCGGGACAGCCCATGTCTACTTAGCTGATCTCGGTGCCGACGCCCACTCCCTGACCACCCTCTTCCTCTGCAGCCTGGGGTGTCTCCTCGTCGTCGTCGTCGTCGTCGTCGTCGTTCTCGCCGTCGTGGTGCCATCACACTCGGCGGCAAGCAGAGGGGGGAGGGGCGAGGGGGGTGGCCTTCTAAGCAGCCGGGGAGTTTCTAAGAAGGTGGGAGCCTCCTTTCAAGTGCTCGGGGGCTTCTAGGAAGGCTTCTTGAAGCTCTCCCGGCTTCTAAAAATCCCCTTGCATTCTTAAAACCCCCCTGGCTTCTTAGACGGCCACCCCCCTGGCGCGACCCCCTTGTGCGCGCCGCCAACACACCCTCTGTGTCGCCGCGGCCGCTTGGGTGCGAGCCGTGGCCGCGCTGGGGGGCTGCCCGGGGCGCGGGGTCGCCGGAGATAGAGGGATGGTGAACACGACCATGACGATGACTACGATGGTGATGATTGCGATGATGACGATGGTGAGGATCCTGGCTAGAACTTGAGCGCGCGCGAAGCGCGCGCGATGGTTCTAGTATATATATATGTACATGTATACATACAGATAAAACATAAAAACTAGTCCTGCTTCCATTACCATGTTTGGTATTCCCCTTCTCCTTGTCTTTGTTTAAGAGGCTTGCGACATCCCGCCGACCCCCAGAAGAGGAGATGTGCGGCGTCCGACTTCGTACGTGTTGCCTGCGTGTAGTTCTCAGCTGGTTCGTCCTGCTCTTCCCTGGCGTCTGTTGTGGGGCTTCTTGGTTGCCTCTTGGAGGCCTCGTGGAAGGCCGCTTGGGAGCTCTGATTTCAGGGCTCCTGGGAGCTTTCGGCGGCCGTCGGGGGCTTACTTGGGGCCTTTGTGGGAGCTTCACGGCGTTTTGATTGGGGCTTGGGTGCCATCTGGTGGGGGAGGGTTCCTGGTCCCCCGACGAGTTTCCCCTCTTGGGCCCCCTCTCGGGGTTCTATGGATGGTTTGATAGTTTGATCACCCTTTGTTCTTTGTCCTTGTTTCTGTGTTTCCTCACCTCCCCCTTATTCTGTCATTATGTCATGCTCTTTTCCCCCCTCACATTTTTCGTGGCCCCATAGGCACCTCCACCGAAGGCCCCAGCAGCAGGGTCCGCATGGCGTACCTGCACCTGTTTCGGCGAACCGCTCACACGCTTCGTGGCCCCATAGGGAGAAGGCCCCAGCGGCAGGGTCCGCATGGCGTATCCATACCCGATGCGGAACACCACCCACACGTTTCGTGGCCCCCTAGGGAGCCCCCCAGCAGCAGCATGTAATACTCGCATACGATTCGGCACACACCTGACACGTTTCGTGGCCCCCCCCAGGGAGCTCCACAGATGGCCCCAGCGGCAGGGCTCGCATGGCGTACCTGCGCTCGATTCGGCGCACCGCTCACACGCATCGTGGCCCCGTAGCGAGCTCCACTGAAGGCCCTAGCAGCATGATCCGCATGGCGTACCCGCACCCGATTCCACCGTTCACACGTCTCGTGGCCCCGTAGGCAGCTCCACAGGAGGCCCCAGCAGCAGGGTCTGCATGGCGTACCCGCATTTGGTTCGGCGCTCCTTTCACTCTTTGCGTGGTCTCCTGGGGAGCTCCACGGAAAGCTCCAGCGGCAGGGTCTGTATGGCGTACTTGCGCCCGATTCGGTACATCAGTCGTACGCTTCGTGGCCCCCTAGGGAGCTTCACCGAGGGGCCCAGCGGCAGGTTCCGCACGCTGCACCCACACCCGATGCGGCACGCCCCTCACACGTTTCGTGGTCCCATGGGGAGGTCCACGGAAGGCCCCAACGGCAGGGTCCGCATGGCGTGCCCGCGCCCGATTTGGCGGACCGTTCGCACGCTTCGTCGTGGCCTTAAAGGGAGCTCCACCGATGGCCTCAGGGGCAGAGTCCGCATGGCGTGCCCGCGCCTGATTCGGCACTCTCCTCGCACGTTTCGTGGCCCCATAGGGAGCTGCACCGACGACTCCAGCGGCAGCGTTCCCTTGGCAACTTTTTTCTATATATGTTAGAACCGTACATGCCACTCATATACACACATGCACACATACACATGCACACATACGTACACACAGTTCTATCGTATAGTTGTGTATTTGTATTTCCAGATTTGTATATCTGTATACATTAATGCACACATGGAAACATATATGTATGTGTACGGTATGTCCATGCATTTTTGGTGTTCCTTCGTGTTTGTTGCTCTATGTACGTATAGGCATATGCATACATATGAATAGATAGATATATCGACACCCTCGCCCTTCCGTCCTCCCTCCCCCGCGGGGGGGGGCGACCGAATTACGACCTGATGCTGGGGCCAGCGCTTATGGGGATGGCGGGGGCCGGCATGGTGGGGCCACCACAGGGCGGCGTGGCGCCGCCCAAGGCCGAGAAATTGCAGGCGAAGAAGGAGAAAGACATGAAGGCCGACAGGGATGGCTGGGGAGGAGGGGGGTCGAAGAGAGGAGTGGTGACGAGGGCAGTGTGGATGCCATGGTCAGGAACATGGCATCTCCTAGATGTCGGGCGTGGGGGCGGGGGGGGTGGCTGGGAGGAAAGGGAGGGGTGGAGCTGCGGTGCAGGGGAGGGGGGAAATCAGAGTACGTGGGGGGCAAGGAGGGGGAGTTGGCCGGGGATGGGGGAGAGAGGTTGTAGGGGAGATGAATAGACAAAGGGGCGGAGGAGGTGGGAACACGACGATAAGGATAAACAGTGGGAGAGGAAGGAGGAAGAGGAGGAGGAGGAGAAGGAGGAGGAGGAGGAGAGGAGGAGGAGGAAGGGGAAGAGGAGGAGGAGGAGGATGAGGAGGAGGAGGAGCATGAGGAGGAGGAGGGGAGGAGGAGAGAGGAGGAGGAAGGAGGAGGAGAGGAGGAGGAGGAGGAGGAGGGGGGAGGAGGAAGAGGAGGAGGAGGACGGGAGAACGAAGAGGAGGAGGACAAATATAAACCCAAAACGCATCAACGATTTTGCAGTAAACCCTCCCTCCAATTTACCTCTCCGCAGGCTCTTGTGATGATCATGTTCATTCCGCTGCGAGAATAGCCCCGCTGGAAGACAAACTCTTCTTAATGTCCAACCGGGCCAAAGAACTTACAGACGCAACTGTGCGGCGTCCGGGCGAGAGTAATTTTTTGGAGAGGAGCGGCTTTCATCAGTGCAAGCTCTTGCAGGCTTTAAGACGAATGCGCGCGACGCTGAGGCGGAGACCACATGTTGAAAACGACCCGCCCTTCATCAGTGAAACTGTTGCACATGTCAAGCGTCAGGGTCACAACTAGTGGGATAATCTCAGGCAAACGTCTGGCCTGCCCTATAAGGAAGAGGGATGGAGGAGGAAGAGGAGAAGGAGGAGGAGGAGGACGAGGAGGAGGAGGAGGAGGAGGAGGAGGGGGAGGAGGAGGAGGAGGAGGTCGAGGAGGAGGAGGAGGCGGAGGCGGAAGTGGTGGAATGCGAGGGGACGTCGTGCAGACTGCGCCCAGCTGGTGGCAGGTCACCACGGTGTTTGTGGGCGGGCTTCGCAAGAGCACTAGCGAGGACAAGGTCGCTGGGCATTTTGCCAGGTTCGGCCAGATTGACAACGTGGACATCAAGCGCCAGCCCGACGGCACTTCCCGTGGTTTTGCTTTTGTGAAGTTTTTGGACAAGGACCCCCAGGGTGAATCTACAAAGTCGTCCACCTCACTTCTTGTCGCTCCACCTTGCCCTCTTCGCTGTGCTCCAGCTACGGTTCCAGGTCTCGCTCCTGTTGCTGCTGCTGCTGCTGCTTCTGCTGCTCTCCTATACTACTGGCCTTCCTCCCTGGAAGTTGTCTGGCAGATCTCCCGCCACCTCTGCGTGCTGTTTTTGGTTCTACAGATGAGTTCAAACATTGATGTGTCCTATGGTTTTATCAATCGATTTGTTTTCGGTGTTTCAAAATTCTGCCCCCGCTGCAGCGTGGGACTCATTTCCGGATCAGCGCATTGCTCCCGTCGTTCAGAATGGCGCTCTCGCCCCAGCGCAGGCCATTTTTCTGGATCCGAGTCTTGCTCCCTTGCGGTCCCCCCCCCTCATTTCCCTTCCTCCGCTTTCCCCTGCTCCTCCAGTTCCTCCCGCTCCTCCACTCCAATTCCTGCTGCTGCTGTTCGTCTCGCCCCAGCGCGGGCCACTTTTCTGAATCCGAGTCTTTTTTCATTGTTGTCACCCCTCCCATTTTTCCTCCTCCGCCTTCCCCCCGGACCTTCTTTCCCTCCCGATCCTTCCGCTTTAGTTCCTTCAGCTGCTGTTCGTCCTCATGCTTTTCCTCCCGCTCATCCTCCTGCTCACCCGATACCTCCTCCGCCTGTGCACGCAGCTCTCCTTTTTCTGTGTGAGTCGCAGGTCGGCTATGACACGCATCCGCGGATAGAGAAAAATCAACGCCAAGGAACGGGAGAATGGGATGGTAGAGAGGGATAGGATGTCAGATGAGGCGCGAGCGCACCTAGCTTGTCCCCCCCTTCTGCGCCTACGCTCGTCTCCGCCTCCCTCCCTCCGATCCCTCCCTCTCCTCCTCCCCCTCCTCTCCTCATTTCTCTACCTCCTCCTCCCCCTCCTCCGTGGCCGTTTTGGCTCCAGCTAGACTTGAGTAAAACCAGCTGTCACGGGACTCCATGCGGCACTACGTGCCGCACGGCACGCGACTTCCGCCGCGAGCGCGCCTTGGCTTGCCACTCCATTCTGCGCGCTTCCAGCTTGCTGGCAGGGCTCCACGTCTCCACCTGCAGCCGACCTCTCGTAGTGGGCAGTGCGCCGCAGCAGCCTTCCATGGCAGCGGATCCTCCTTTCCTTCCCGACCTACCCCCGCCAGCCAGTCGCCTCCGCGGCCTTCGGGCGCACCGACCATCGCACCGCCTGGCGCACCGATTAACAGTCACATGCAGCCCTCTTCCTGTTCCCTCCTCCCCCTTCCTCTCTCTCCCGACCCCAGCTGGAGCGGGGCAGTGCGAAGGCAGCGTGCGCGGGGGGCGTTGGTTTGGGGCCCTCGCGCAGGACGCGGTGGACAAGGTGATAGAGGCGCGAGCCG
>CAUYUJ010015507.1:27500-40000 GCA_963575745.1 Prorocentrum cordatum
GCCCAGGCTCAAGCAGCTCGCCGCCGCCTTCAAGGAGCTTGGTGACAAGCAACAGTTCGAGTATTACTCCGCGATAGTTGCGCGGCTCGAGCACGTGCACAGAGCTCCGCCGCCGCCCACGGTCGGCGCTGCCAAGCATGCTTTCGTGGTTGCCAGGATCCAGCTGGACAAGGCAGTCCAAGCGGCGGAGCGCATCGAGCAGTCTCTGGCGGAGGCCAACGGGAAGGCGGTGCTGGCACACACTGAGTACAAGCGCAGAGAGTCCGAATACCACGACACAGTTCGAGCGCTGCAGCAAGTTCTCCCTGCAGCCCCAGGGGCCGTGCCGGACAGCAAGGGAAGACCCCTGCTGGACCTCAATGCGCTGCTGGACGGGGCTGATGTTGAGTTGGACGATCGAGGGGTCTTCGGCCTCGACGACGAGGGGCTCGAGCTCTCCTCTTCTGAGCGTGCTGAGTTGGATCGGCGCAAGGCGGAGCTGCTCGGTATTTTCAGGGAGGCCACCAAGGCCGCTTTCGGCCAGGCCAAGGAGAAGGCTGCCAGCTTGGTGGAGGAACATAAGGAGTTCAACCGCCGCATGGCCGACTCCAAGCGCAGGAGGTGTGAAGAACCGCCTGGTGCAGTCCCAGGCACGCCCGCGGCAGGCACCCCCCCAGCCGCCGCCGAGATGCCAGCGCCAGCAGCAGGTGCAGGCGCTGCTGAGGCGCCGCCCGCGCCTGCGCCGACAGGAGGCGGCATGCAGGACCAAGACCGTTCGGGCGCTTTCTTGCCCAGCTCTCCTGCGCAGGTGGACTTCACGTTGGGGGAGACTCAGGCGGTTCCCAGTGACTGCGATGACGAGACGCTCTTTGAGGAAGCCAGGAAGCAGGCGCAGAAAGGGTCTACCCTTTAGCCTAGGCTGTTTCCGTTTCGATCCTGCGGCACTTCCGTTCTCACCGAGGGGCTCCGTGCAGGTCGCTAGAACATTGGCTTCTCTGGAGTGCTCGAGCGCGGCCACTCCCAGCGGGTCGGCTTCTTTTTCGTGTTTTTCGGTTTCGGCGACCACGTGTTCATGGGCGCTTGGGTGCTCACTCACCGCGCCTGCTTCGGTGACCCCGTGCTGGCACGGCGCGCGTCCCGGGGCAGGTCTGGCAGAAGGCACCCCATGGAGAGCCAGCACTACGTCTTCGTGTACTCAGGTTGGGTCGCCTGGGTCGGTGTCGGCATCAACGTGGACTTGGCTAAGCTCGACGGGTGCGATGGCGGCTACTCCGTCCTCGTCTGCGGCAGCTTTTTGCCTGGATGTACCCCTTCCAGTTGCACGGCCTACCGCCCCAGCGGCACGCGCGGATCCACCTCGCTTTGCGGGCGCAGCAGGGGGTGAAGTACCGACCGATGAGGCGCGCATGGATCCCCCTGCCAGCCTTGCGGGCACAGGGGTTGGTGAAGTACCGACCGTTGGGGACGGCGCAACGTGTGTGGAGGTAGGAGTGTGCACTGTTCCCGCTGGTGCGCTGCGGCTCCCGAAGAAGAAGTCCAAGCCGAGCGGGGACCTAGTGGTCTGGACCGCCAACGCGACGGCCTGGAAGTCCGCACTTGCGTATGTTCGTCAGCGGGCAGAGTGCCGTCGGACTCGGACCCTTGCGGATCGGCCTGTGCAGTTGTTGTGTCAGCAGGAGCTCGGAGTTCACCCTGATGATCGAACGCAGTGCGAGAAGCAGCTGAGGGGCCAGAAGTTTTTGGTTGCAGTGCAGGCTAGCCGAGTCACCGAGCTTGGCGGCCTGTCAGGAGGTCTTGGAGTGGGCGTGCCTCAGCACGTCGGCATGGGCGAAGGCCCGATGCCCAAGCAACCTCTTCCATCTCCTCATCGCCTCATCGTAAAGTGGGTCAATGCCCTGGTCCCAGGGGGCTTCTGGCTGGCCTCCGTGCGCCTACCTACCGAGGCTCCCTTTGGGCCCCAAGGGGCCCACCTGCTTGTGCGCTTGGGCGAGCTGTTCCACACTATTCGGAGGCCCTTTATTGTTGGGGGCGACTGGAATACGACCCCCTCGGAGCTGGCGGCCATGGGCTGGCCGAGTCGGGTTCGGGCTCGGATCGTTGCGCCGCGCGAAGCCACTTGTCGGTCAGGCAAGGGGCGGGTCTTGGACTACTTCGTCGTCTCGGATGTCCTCACGCCGTCCGTCAAGGGGTGCTCTGTGGCGGTCAACTCCTTCCTGGCCCCGCACAGGGCAGTGGGACTTCGTCTTGCTGCCCGTGCTGTGCCTACCTCGATTTTGGTTCATGCTGGCCCTCGTAAGTTTCCGCAGGAGATCCCTATTGGCCCCTTTCCTGTCCCGCCAGATTGGTCTGACGTCTTGGAGGCTCTCGAGCAGCAGGGGGACCAGCGCAGCTTGAACCAGGCCTTTGGGAAGTTTGTCGGACGCATGGAGGATGAGCTTATCGGGGTCCACGGGGTCCCAGAGGAGCAGCAGGATAGGTTTCGAGGAAGGGGCTTAGGCTGGAAGTATAAGCGTCTCCCTGGATTCGCTCCGACGCCAGGCCCGTGCCCTGTTGCTAGCCAGGAGGCGTTGGGCTGGAGGCGAGTGGCCAATTGGCTCCGCGAGCTCGGCCACATCCAGTCCCAGGATGTGCGCAGCAGGCCTTTCGTGCTCGCCTCCCTTCTCGCTGAGATCAGCACGGGGCCGGGGGCGATCAGAGACACTCCAGCCTGGGCTGCTTTTTCTCTCTCCGCCGCAGATTGGAGCTGCATGTCATCCGTCAGCCTCTTTGACTTTGCCAACCTCGCAAAGAAGGATGCCGCCCGTTGCGAGAAGGAGTTCGCTAGTCGTCGGTCTGCCGAGTGGCGCCTGTGCGTGAAGGGGGCTGTTGCCGACGGTGGCGGCAAGGCCCACAGGTTCACCCGCCTTCCTGCGGGCTGGAGGCCTATCCAGGCCAAGCGTGGCGAGCCCCCCCCCAGGCCCCGAGGAGGAGCTGGGGCACGTTCTCAAGGATTGGGAGGAGGTCTGGTCATGCCCCGAGGCCGACGAGGACCCAGAGGAATGCATGCGCGAGCTGTCGTCTTTCTCGGAGTCCCAACGGTGCCCTGTGCTGCAGCGCGAGCCCGAGTTCATTCGGAAGGTTGCGCGGAAGATCAAGGGTTGGACGTCGCACGGGGTCGATCGCCTGGGCCCCAGGGACTTCTGCGTGGCCTCGGACAAGTGCCTCGAGGCTTTCAACTTGCTGTGGAACTGCATGTTGGCCCTGGGAGCGTTGCCCGCGCAGATCGGCCTCGCCCTCGTGCCCTCCCCCCCGAAGCCCGAAGGGGACACGCGGCTCATAGGGCTGCTCAGCATGGTGGTGAGAGTCTGGGCCCGATGTTCCAGGGAGGTGGTCCGTCTTTGGGAAGCTGAACATTTTCGGAGATATACCTACGGGACCCTGGGCAAGTCTTGCGAAAGGGCCGTTTGGGAGCAGTCTTTCGCCAGCGAGAATGCCGCGCTGACGGAGAGGTTTGCGACAAACTCCTTCTTGGATTTGGTTGAGGCCTACGAGAAGGTTCAGCACAGGGACCTGATTAGCGCGGCCAAGAGGCATGGGTTTCCGCTTTTTCATCTTCGGTTGTGTCTGAAAGTGTATCGTGCACCGCGGAGTCTCCTGCTAGGTAAGCGAGTGTCGCGCCCTGTGATGATCTTGTCCACCGTCATCGCAGGCTGCGGCTTCGCCACCACCCTTCTCCAGGTGATGATGTTTGATGTCCTCGATTTTTGTGCCAGGTGGTTCCCTCGCACCCGTCTGTTTAACGTGTTTAACGTGGTTCCCTCACACCCGTCTGTTTAACATTACGGCTCAGACGATCGGCACGGCAGCACTGGTGAACAAGGGAGGTTTGGCGGTCACCCTCACGCTGTGCCGCATGCTCGAGGCCCGTAGGCTTATCATCTCCACGACCAAGGGCCGCGTGGCGGCCACCACGTCTGACATCGCCGACAAGATTGTTGCAGGTTTAAGAAAGTTGCATTTTCGGTCCTCACATCATGTGAAGAATCTGGGTACTGACAACACGTAGGGGGGCCGTCGTCGGGTTCAGGTTCAGGCTGGCCGTGTTTGTAAGGTGAGGGCCCGCGCTGGCCGTTTTCGTTCTCGGAAGAGTCAGCTTCGCAGGCCCACAATGATCTCCAAAGTGGGCGCCCTCCCAGCAGGCTCGTACGGGGTCAGTGCGGTTGGGATCTCTAACAGGCTCCTCTCGAGGCTTAGGCGTGCGGTTGCCCAAGGGCTCTTTGGACTTGCTAGAGGCCGTTCCCGAACTAGTCAGTTCTGGCTTTCGCCTGCGCCCGAAGCCGACCCAGCCTTTGTGGGCAACCCCCTGCCGCTCCTCGCATGGGGGGAAGCTTTATGGCAGGGGTGGGCGTCTAGGGAGGCGATGCGATTTACTTTCGATTTACTTTTGGAGCGCTTCCGCGCACATGGTTTCACGTGGTCTGCGGTGAAAGGCCCTACGGGAGCTGTCATCATGACGCTTCGGAGTCTCGGGTGGGTTCCCCAGAGTTTCTGCGTCTGGCCCCTTCCCTCGGGTCTGTCGCTGGACCTCGAGAAGGTCCGAAAAAGGTTTCTTTGCAGGCTTTCGTTGGTCGCGGCGCTAAAGATCAGCTGTCTGGGCCGCTGCGGTGGAGCCATCAGGGCCAGGGGGTCTCCCACCCCCAGCTCGATGCAGTCAGCGAGGCGTGCGCTGCGCTGCGTCGCAGAGGGGGCAGTCTCCAGGCCAGCCTTCTTGCTACACACGTGGCAGGAGGCCTCGTCACCCAGTCCGTTCTGTATCAAGACCGTCGTGTCATCGACCAGAGGTGCCAGTTGTGTCTTGGAGCTCGCGGGACCTCGCAGCACCGCCTCTGCGTCTGCGATGGGTTGCGCGAGGGCCGCAGCAAGCTCGGTTTTGATGAGGAGCTGCGGGGTTGGAGGGGTGTGGAGGAAGAGGACCCTTGCCTCTCCCGCTGCCTCCTCCCTGCCCCCATAAGGTTCACCCCTCGCCTCCAGATCGCAGGTGCCTGGAGGTGGGGCGTCTGCCCACCAGGAGGCGAATTGCAAGGCCGCGTGTGCTCCGATGGCTCTGCTCTTTTTCCCGACCTCCCTCTCTTCGCGGTCGCTGCCTGGGCGGTTGTGATGCTGGACGGAGGTGGGAATGTTCTTGGCTCGGCCAGCGGCCCCCTTCCGCACGCGCTGCATTCATTTTATGGCGCCGAGGTGTTCGCCATGCTCATGGCTCTCCGCCTCTCGGGCCCAGGCGATGTTGAGCTTGGTTGTGACTGTCAGTCCGCTGTCTTGACCTGGGACCGAGGGGCGGAAGCTGATGTCTCTATCCTGCCCTTTTGCGGAATTTTGGGAAGAAATTAACTTCAGGCGGCGGGGCCGTGGCGATTCGTTTCGAGTTTTCCATGTCCCCGCCCATAAGACCTGGCCCAAGGCCCTCTCCATGGGTGCGTCGTTCTGGGCTTGGAAAGGGAACCGAGTTGCGGATCAAGCTGCCGAGAGAACAGCCAGTGACATTCCCATTCCAGTGGCCCTCCGCGACCAGTTTGTGGAGCAAAGGCAGCGCCTGCAGGTTCTCGGCCGCTTCGCAGGCGCCATGCTCGAGGTTGCTGGGGGGCCCAAGTTTCGCGATGTTTCTAAGGTCGTGGCCAAGAAGCCTCGACCACCAGGGGCCCGGCTCATCCTCCTGCCCTGACCCCAGTGGGCACGTCTTGGGGCGTTGGGGGAAAGGCTGGCTGTGTGCAATTTGTCTCGACCGAGGGCGGAGCTGGACTCACCTGGCCAGCTTCAAGTGCTCTGGCTCGCCCAGGATTTGCCGCCAGGCTCATCGCTCGCATCGGTTGTGGGGAGGTGATCCTGGTGCTGCCCTCCCAATCATTTGGTGTTCCAGGTGCGGCAGCTATGCCAGGCACCGGATGAATTCGTTGGCTGAAGTTTGTTTTGGGAGGCCCCGAAATGACGCTACAGGCAAGTCTCTGGAGATGCTGCGGCAGGGAGTGGACCCCACCACTCGAGCGTGCTTCGGCCGCAGCGTCCCACTTTGGACCGAGAGAGGGGCAGGCCGCCTTGCGGAGGCGACACCCCCATCCTCGGCCGAGGCTTCAAGCCATGAGGGGCCTCCGCAGGAGCCTCACGGAGGCGTTGGCTCCCCTGCTATGGGTCACCACTGATGGATGACTTCGGGTCCCTTCAGCGGTGGCCCAGGCGGGGGAGGGCACCGCTTCGGTCAGGGTCCTCTCTCACTTTTCTCTCCCCCCCCCTTGTCTGGCCTAGGTTCTGCGCCGCCTCGGCACCGCGGATCCTCGGCTGATGGAGAAACTGGAGAAACAGGAGGAGGAGGAGGAGGAGGAGGAGGAGGGAGGGAGGGAGGGAGGGAGGGAGGGAGGAGGAGGAGGAGGGAGGGAGGGAGGAGGAGGAGGGAGGGAGGGAGGGAGGGAGGGAGGAGGAGGAGGAGGAGAGGGAGGAGGAGGGACAGGCATCCATTCAGGCAGACAGAGGCACTCGTGGGGGCATGTAGTCCCTCGGGTGACTCAGCGGCGTCCCAGGACCGACAACTGCCGCGAATGTTGGGCCTCCAGCTCGCCCACAACGAGGATGATGATGATGATGATGATGATGATGATGAGGAGGAGGAGGAGGAGGAGAAAGTGGAGGACGAAGTGGGGACGGAGGAGAAGAGAATAGGATGAGGAGGATGAGGAGGAGGAGGGACGACCAGAGTAAGCCCAAGCTCCATCAACGATGCTGCAATACGACGCTCATCCGTCTCCAGGCCCCTCCCAGTGAGCCCCTGCAGACATTCCTCTTCACTGTGGGAAGGCCCCCCCTCGAAGGACCGGCGCCCCATGGTCCTGCAACTCGGACGAACGCCCCGCTATGGAAGGGAGCTGCCGCACTGGCTTCCAGCGAAAAGGGCGGCGAAGGAGTGGAGCCATAAGTTCAAGGACGTGTTCAGCGATAGGCCCGCTTAAACATTACTCCGACGGAAGGACCCCGCATGATAATATGTTTAGCTGGCCCTTATCCCTTTCCTCCCGGCCATGGCAAACACCCTCCTCTCGCCCTCTCCTCAGCCCTCTTTTCTTCCTTCTTCTATTTCTCCCCCTCCCCTTCCTTCTCCTCCTCTTCCTCCTCCTTCTCCACCTCCTCCTCATCATCGCCCTCCCCCTACCCTTTCCCTCCTCATCCTCCTCCTGCCTCTTCTCCATGTGCACCTCCCCTTCCCCCTGGTCGGGGGAAGCAAGTCGATTTTCCTCGGCGCCGTCGCCGCCTCGGCCAGCACGCGCGCGTTTGCCGACGGCTAGACCGCGAAACCGTCGGGACAGCCCTTCGGGCCAGCCGTGCCTTTGGGGCAATCCCGCGGGCCGCCGGGGCGCGAGGGCAGGCCGTCGGGACAACCCCGCGGGCCAGACCGTTGGGACAACCCCGCGGGCCTCCAGGTGCGCGCCGCGGCGTTCAGGCGGGGGGCAGCACGAAACCCAGCTCTGCCGCAAGCTGCTCCGCGTCAGCCCTGGAGTCCACCGCTCTCTTGTCGAACTCCTGGAGCGCCTTCCGCAGGGACGCGGGCGGCCCGCGCTCCAGGAACTCTCGCGCGGGCGGCCGCAGGATCAGCATGTTCCGCATGCACGTGGCGCGGGAGAACATGACGTAGAGGTGCAGCCACCACTGCTCGTCCGACATGCCCGTGCGGCCAGCGTCCTCATCCCTGGCGCAGTCGATGATGACGCCCTTGCGCAGCGTCTGGCCTTGCGACAGCGTCGAGGTTAAGTAGGACGCGTGCGTCAAGGTGAACCCCGAGCGGCGCACAGTGTGCGTCCCCGAGCTCTGCCACGTGAGCTGCTGCTCGCTTGGCCTGAACATGAGCAAGCTCCTCGCCCGCGCCCTGGCCTCGCCGTCGTCGTCAACGCCCTCGGCGTTCTGCAGCAGCACCTCGGCGACCTCCTGGTATATCGGGGACTCCTGGAAGCCGTGCACCTGCAGCCAAGTTGCCTGCGGTAGGCAGCGGGGGCGAAAGAGCTGGCCCAGCGCGCGCTCCTCGTATTTTTGCTCGCCGTCTAACTGAAACTCGAAGGAAACGATGGTGGCCCGTTGCTCTTGCACGAGCCCCAACTTCTTCTTCAGCTCTTCCTGCACGGCCGTGAATCGCACCTTCATGCCGACGTGGGCCGGCAATACGCCGTGGATGTCCACCGTATTATGTTCGGGATGTTCAGGAGGCGCCGACCCGCGTCGGGATCGCCCTGAATCGTGCCGCACCCGTCCACGGCCTGCAACAAAAACGAGGGGCACGCCCAGACGCCGAGCATCATCATCATCATCATCATCATCAGCATCATCATCATCATCATCATCATCATCATCATCCCCCTCCTCCTTCTCATCATCATCATCACCATCAGCATCATCATCAGCATCATCATCATCATCATCACCATCATTATCATCAGCAACATCGTCAACATCATCATCGTCATCGGATGGGTTACCACCCCCTGCCCGGACGCAAGGGGCTACCCCTGCGCCCGATTCGGCCGCCGATGGGTTACCACCGGCGGCCCGGAGACAAGGGGTCACCCCTGCCCCCGATTCGGCCGAGGATGGGTTACCACCCGTGGCCCGGACGCAAGGGTTCCCCCCTGCGCCCGATTCGGCTGACGATGGGGCTGCCGCCGCCCGCACAGAGACAAGGGTCTCCCCCTGCCCCCGATTCGGCCGAGGATGGGTTGCCACCCCCGGCCCGGACGCAAGGGTTCCCCCCTGCGCCCGATTCGGCTGACGATGGGTTACCACCGCCCGCCCGGAGACAAGGGGCTACCCCTGCCCCCGATTCGGCCGAGGATGGGTTACCACCCCCAGCCCGGACGCAAGGGGCTACCCCTGCGCCCGATTCGGCCGCCGATGGGTTACCACCGGCGGCCCAGAGACAATCGGCCCAGGATGGGTTACCAGCCCCGGCCCGGACACAAGGGGCTACCCCTGCGCCCGGCCGCTGCCCCGTCGTCGTCGTCGTCGTCGTCGTCGTCGTCGTCGTCGTGGTGTTGTCGGGTGCGGAGGCCCATGACAACAGCAAAATTGCTGACGATCAGCTCAGACGAGGCTACCCGCACTCCGCTCACAGACGAACTTCCCGCCTGACCCCTCCCTCGTATTCGTGCCGCAGGAGCCGAAGAGCCCAAAAAGCTCGCTCGGATGACCCGCTCGGATTACCAACATGAAGTGCGGGACCCATAAGAAGAGGCTCCCGCTTGATACTTCCTCCACAGTCAGGCCTGAAAAACCCAAAAGTGACGACAGTTACAAGAATCCGATGACCCGCTCGGATTGCCAACGTGAAGTGCGGGCCCCATAGGGAGGGGGCTCCCGCCTGACACTTCCCAGGAATTCACTCACGGACACGGCTCCTGTTTTATATTTCCATCATATTCAAGCTTCAGGAGCCCACAAGTGACGACAGTTACACGTTTTGGATGACCCGCTGGGATTACCAACGTGAAGTGCCGGGCCCACAGGGAAGATGCTCCCGCCTGAGACTTCCTCGCAATTCACTTACAGACGTGGATTCCGCCTGATACTTCCTCCATATTCAGGCTTCAGGAGCACAGAAGTGACGACAATTACACGTTTTGGATGACCAGCTTGGATTGCCAACGTGAGGCGCGGCCCCCATAGGGAGAGGGGGCTCCCGCCTGAGACTTCCTCGCAATTCACTCACAGACGAGGCTCCCGCTTGGTACTCCCTTCATATTCAGGCTTCAGGAGCCCAAAAGTGACGACAGTTACACGTTTTGGATGACCCGCTCGGATTGCCAACATGAGGTGCGGCCCCTATAGGGAGAGGGGGCTCCCGCCGGAGACTTCCTCAGAATTCACTCACAGACGAGGCTCCCGCTTGGCGCCTCCCCCAAAGTCAGGCCTCAGGAGCCCAAAAGTGACGACAGTTACAGGTTTGAGGATGACCCGCTCGGATTACCAACATGAAGTGCGGGACCCATATGGAAGGGGGTCCCGCCTGAGACTTTCTCACAATTCATTCACAAATCGAACTGCCGCTCTTGGCGTCCTCCATATTCACATTAGGGAGTGAGTGATGACGAAGTGATGAGTGAGCGAGTGGTGATGAGGATGATGCTGATGATGATGAGTGGTGGTGGTGATGATGAGGATGGTGATGATGGTGAGTGACAGAATGATGATGACGGTGTTGATGAGGATGAGGATGGTAATGATGATGATTTGTCGAATTATGATAATGTTGTTGATGAGGAGGATTATAACGGTGTGAGTGTGAATGAGTGTGATGATTATGATGATGGTGACGATGACGAGGATGATGATGAGTACTCACGATGGGTGGTGATAGCGATGATGATGATGGTGAGTGAGGGGTGCGGGGGCGATGATGGTAGTGATGATCAGGATGATGATGATGATGATGATGATGATGATGATGATGCTGATGCTGATGATGATGATGATGATGCTGATGATGACGATGATGATGATGATGATGATGATGATGATGATGATGATGATGATGATGATGACTGATGATGATGACGGCCCGAGAGAGAAAGAGAAAGAGAGAGAAAGAGAGAGAGAGAGGGGGGTGAGGAGATCCTGCGCGGAGGGTGTCCAGAGAAAACAAGAACCCCACTTAGGATGTGGGGAAAAAAGGAGTAGCCCTCAATCAGGGCAGATGCAGTCCACGTTTTCATTCACTGCCGAGGAGTGTAACACATTCTCCGGCGAGAGCCCCGCTTCGAAGAGGCGCCGCTTTCCATCCGTGTAGGTGTTGCACCGTTTTGGTGTCTCAGTGTGCATCAGGAAATATCAAACGAAATCGCCAGTTTGAAAATACACCGCCCTCCATCAGTGCACTGGCTGAAGTTTTTGGAACGAGTGTGCGCAGCGCTCAGGCGGGAGTCACATGTTGAGATCGACCCCTCACCTTACTTGTAAATTTTGGAAGCTGACAGACGAATGTGCTTGGCGCTAAGGCGAGAATCATTATCTGCACGCATCCCCCCTCCATCCACGTACCTGTCGGATGCTTTTCAGGGAAATGTGCGCGGAACGAGAGCAGCATTTTGAATAATTATTTTCGATGTAGCCAGTGGAAGCTGTTAAGACGAATGTGCGCGGCGCTAAGGCGAGAACTATGATCTGAATCCCTCTCAATCCGTGTAGCAGTCAACTATCTCAAGCTCCGGGATCATAAGCGGAGAGGAAGTCTCAGGCGAAACGCCCGACCCGACCTACTGACAGGTCTAGTCGTCAGACGGGGATGGGTTATCTATGCGGCCGAAGATACTCGCCAGGAATGGGTCCTTGGAGCGCCCGAAGGTATCTTTTGCAGTGCCACCTGTCCAGACCAATCTGGACAAATTCGTGCGCGATGGCCACAGGCTCTGCGTACCAGTTTTTCGAGCGCCCGAGCTCCATCCCTTCCTCTGGGGCTGGGCCGGACGCGAGAACGAAGGAGGCAGAGGAGGAGGGAGTTGAACTGAGATGAGCTGAATATTTGGACCCTGAGCCAACAACCACCTCAGGCCCGCTGCAAGTGCCGACTCGCATTTGGGCAGCAGAGCGAGGAGTACAGAGCGGGGTCGCAAGGATCTGGCGCTTTTTGTTTTCTGGTGCCGGGTTCTAGCCGAGCCAGGGCTGGGATAACTCGTCCAAGAGCGTTCCGGAGCACTCTCATAGCGTTCCAGAACGTCAGCCGTGCCCGATGCATCCTCCAGAACCGCCGGATCTCAGCGATTTCTGATTTGCCCCAGTAAGGCTGCGCCCCTTGCCCCGCGCCCCCGTCCGCGCGCACCGCGGAGGTCGGAAAAGTACCTGACGATGGCCGCGCAGGTGTTTGGGTCGGCAAGTTTGTTCCTGCCTTTGTCCTTCCTCCTCCGCCTCCCCCCTCCATCTCCCCTTCTTCCTCCTCCCTTCTCGCTCCTCCTTCGACTCTCATCCCTCTCCCTCCCTCCTTCTCGTTTCCCTTCAGTCTTTGCCACTTGCTCCTTTTCCTCCTGCTCCTCCTGCTCTCCCTGTCGCTCCTGCTCTTTGTCGCCCTCTCCCTTTGATGCTCCTCTTCCGTCTTCGCTCCCTCGTTCCTCTCCTCCTCTTCACCTCCTTCTCCTCCTCCTCCTTGTCCTCCTCCTTTCCTCCTCCTCCTCCTCCTCCTCCTCCTCCGCCTCCTCCTCCTCCTCGTCCTCCTCCTCCTCCTCCTCCTCCTCCTCCTCCTCCTCCTCCTCCTCCTCCCCCTCCCCCTCCTTTTCCTGTTGCTAATCCAGCTTTGCCTCGTCCTCCCTTTCCTTCCCCTCACTCCGGCCACTCCTCGGCTGCCTTCATCCTCCTCCTCCTCTTGCATGGGGGGGTGAAAGGGGCAGACGTTGGAGTTGGTCTTTGGCATCCACAGGTTGGCGCGGTCATGCAGCGGGAGGGGGCTTCGGCCAGTGACGGTGTACCAACGGACCAGGCACTCAGCATGCTGGAGAAGAGCGCCAGGCAACCGCCCACAAACACAA